>JASFXZ010000025.1:10509891-11046876 GCA_032209605.1 Mactromeris polynyma | reverse complement strand
GAATGTGTTTGTGATCGTGTTAAACGTACCCTATTGTGTTTCCTTGCATTTCGTTTTTTTCCAAGTTTACAGATTATAGGAATTGTGTGCGTTCTATTCTAGTGTACATGAATGCAAGTGTGTGTGCATGCGTGCGTGGTTACGTGCGTGTATGTTTGATGTTATTGTGGGCGTGTTTAATATACCCTAGTGTAAATCCTTGCATTTCGTCTCTTTTTCGCCAAGGTTTACAGATTATAGGAATCACCCAGCTTATTCTATTCTAGCGTATAAGTATGCAAGTATGTGTGCATGCGTGTGTTAGTATGTGTTTTGTGGATAGGATCGATAGTGGGTGTCTGTATGAGAGTGCGTACACAAGTCTATATATAGATGTGTACGTGGGCATAGATAGGTTTCAATATATTGTTTTCTTTTTGCTATATATAAATCAGTGTGGCGAATCACGTGGTCTGACTAATAACGTTCGTAGTCCCAAAAATGGCGTCTTCCTCGACAAAAGGTGAGTTTTTTATTGATTATAACTAGCATACACTTACGATTGTAATATTATATCGCCTAAAGAATAGCCCATATATGTAGCAACACTCGGTAATTGTCGATTTTGCTGTAACTATCTTTGTTTTCAATTGATGCTCGACCAAATGCATTTGAGACGCTGTTTTCATCAAATAACGTTCGCATCAAAAACATTATTATCCCCTATATGTTTACAATTAGTGGATTATAAAAGACATTTTGTATGTATTTGTAACGCATATGTGTTTGTTTATCATTAGAAAGTTCATTTTAAAACAAAAACACGGATATTTGCGAGTTTTCATCAAAAGTAAGAAAATCGTATCGTTTGTAGTCATTATGAAATGAGTAACGTTTGCATTAAAATCGAATCTATTTAACTTTGCAGTATGAAAATCTAGCAACTGTTCACAATGTTAATTGATATTCTGTCGTGAGGTTAAAATACTTTTGACACATCAAGAGCTTTATAGTTCTTATAAATTCCCGACCGTAATCAATGGAAAACGAAATAAATGTTTATAGATCTTATAAATTCGCCTCGATAGCCTAGTGGAAGAACGTCCGCGAGAGGGCCCTGGTTTGATCCCGGTTCTTGACATACCAACGTCGTTAAAATGGTACTGGTAAATATCCCTTGTTTGACGTTCAGCATAGTTAGGTCCAAAAAACTGCTGGTTCGCCTGGTGACTGGGTAGTCTCCATCTGACTGAATGTATGAAACAAATCGGGGTTTTATAAAATTTCCGTTATGTACTGTGAGCACAATAACGTACATGTACTGTTAAAGCATATATACGGTCTTGTACATGTAGATAATTCTTGCAACATTATTTTACATTTCAGAACCTACACTAAACATGTGTTCCACGTGTGGAAAGTCATTCACAAGAAAGAGTAATCTCACTCAACACGAGAAAAGACACACGGGCGGTGCTAGATATGTTTGTTGTGGCAAACATTTCTACTCACTTGGTAGTATAACGCAACACAGATGTAGCGTGCATGGTGCAACAAAACATTATGTGTGCAGTATATGTAGTAGCGCGTTTGCTACAAATGCTGAACTTCTCCGCCATATTAGGCGTGAGAAAAGACAGTTCGTCTTCAAATGTGACCAGTGTGATTATAAAGAGCAGGACATATCTAAGATGAATGATCACAAATCCAAACACAGCGGAGAAAGGAAACACCGATGCAGTGCCTGTGGTAAAACCTACAAATACAGGAGTGGACTTAGTGCCCACACTAATAAGCATCATAAGAGCGACTAATTACATGATTCTACGTCAATATGTTCTTAATGATTACGGTTCTACAAATCATGACATCATGTATACCTTCATTTTAATGGATACTTCGTAACGTTTATACACGTGTTTCCTTTGATAAAGTTGGATACTTTTGTATCATAGTCGTATGGAAGTATGTGTATAATTAGTGTATTAGTTTATATAAGGTTCTCAGGCAGAATTACTTTTAATTTAATTTGTTTATGTATTACAACGATACGAAGTGTCCATCGTCTTTTTTAAGATGTGCATGTGTCCATCGTCTTTTTTACTAGTACAACTGGTTTACACTTTACATGGAAGTAATATTTTCACTTGCTCTTTAATTTAGTAAGCCTGCTCTTGTTGTGATATTTTTAAAATTGGGTTATGTTGAATCACACACTTGGTTTCAAGGAAAATGCTGGTTACCGGTACAGTGCATTATGTAACTTACACAGAAACCTTTGTCTTTATCTGCGTAATATTGTTTTTTTGCAGATTTTTTATATGCATAAATATGCTATGCGATTGGCCGGTATTGACATTTAAACTTCATGAATTCAAGGTTTTAACTTCATACATGAATTTTCGATTTGACTTCATGATTTTGACTTCGTGAATTCACATTTTCACCTTCACGAATTACACAAAATTACACAGAAAGTTTGAATTCATAAAGGTAAATGTCACAACCAGTCTTTCTTCTTCTTATTGTGTTTTGTGAGTTTAGTAGATTATTATTCCCCAACAGAAGTAAGTTACATGTAGGTAACATGTTTAATTAGACATTCTGTAATTTTTGTTTTTCTTTTCATATTGTTTTCTTTATAATATGCATTAAGCCAATACATTCAAAATTGACATAAAAACGCAAAACACTTTTATTTTGAGTACAAATATATTTTATTTTTGACCAGACGTACATCGTAAAATGCAAACGTTTTCAGTAACAACTCGCTGTCATAACATAAAGGTATCAGTCACATCGTTTGTACATGTATCATTTGAAACATAGAAGAGTTAAACGTAAATATGCACATGTCCATTACATTGCGTAAAGTTATGCCATTTGTAGCATAAATATTCAGGAGACATAATCGTTGCAATATAAACTTTTGTGAGAACCCACTATTTTTATTCATTCGTTTTTTGTAAAATACCTTGTTTACAAACCAATTATGTGATTTGATGCAAATATCTGTGATTATTATACTGATCTCCATATTATTTTAATGATTATCTGTGATTATGTTTATTTATCTGTAAGTACAGATGTTAAAATGACAAAAATAAAAAATAAATCAGTTTACAATAAAAGAATAGTGTTCTATTGTATATGTATAATGAAATTTTACAATTGTACTAATTATAACTTGTTTGTGTTTGATCGGTATTGGAACTTTTTTCACCACTTTCAACAACACATCCTTGATGGTAGCCGTCTCCAAGATAACATGAGAAAAGTCAGCATCTAACATTAAATCCCACGTTTAATGAGTTGTCACATTATATTCCAAGTCTGTCTGTAAGTAAAAGTTTTGACTCGTTTCGTCTGGCACTCTCCCACCGAACACCAAGAGCGCCCCTTTTCACTGCATTTCGATCAGTTTTTATTGCACCCTCCTTGCATTTTGGTTTACGATCACAATTGGTGTCAAAGGTATGATCACTGAAACAAAAATTACAACTAAAACTATACGAAAGCAAAAAGTAATTATTAAGTCGATTTTATATAAATATATTGTCGTTGGTTGTAAGTACATGTATTCATGAATCTTTGTTTTTCATCTTTGAACATTACTCTTCGCTTTTGGCTCCAATTATGTGATGCGAACCCATGAAACCGTGCATAGTGTGATACGGTTACTTGTTTTAAGATTTGTGTAATGATCAGGCCAGTTTCAAAACACTGTGCTTTTTAACGTTTTATCTTTGTACTTCACTACTGGTTTTGTTTTACCAGTGTTAGACAGGCAGTTTAAAAAAAACAAGATGATAGACAATTATTTGTTGTCACCAGGGAGATATGGACACTGACCAACATATCAATATAAATATAGATCACGGTTATATAATGAATGTGTTGAATACATTTATTAAATTAATAAATAAACATTTATTAAATTAAATTGCATTACCGTAAAAAACATGATGACTCAGGGGTGTGATCTGTGTGTGTTTTGAGAGTCGCAGTACTATTGTCAGAGTCAATCTCCTCAGTCCTATCAACCAGCTTATATACGTGTCGTTTAGACGTTCGGTACGCAAACACCCTAAAATATTTAAACAGAAATTTACCAAAGAATCACATATATACGATTAGTGGACGTGTTTCTTAACTTCTTAAGACATCTTTAAAGCGGTGGATATATGCGTATGTACATTCAATAAACATACCGAACTAAACCAATTATGGTGCATTATTAGTTTGCAGAGTGTTCTTCGAATAAATTATACATTTAAGAAGGTTCCAAAATATGTCGTTCGCATATATATGAAACAACAATGTTTGAGCTTACTACTTATTTTGATATACAAACAAATAGCATTAATATTTTCTGGATTTTTTGTTTCTTTACACGTATCTCTCAGTGATCGATTAACACCTTTAAAATAAACATTGAAGTTTATGTGCAATTACCTTTTCGGATCCATACGCATGTGTAGCTGCTCAACAGTATTGTTAATGAACTGGCCAAATTCTTCAGTTGTAACAGTCCCATGAGATCTTCTGTCAGCATGCGTTAGCTCGGCGAAAAACGTCTCGCCCATCATGCTCGAGAAGGCACGTACGTTGTAGGTTTTGCTCAAACACAGGTCATACAGCATTGCTTTAGCGTCTATATTCGCAACTAAAGCTTCCCACAATTGGCTTGGCCACCCATTTATATGTGAAGAAGGCGGTGGAAAATTGGAAAATGTTACACAATTTAGAAGTCGTTTTCTAAGGGGCATTCTCATTTGTAATCTGTCTTTTGCTGCTATTCCACGATCATCTTCGGCTTCCCACCACTGTCGAACATCTCTGCAAAGATCGGCCGACAAATACTCTCCAGCATCTCGCAGTTCCGCTTCTACCGATGCACTAAAGTGAGTACGAGCAACAGAAACAGACATCGGTTCTAGCACACAGTCAACCATAGCAAGAGATAATCGGGTCTTATTTGATTTTGCCACCGTCCTCCAACCTTTGTTCGACAACCCGTCGAGGCCTCCCTTGCAGCTTTTCCGCCTAGCTCGGGTTAGCAGATGTGTAGAGTCTATGCAACTGACTTCTACCTGATGCCTACTTTCGCTTATATCAGGGCAATAAAACCAAGATGCTTCTAAGTGATCATCAATATTAGGAAAAGGTTGTGCAATCGGATAGTCTTCACGCCATTCTTTCAATTTTTCTGGCCACATGCATTCGGCGTAAATTACATTGAGGTCTGCCTTCTTAAACTTTTTAAGTTCTAGAAATGCTAACTCGCTTAGTTTTTTTACTGTTCTCACTTTGCGGATCGATTTAACTGATTTTGTTATTTCCTGTTGTGCGGAATCCGTGTCTTTAAATATAGCAGCCAGTTTCAAGTGTTTGGATATACTTTCTTTTATCTTACACGAATATACTTTATTCAGAAACCTTACTATTATTCTCAATTCAACATCTCTAACTTTCTTCAGTTCGTCATACGACCTCGTTAGTCGGCGCAAGTCATCAGTACTTGCATTAGTCCATCTGTTCTTGTTATTTGACTTTTCGTCGGCTTGAAGCATTGCTAAAATGGATTTATACTCTTCTTCGACCAAGTTCTGAATTGGCGACGACTTTCTTTCATTAACTTCGCTAATATCATAGTTCGTGTTTTCGCTGGAACATCCCTCATTGTTTTCCATATCACTAACTGTTGACAAGTTAGAGTTTGCTGTTTCTTGGATTTCACTAACGTTACCAGGATATACGTCATGGACTAATGTGAGCTCACTGATTAAGTGTTCTTCGTCAGTGGCTGTGTTATTGAAACTGCTGTTATGTTCATCTGCTTGATTTTTCAATCCTTCCCTTTGTAGTTCACGTCTTCGGTAGCTTATAAATCCCTGAGATATGGATGGGAGTCTGGCACATGTATGGTCTGTAACCAATATTTGTTTTTGGTAACATGATTCTTCCCAGTGCCATGTTGCTTCAATGTTCTTTCGTTTGATTTCCTTCAAAATGTCTGTCTTCGGCATGTTCTCAACTGTTTTCCACACATCCTTTTGTAATTGCAGAAGCGTAAGCGGTTTGCCTGTTTTACTCCTAACGCATATGTTATGCCACTGTCCGTCAAAGCAAATGGCTGGTATATGAAGTCCTGATGATTTACACTCATCTAGAACCCATTCTAGCACCTTCCTCATTGTATGTGTGTCTAAAGAATACCCTTTTGGAAACCAACACACGGGAGCATTTCTAAGTCCGTTTTCTATCCATTCTCTGTTTAAATCACAGCATAAGAAAACTACAGCCTCAGATGCTGGCTCACGTCGAAGCTCATAATACATTTGATATACATTTTCTATATCTTTTATCAACATGTCCATTCGACTCACACGGAACATTTCATTGTGTTGTTCATTAGATAATGTTTCATCATGCTTCATAGAAGATACGATTCCAATAAATTCAATGTTATTCCCTTTATTACATTCTTCTTCAATTGTGTTTTTTAAATACTTCATTTCAGGAGTTAATTTTTTAGGTCGTTTAGGCTCAGTGACATCATACACATTTCGTGCTAGTTCACATACTCGATCAAATAAGGCAGTGTTTCTTTTTATTCTAAAAAATGAAGATATATCAGGACTCCAAGAAACGTAAACTAGTTCATCAACATCCAAAGCTTCTATTTCGGACAGGCATTGAATTAAATACCGTTCAGGTATCTTTGAGTGTATATCAAATATTGGACATTTTAATTCCACTGCAGCCAGTGTAGATGAGGGCTGAACAGACGATCGCACGCTACCATCAGGTGAGACAATCATAAAAGGTCCTTTATTTGATTTACCAAGCTCAACATATCCTTCTTCACAAACAATTCCTTTTGGGTACAACAATGGCATTATTTTACCAGCAAATGTCGCCATAGCATTAGGTTCGTTTTCAGTTCCATAAGCCATTGCTTGTTTGACTTCATCAGTCTTTTCCTTCTCAGGAACACCACACATAACAGAATCAAAGTACTCCTTTTGTCGTTTCAGTCCATCAAGACCAACTGCTTTGTATACTGTACTGCCTGTAACTAATGCCTGTTTGCGCGCATTGAACCACGATTCTGTTCTTTGTTTGACAACTCTGGTTAACTTGTTTGCAATATCTATGTCCATCTGAAGAAGTTGATCAATGTCATTATAATTCGTTAACATAGTAAGATTGACTCGCTGATTTTCTGGTACAGAACATTCATTTAGATAGCCAATGCATTTCACGAGTTCTTCAATCAATGCGATCGCCTTTTGGAGGAACTTATCTATGTCGTGTATAAACGCGATTTGAGCACTTATAGCGTAGGCAAATTTTCCATTTTTCCAGTTTGACTCTCCATTTCTTTCGATTAACTTATCTTTTGCATATTCTTTCTTTTTCCTCATGGCTCTTATTTCAAGAACTTCTTCTGAAATAGTTTTAAGTGTGTTCATATGGAATGCTATGAATTGTTGTGAATCTTTGCCGTCTATCCGTTGAAGATCCATATCTGCGGCGTATTGCAATAGCAATATATTAACTTCATTAACCGGACCTATGTTCCTTTCATATTCTTTCTTCTTTACTGCGAGAGATGGTCCTTTTTCAAATCCGAGAATATCAACATCACCACTATTCGATTTCAATCCTTGTTTCAATTTTTTACCGTCAAATGTTATACAGCAGGATGCGTTCGTCATTACAGTAGACATAGAGTGGATCATATTGGTCAGTAACCCAGGCTTTCTAGCTGGCTCACTATCTTCGTTTGGCAACGAGTAGGGCTTAAAATGTCTTAATACATTTACATCCGGCACTGCAAAATTAATTTCACTTTCAAGTGACGAATGTGAACTCTTACGGTCCGTATCAGATTTCGATGAGTCTGTCGATTTATAACCTGACATGAAGTTGATAAATTTTCCTCCGAAAATGGTGTACCCTAGTTTCCAAAATTTCTTGGTTTCATCACAGTAACGCATTTTTGACGTTTGATCCATACTGTACCATTTCACTACTTCCATCCATAATAAGAATGCAATATTTTTCAATGGAAATATATCAGAATTAACTTGACGACAGAAATCAAGAAGGCGCTTGTCAAAACCTTCTTTGCTTAGTTTCTCAATTACGTGAGGTAGAAGGACTTGTATTTGTTCGAGGATCTGATTGGTATTATGAGTGTCTGATAACTCATCACACGTATTTGAGATACACGCACCCTTATCACAATCATCATCTATATCCAACATATTACAAGTATCAGTGGCATTTGGAACTTCGTTTGCTTGACAGGGAAATTCTGTGTTTAACGATCTCTTAACCCTTTTTGACATAGGGGGTTTCGATGGTGTGCTTTTCCTATCTGAATTAAATGTTTTACCCAATGGCGACTGAATAAGTCTCTTCAAAGAAAAATTATGTTTCCTTGGAGACATAAGATCCTTTTCAGGCGTAAATACTTTAAACACCGGCTTCTTAATTTTAAGAAAGGTTGTCAATGTCTTCTGTAATGTTTTTTTCCGTCGCTTTACTCTGTTCAGCGACAGATTGGATTTTGATTTGGACGGCATATTTTACGCTGAAAGATAATACATTTCTTAAGTTAGAGAAAACATTGCTAGATTTTCATAAAGTTAAATAGATTCGATTTTAATGCAAACGTTACTCATTTCATAATGACTACAAACGATACGATTTTCTTACTTTTGATGAAAACTCGCAAATATCCGTGTTTTTGTTTTAAAATGAACTTTCTAATGATAAACAAACACATATGCGTTACAAATACATACAAAATGTCTTTTATAATCCACTAATTGTAAACATATAGGGGATAATAATGTTTTTGATGCGAACGTTATTTGATGAAAACAGCGTCTCAAATGCATTTGGTCGAGCATCAATTGAAAACAAAGATAGTTACAGCAAAATCGACAATTACCGAGTGTTGCTACATATATGGGCTATTCTTTAGGCGATATAATATTACAATCGTAAGTGTATGCTAGTTATAATCAATAAAAAACTCACCTTTTGTCGAGGAAGACGCCATTTTTGGGACTACGAACGTTATTAGTCAGACCACGTGATTCGCCACACTGTAAATATAGATACTGAAATACCACTTCCCATTACATGTAGTCTTCCATGGCTATGGAGTTTGGGAAGCAGATTATACATTTAGTGAACAGTTAAGCGTCATTGTCAATAACAAATTTAAATCCATTTTTAATGACTTGTATTCTTATGGTGTTTTTTTTCTCTATTAGAATACGGACTATTACTTATCTACTTGTATTTTTTATGTTTTTGTATTAGAATAAGGGCTACTAATTATCTATTTGTTCGTTGTTAAAGTATACTTTCTAACAAATGTGTAAATATGCATTCACTTACCTTAACCATTCTGAGGTAGCTAGGTGGAATGGACACATTGAACTATCTAGTTTTTTCCCCTAAGAAATCAGGATTTGTATGAACGAATAGTTTCTCTTTTCTATAATAATGGCTACCATGCTGGAATCTAGTACTGCGTACTGTTATCAAGCTATGTATATGTAAACATTGTATTTATTGGAGATATTGAGCTTAAAGTAGTATCTACGACCCGCATAATTTTTAAATGGGTCTTATGGCTATTTATATCCAATTAAGACGCAGATTTCAATCGGAAATCAATTATTTAAAACCAAATTACAATTTGAAAAATCCAACCAGGACACAGTAATGTCATTTCAAAACAATACAATCTCTTTTTATTTTTTTTGTCTTTGTGAGCTTAGTTTTTCAACAAATAAAAAAATATACTCATATGCGCTCAATCATATGCAACATACTATCTGTGAAATTAAAGAACTCTAACCTAATTGAAAAACATGAATTTTAATGTGTGTACATTTAATACTAAAGGACTGTCATCTAGGGAAAAGCGAATGAAACTTTTCGAATTTTTAAAATTAAAGAAATATGAAATATGTTTGTTACAGGAATTACATTGTATCGAAAGTAATGATAAAGATATATGGAAAAAAGAATGGAAACATGACATTTATCTAATTGGAAACAGCACAAACAGCAAAGGTATAGGCATCCTCATAATCGAAAGTTTAAACTACCAAATTCTTGAGTATAAAGAAATTATATGTGGTAGACTGCAAACATTAAAAATAGAAATTAACGAAGAAAAAATAGTTTTAATAAATGTATATGGTCCAAACAATGACGACAGCGCGTTTTTTGATGCGCTTGAAAATACAATATTAGCAAATAACAACGAATCTCTGTTAATCGGAGGAGACTTTAGTGTTGTCTTGGATTTTGATAAGGATAAATTGAACGGAAGAAAAAACACAAACAAAAATAATTCTGAGAAGTTAAACAAAATTATTTCAAACTATGACCTACATGACATTTGGCGTATATTCAATCCAAATGATAAAAGCTACACATGGCATTCTAATACAAAACCTCCGATATTTTGTAGGCTAGACTATTTTCTCGTGTCTCAAAATTTAACCAATGTCAGCTCCAAATGCACAATTTCGCCAGGCTATAGATCAGATCACTCAATTCTTAATTTGAAAATAGCACACATTAAAGCCAGATAAAGGTCCGGGGTATTTTAAATTAAATACTATCATATTACTTGATCCAGAGTATCAAAATACTATACGAAATTCTATTAACGAAATTGTACAATTTAATAAGGAAGCAAACCCAAATACCCTTTGGGAAGTAATAAAAAGCACTATAAGAAATGAATCTATAAAACTATCAGTAAGAAAAAAGAAAGAAAATATGAAAGAACAAACTCAAATAGAAAATAATATCAAAAGGATTGAAAATGAAATAAATAGATCCCCTGGAAAGAGAAAATGAATAACTTTTTTGATGAAACAATTAAAGGCATTTTATTAAGAACAAAAGCTGAATGGATTGAGGGAGCCGAAAAAAATACAAAATACTTTGCAGATCTCGAGAAAAAACTTTCGAAAGAAAAGATCATAAACAAAATTGACCATAATGACCTATACGAAAACAAAAGAAATTACAAATGAAATATGAATGTGGTATGGCTTTAAAAGAAATGAAAAATAGGAAAAGTTTGCGGTCTGACCACAGAATTTTATAAAAAATTCTGGAATGACATAAAACAATACCTTACTAATTCCCTCAACTACTCATTTGAAAATAAAGACCTTACTGAACTTCAAAAACAAAGTGGTATTACTCTTCTTCAGAAAAAAAGATAAAATATTGACTGAAATTAAGAACTGGCGACCCATATCACAATTGAATATAGACTATAAAATAGCATCCAAATCAATTGCTAATAGAATGAAAAAAGTACTTGATAATATAATAAACAAAGACCAAACTGGATTCATCAAAGGAAGATATGAAAATATAAGAATCTTATATGATGTAATAGAAAAAATAAACAACGATAACGACGAAGGATTGATTTTTTTCTCGGACTTCCAGAAAGCCTTTGATAGTGTAGATCATGATTATATCTTCACATGTCTGGAATACTTTGATTTTGGAAATATGTTAATAAATTGGACAAAACTCCTCTACAGAGACGCAAGAAGTTGCATTAATATCAATGGACATCTATCTATTTTTTTTTAAATCAAAAAAGGTGTAAGACAGGGCTGTCCACTTTCACCTTATTTATTTATCATAGGTATTGAAATACTATCACAAAATATAAACAATAATAAAAACATAAAAGGACTTAACATTCAAAATACCGAAATAAAACAAACGCTTTTTGCAGATGATGCAAGCTTTACCTAGATGGCACACAAAGTTCTTTCCAAAATCTCATCACAACATTTGAAAAATTCAGTCAAATATCTGGTTTAAATTTAAATATATCAAAATGTACGGTTCTAAGAATAGGATCTTTGCGCCATACAAATAAAACATACTGTAAAACCAAAGAATTCATTTGGACTTCAAACGAGGCTACAACGTTAGGTATACACTTTACAAATGATCCGAATAAAATACTTGAACTGAACTTAGATCCTAAAATAGATGCATTTCAACATACCCTCTATAAATGGAGTAGATGGAAACTGTCCTTAATAGGAAAAAATACTGTTATAAAAACATTTGCATTCCCGAAATTAGTGTACCCAATCACAGTTTTAAACAATCCAACAGAACAGAGAATTAAAAGAATTAAAAATCTTATGTTTGACTTTCTGTGGGATTCTAAACCTGATAAAGTATCCCGAAATATGATTTTCCAAACGTATGAAAATGGAGGACTAAAAATGTTAGATATCGATTCATTCATAAATTCAGTCAAGGCCAGCTGGGTCAAAAGAATTAATACCGGAAGTGATGCTAAATGGAACATAATTTATAACATTGAACTTAAAAAGTACGGGGAAAATATTTTTAAATTTAATACTTCTAAAACAGATGCAGATAAACTCAAACTTAATTTTACATTTCTAAAAGAGATTATTGCATCCTGGTGCTCAATCAATTATAAAAACTCAATAACCAACCTTCCTGAAGAAATTATGTGGAATAATTCAAACATAAAACAGTCAAATGGAAACTTGTTTCTATATAAAAATTGGTTGGAAAGAGATATCTTCGGATAAAACATATTTTTGACTTCCAAACTAAAGATTTCTTAACTTTTGAACAAATGCAAAATAAATATGCCATTGAAAATGGAGAGTTTCTTAAATATTTACAATTGATTAAAGCAATCCATAAAAAGTGGAGGAAACAACTGCCGGAAGAGGAATTTACCCTAGTTCTTGAGACGGAATATCTTGTAGATCAAGTAAAACAAACGAATAAAACGAACAAATTGTTATATGAAAGACAAATCAAATTAATAGACACCAAAAACAAACCTCTTGAAAAATGGGACAAAGAATTCCTTGGGGAACATATCACATGGAAACACGTATTAACAATTCCAATTAACTGCACTATGGATACCAAACTAAGAGAATTTCACTATAAATATTTGATGAAAATAATTCCAAATAATGATTATCTGTACAAATGTAAATTTACAAGCTGTAGGTTGTGTGATTTGTGTTCAATGTTACCGGAAACACAGAAACATCTTTTTTGGGAATGTCAAATAATTCAACAATTCTGGCTTAATTTACAAGTTTTTCTCAAAACCAAAAATATTCAAGTACATATACTTAGCTATAGAATAATATCACTAGGTTTAGAAAACAACAATGACAACAAAAAAAGAAATATAATAAATGTTCTTCTAATACTAGCAAAATATTTCATTAGCTACTGCAAATATAACAAAAAAAGTGCCAGAAATTGAAATATTTAAACCTTACATATCTCGACGTATTTGCATTGAAAGAATGATAGCAACTCAAAAAGACAAACTAGAAGTATTTGAAACAAAATGGAAAGAATGTATACGTAACCGGATAATGTAATACATGCATAAGCAAGACACAGAAAATATCATGATAACATATGATTGCTTTAGGTTTTATATCTTCATATTCTAGCTCACAAAGACCCAGACTTTTTTCTTTCTTTTCACCTTTAACTTTTTTTTATAATTATATACAAAAAAAAACATTTAAGTTTAGAACACTACACATACGGATACTATTGTAATCAATTATTTAATGTCATTAATATCAATGTTACACTTCTTTACATATTGTGTATTAATCTGTAATTTTCAACATTATTGTATGTGCACTGTATAAACTTAAATGAATAAAGAAATATAAAAAAAAATGTTCCCTTGCACCTTCTCAATGCCTAATGTTTTGTAAGCTGTTGTTTCCCTGGGGTCTGAGAGGTAAGGAATTGTCTTGTGTATGTGGCGTTCCCTGTAATAATTTAATCCCTCTGAGAAACATTACTGGCGTTAAACGTCCAGTGCCTTAGCTGTGACACACTTCAAATGAAATGAATCTATATAATTAAAGACTTATAACTAAACAATTGTTCTACTTTCCCATATTCATATTATTGCTTCTGGAATGAAACATTTATTGAAAGATAGGCAAGTTATGACATAGAACAAAAAGAGAGAGAATAAGTTTCTACAGGGAACGCAACATACATAAGACAGTGTCTCTCCAAAGACCTCCGGGAAAACAACAATCCATAAAATATAAGGCATTTGATGAGGTTCAATGGTACATACGTAATGGTGCAAGGAATGGCCAGGCCGACCATAAGGAATAACTAAGAGAATTCAAGAGGACAAACGGAGGGGGGGGGGGAAAGCATCTATTGAAAGACAGACAAGTTATGACATAGTACAAATGCGTCTACAGAGCATATAGAGTATTACATCATTCCTTAGATATTTTGTCATTCATCGTAATTCGGATTTCAGTCTCAAATAATAGAGTAGTAGACATGATAGATGTTTCACGAGAACAACAGGCTTTTTGTTAAATCTGAACTGCCATAAAACTTTAAAGAAAAATTCATCCAATAACATGATATGAAAACAAAGATGCCATTCCTCTTCGAAAAAAATATAAATATACTTTGCATAATTTCAAAACAAGACAATGGAATGACGCGCAACACAAATATTGACAAATATTATATCGAATTTGCATCAAATCATTGATGACCGTAAAGAAAACAATACACAGTATGTTGACATATTGGAAATTACAAGTAAACTAGAATAAACAAGAAATATCTTGAAAAAGATGGTCGGCGCAATTTGAAGGTTAAGATATGTTGTGCAACATACACAAATGCCGAGATGTTACGATTGCTGGTCGCTCCAGATCCAAAATGGATTTCGGTAAATTCACCGAAATTCAGTGGAATTCGGTATGGTAACGTACCCGTAATCGAAAAGATTAAACAATCCGCGTCAAGGTTACAAACTGTGTTCGGTTGAGGAGAAATTGTTTTGGTGGTTAACGTACGATTGCATTGGTTTACACAACACTGATATGCAAATTCAATACCATGTTAGTACGGCTGCGCCGAAAAAATAGACATATAAAATGGCGCTTTCTTCAACGTCGCAAAAATTAATGTTTGCATTATCGGTAGTGTCACACGCAAAGTGCAATGAGAAAAGAATAAAAAAAGTATTTTGTCTTAAACCGTTTACATTATTGTTGGTTACACACGCAAAGTGGAATGAAAATAAAAACAAAAGAACGGATGTTGTCTTCAATTGTTTACATTATTGTTGATTGTACACGCGAAGTGGATTGAAAAGAATAACAAAGGAACGGATTTGTTTTCAATTGTTTACATTATTGTTGGTTGTGCAAGCAAAAGGCTATGGCATTTGGGGTGAGGTATTTGCATCTTGCTGGAGAAGGGAACGTCCTAAGTGCTTGGAATATGACATGCCTCGTCTTTAGTCTGACAGAGGTCAACTGTAGTCAAGACGATGCAATTTCCATGCTGTCGATTACATATGGATTTTAGTTTCGTTCAATAATTTTAACGTTCCGACTCAAAGTTACAACATAAATGTTATACTTAAAAGCGTACATTGTCCGCTTTTATGTACATGTATTTGAGAATGGTTGTTAGCAAACTGCGAGTTGGTCAGCCTATGAAAATATGTTTTGCAAAGTATTTACCAAGAAATATTTACTATAGAAATACTGTATACAATAAAGGAATTCGCAACTTATTTTGACAGTATCTATATATTGCATTATTCATGTTTTGCGCAATATTATGGAACATTTCTGTCATGAAATTTGATTGAGTAATTTGTGTTCAAACATAATGCCTCACACACATTAAAGTCAGCAAATGTGTTTTTTCAAATATTTTGAATTATCTGAAACGAGTGTTTCATTAAATGTGATTAAATAAATACAATAAGTATTTTGGGCATAATAATGAATGTTCGTGGTTAACAGCTTGCAAGTTTGTCTCTTAAAAAGACTAATAAGTCCAAACAGTTCATATCGTGTATATGTGTACTTTGTCAACAGGTTCGGGCGCCCGAAAGTTTGTCCGTGTTCTGTACACTTACTTTGTCAAAAGATTCGGCCGTTGGAAAATTTCTTCACTTATGATTGACTGTTTTCATTTGACAAAAGGTTCGGGCTTCCGATCTGTTCACCATGTTGCATATACTACCGGCTATATCAAAATGTTCGGGCGTCCAAACATTTCAGCATAATATAAATACTCTACAGAAAGTCCGTCATTATAGCCGAAAGGTTCGGGCGTCCGTACATTTCACCTTATTGCATATATTAGCGGCTGTGACAAAAAGGTCGGGCGTCCGAACTTTTCACCATGTTGCATATATTAGCGGTTAAGTTAAAAGGTTCGTGTGTCCGAACTTTTGAAATGTAATACATATGGTTAAGCATCTGTGACATTATTCGTCAAAGGTTCGGGTGCCCGGACTTTCTGTATTTTGACTTTATAGAAGACGAAAAATGCATATCAGTTTGTTATTTTTGGCAATCGTCTTCCCGGCACTTTCCATATTATTATTACTATCAATTATTATACTGAGTAAGTTAATGAAAGAAATAAAAAGCAAATGACACAAATATTTTTTTACTTAATTTACGAACAGAGATAATTAATTTAAGCGTTTTAAAATTTAGGCACTCAGTGTATGCTCGGTTATGAAATGACAGACAAACTTATTGTTTAAATTCCAAGGCGTAAAGTATATTAAAAGTGTGACGAAACCTTTTCTCATTAAGTCGTCTTTGTAAAATTTCCCAAATTTGTTCCAATGGCGTTTATAATTATGTTAAATTAACACTAGTTACAGGGAAATTAATCCTAATTAAGCCGATCAGTAACAACAGTAATTTGTTAAAACTATACAAGGAAGCCGCATCGTGAGGGGAATGGTTTTTTCCTTCTTCACTGTGGCAAAGTATATGACAGTATAATTTATTTTTTATTCGAATTGTTTGCAATGTGAATACAAGTAAACACGTGTTTAAGTTCCTCTTATATCCCTGATCCGTTAGTTATTATTTCTGTAGCCATTCCTTTGTGTTCCTCCTCCCGATGGCCTTGACCTGTCTTTCTTACTTGTAAATTTGGTACTTCCTTCATATTGTTTCTCTTCTTAAATCTATGCTACGATTCCTGTGAAAATAAAATTCAAAAATTTACAAAAACTATTGTTTAATAGAATATATAATTAACATATCATTACACTGTGGGTCAAATTTACCGTTCGGTATTAGGAATTCTTAGATTCCGGTATATGACCATAAAGCGATTAAATGTGAGGCTAGCAGTTAAATCGATTTAAACCCCCAGTATTTTTACTGACAGTTCCAAGGCTGTTTTCGCTATATGGTTATTATTTCTTTTTGTGTTTTGAATGTATGTTATATTGCCCTTTCCCCTGTGCAATTCTTTCACTTTATATAGTGTTCAGGTTATTTTCTGCCCAGTTATGACCTATTGTTGCCAGCTGTCTTGACTTGTCCTGTGATATTTTCCATCCATTAATCCCCCCTTCACTGTTTGTCCTCTTTGATTCTCCTAGTTATTAGTTATTCCTTATAGTCTGCCAGGCCATTCCTTACGCCTGTTCCCTAACGTATGGACCCTTTAGCCTCATCAAGTGCCTAATGGTTTATGGATTGTTGTTTTACTGGAGGTCTGTGTGAGGAGGCACTGTCTTATGTATGTTGCGTTCCCTGTAGCAACTTATTCCTTCTCTTTTGTCAGAATTAATAACATAGAAATAAATAAGGATATTTTTGTGACTGAAATGTATTCAGTTTAGACAGAATTTAAGCGTTTCTCTGTATAGATCACCAAACCAGAAGAAAGAAGTCGGAAGTACAGAGACCTATTTCAGTCGTTTGTTTAATTATCTCGCTCAATTACTCAAATTCTGTTCAACACATGTGTAGATGATTGACGACCCGTGTTATTCATTGCTAATTACCAATCGTTAATCTTTATTTTGTTTCATGACTTGAAAGAAAAATAATGATCTAATTAAATTTAATTGGCTAACCAATTCCGCAGCTGTTCTTTCTCATTACTTCAGAAATAGAACCGTTAGACGAGGGACGTGCAAAAGACGCTTCAATCTCACCCAGTGTTACTAATCAGCATAGAGAGTATCAACCTCTTCGCGCTAGTCTTCCCATGTTGTCCCCCTAAATGGCCATTAAGCTAGTTTTATGGTCGACCCAGTTCCCATTGCTGTTTACCATTGCCGCTCCTCAGTGCCTTACGTTTTGTAGGCTGATGTTTTCCAGGGGATCTGTGTGGGGAGGCATTGTCTTGTATATATGGCGTTCCCTGTAGCAACTTAATCTCTCTTTTCTGTCATTGATCGCAAACTGGAATTCGATAAAACTCAAATAACAGTACACATGCAACATGCTTTGGGTGTCGAATGTTGATATTATATCTAAATCCCATTGTACGTTACATTTCCATGAATAACATAATTTACATATCTGAAAGACGATGATTTCTTACTTCGTGAAACAAATACGCGTTGTTAAAATTCCAAGTCGAAACATTAAAACAATACGAAAGTATTGCTATATTAATTTAATCTTTACATTTTCAGGCATTATTCATGTTTGTGTATATTCCTTTTTGGCTTGTTTTTGTTCACTTGAATAATTATACATTTATGTCTTCCAGTATATTGGGTGGCCGTGTATCTTGTATATGATATTGCCTGCTTGACTACTTCATTCATTTCAAAATAATCTTACGTACATCTAAACACTACAACTTCTCGAGATGATGAGTTTTACAACGACATCAAAATGGTTGGTGTTTCCATGCGATGTGAAGGAATTAACGCTCAGAAGTTACCCAAAACGTCATCATGTTTTTTCTAATCTATTAGACAACCAACCCAGTATGTTTGTCGCAATTAAACAGTTAAGTAACATACAATGCAGTGACATTGTCTTACTTAAGTTGTCATATTAAATTGCCATGCAATTATCATTCACAGACGACAACATGTCCGCATTCCCGTGTGTTGTTTAATAGACATGTTTGAGGTTTTGATGATATTTAAGATTTTAAGTGTTAATTCTGACCTGTCTAGACAAACGTGACGAGACAGTGTTACTATCGCCACCAGCATGCAATCACATACACCTAGACACCACCGAAATAGCGTAGATAACAGATGGATGAGTTTCAATTAAAAGACCTTTATACATCATTCATGTAAATAATTAGATTTGCTATTCGTCGTCAGAAACGTGTCGCATAGTAGGAGAAGTAGGACACACATAATTAAATAAGACTGCTTAATCTCTCGCACATAGAAATTTCGACAAGAGAACAATAGTAGATGCTTGTAGGCCACTCTCCGTAATTGTCTTGGCAACAATTTGAATTCCTATGTAATTAATTGGACTAGATAAAATAATTATTGGTTCGTTACTGTTTGCATCGGGGTGCTATACTTTCAGTGGAATAAATCATAAGGAAATTAGTTACACATTAGTGAACGTTTTATGGTTGATTGTAAGTAATATTCAATAACAGAATATGTACGTGCAGTTCGCAAATAGCAATATATGTAGGTGCACGGTGGTTAATAGTTTTATCTTGCGATATTATTTTGGTTAAATTTTGGCAAAAAGAGATTTTGTCCGGGTCTATTGTTATAAATATGTGTTTTCTATGAACGTTCTCACGTGTTCGCCTTCACGTGAATTTCATGAATTCCCGATTACAACTTCACGAATTTAATAGTTCCTAAACGAGAAATAATGAAATATGAATGCCACCATTGGTCTTTCGTAAATAATGAACATGTTTGTTCTGTTTACTGATTATTTACTGCAAGTGCTTTCTCTGTGTGTTTTTCAACTTCTCCTGCCGACGAATTGAGAATTTTTGCGATATGAACATAGCAATCACGCAAATAATTGCAGTAGTACGGAACACATTATTTAAATGTATTTCCCTGCAGTATGTCTTACAGTCCACTCATCACTCACCAACTTCATACAATCAATACAAACAACTTTAACATCATAAGTTAAGTATTCATATTGATGTTTAAGTCATATACCAGAACAGAACAGAAATATTATTTTTGGATTTGAGCAAAGCTCCTCGTACATACAACATGTGTACAGCATGCCAAAGTACAAACATAATTGCAACTTAGTGAAGTAAAACAATGATAACATAAAAACAAATAAACATACATCAAAGCATGATAATGGTTTACATTAATATAATGTGTGTGAGAGTGTCATAATCCGTTGAACATCACGAATTAACTATAGACAAGTATATACGATTGCTCTATGGAAGTAAATATTTCCTAATTTTCATTGCACAGTTTATAAAACAGTCTAAATTATTAAGAATAACCTCATCTTGTGAAGAAAGTAATTGAATTAATTTAAACATACTTGGTCTTACATAAAATATGAGTATATGTATCTTTTTTTAATTGATAATATAAAAAAAAAGGTCAAGGGATGTAACTTATTGAAAATATTCTGCAAAAAGAAAATTGGGCAGCTGGAGACAATACTTCAATTTGTTAGATTTTGTACTTGGATCTTGTTTTACAACTACATTGTTTCGTATTTTAAAAAACAACGAAAGTTCACAATTTGAATGGAATAAGCTTAAAAGTTAGACTTGTGCCTCTGTTCCTTTACATATGTACCCTTTAACCTCCTTAAGTACCTTGCGTTTTGTGGATTGTTGTTTTCTCGGAGGTCTGCGTGGGGAGGCACTGTCTTATGTATGTGGCGTTTCCTGTAGCTATGTATTCTCTCTCTTTTAGCGGATTATTAGCATTATTAAACTGTTTTTATTTTGTCCTGTGATCTTTTCCATCCACTAATTCCCCCCCACCCCCTTCACGGTTTGTCCTCTTCGATTCTTCTAGTTATTCCTTATGGTCTGCCATGCCATTTCTTGCGCACCTGTTCACTAACGTACATTTTTCACTCAAGAGTAATAGAACAGGTGCTATGCAAAACAGACTGCCATCAAGAAACGCTACGGTGTATGACGTCATAATTTTCAGTAAATAACGTACGAAGTGTATGTCAATATTTCGCGGACTTTCATGCAAACAAAATTAAAATATAAAAATTAGAGCGTTAGACATGAAGAATTTTCTGGTTAAAAATTGTACATTTTATTACTTGCCCCGCTATACTTACCCGTATTGCATAAAAAAATGTTCTAGCATTCGGTGTTTTAATTCAAACTTTAAAACATATTACAACTTATTTATTACATGTCACATTAAAAAATATAAACCTAAATTTTACTTTGTACGTTTGTATTTAGAAAATATTAAACTATTACGCGTATTTTTCGGACACACCTCGTATGTACCTTTAAAACATCAGGCATTGTGGCGCAGGGTACATACGCAAGAGAACAGGCCTGGTTGACGATTAAAGACAACTAAAGAGAATTAAACATGCAGCATATGTGTTCAATATAAATAGCTATTCATTGAACGGCTTATTTATTATTACCTACGTTGTTTAAAAGGTGATATTCAAAAGCAATTATACATGCATGTATCATCAATTTTGTTTAGATCTTAGGAGTTAGATCTATAACTAAATGTAGATGTAATAACTATTAGTTTTTTTGTAGTATGTGCAGGTATGACAAAATGAATGAAACGTATTTAGAAATAGTGAGATATAAAGCAAATACTCAAAATCGAGGAATGACAACTCCGGTCTCCCCCATAGCATTCTGACGAGAATACTTGCTATGATGTTATCAAGCAGTTCATTGAGTGTTATTTTAGTATCAACTCGTACTGCGTAAGTAGATTTTCAGTTTTTTTCGGCGCAGCCGTACTAACATGGTTTTCTATTTACATATCAGTGTTGTGTAAACCAATCAAAATTTACATTAACCACTAAACCAACATCTCTTCGACCGAACAACGATCGTAACCTTGACGCGGATTTGTTAACATTTCGATAAGAGGTACGTTATCTTACCGAAATCCACTGAAATTCCGGTGAATTTACCGAAATCCATTTTGGATCTGGAGTGACCAGCAATCGTAACATCTCGGCAATTTTTAATGTTGCACAACAAATCTTAACCTTCAAATTTCGCCGACCACATTTTTAATGATATTTTTTGTTTATATTAAAAATGCATCATTTAAGGGTCATAGAACTGAAATACCAGTTTTGAAGCGTCAAGTAAAAGGCTCAGTATTCTCTAGCTATTGTAGTTGTTTATATACAACAAAGGAATCAAGACGCTTTGCTAGTTTGTGAATGTAAGAAGCTGATTGTATTATATTGTGCTTCGTGTCCTGTCTGGAAACCCTCTGTTCAACATTATATACACAATATTATAAATGCATTCGGAAATTAAGAAAATAATTAGACACAATATGTTTGCTTTAAGCTACGCAGACGAGTTAAACTTATCCAACTCCTTATTGCTGTCTCTGCTTTGAGATGATAATAGGATATTGAAAAATCATTTGCTGATATATATACCCTTTTATTCCACCTTTTAGTGATTCAAACAATTACAAATATAAGAGGATAATACTTAGATATACATAGTACAGATAAAATGAATCCTAGTATATACATGAAAATAATCATACAAAAGAGAAGTGATATAGACATGTGAAATATGCTCAATTAAGGCAATCTTGTTGTTATACAATACCAATACACATTGGTATGCTTTGGATATCATATAGTGTTACCTGGTTATATTACTAAAAGCTTATCGAAACGAAACATAAGCAGTTAGTATCAGGTCATTTGTTCTTGTATTACAGAGCTTACATTGATGTAACTGTTGGAATTGTCTAAATACGAGGGCGTTTATTGCATTCGTGGCATGATTGATATCTGCTCGGTAATCACAATTAATGCCAGAGCTCAGCGCCGTAGAGTGCGGATGGTAGAGCAACTTTTCAACTAGTTTGCTTAAGGTCAATGGGTTGATATCACATTTGCGTTGCTGAATTAAAATATGCTGAATAATGGTGATCTACCTTTACTCAAACGAGTATCTATAGTTTTTATGCATTTTAATGAGTTCTGTAGGTATATCTCAACGTGTATCGCACTGTCAGTATTATCAATTACACTATTGCCGAATTGTATCGACATATTTTGAAAGGGGCGATTTTGAAAGATTAAAACCTTGCATTTGTTGACATTAAATTCATAGCCCCATTTGTTAGCATAGTTAAGAACGATATTCAGCTGATTTTCGAGACAGGTCTTGTCTGGGGTAATGATGGTCAAATCGTCTGCTAGTGTTGGGTTTCCACATTGAATGTTACCGATGTTTAGCCCGTTACCGCTGTTTTCCAAGATGTCAAGTAATTTAGTTATAAAGAGAAGATAAGCCCATGTTGGATAGCCCCGCATACATGTCTCTGTACTCCGACGTTTACACGCGTCTTCGTAACAGAGCCACGCGCAAGCCTATAGTAAAAAAGTGGAATTTTGCCGCATGATTTTAACGGCACTCTTCTGGCGTCTTTATAATCGACCGATCAGACTTTTGAGACTACGAAAAACTGTAGCAATCTTTCACGAGTAGAAGCAAACAAAAATCGAATTTCTAGCGCATCAGAGTGCCTCACAATCACTTCGACCAGAAGACTTTGGTCAGATGTTTATGACTGCAAACATTGTCGCTAAGATATATGTCAATCAGATCAGAACAGAACAGAACTTTTATTTTCAAACACAGATTGCAAAACAATATGTAACAATCAAACGTTACTCCGCCAACGGTGCGCAAGTAAACTATCTACCATGCAAACTTGATGTTGACATTCGCGCCCTCGCCCATTTCACCCGTCAAAGTAGCAATACAAGATGGATTCTAACGTTGAAACAACTTTTGATCGAATTCGTGATAGATATCACTTTCAGTATTGGCCCAAGAAGGAGCAAATAATAGCAATATCGACGGTGATCATGGTAGGGTAATAACTTAGTGCGTACCGCCTCCATAGCAACTCTCCCATCTTCTTATTTAACAGGTGATCGATTCATTATTTATTTTTTACAAAACAAGTCGTATCCATGAAAATCTTGTGTTGAAAAGACAAATAAATCAAAGAAAAGCTACAATTTTTTGTTGTGCAGTTTTGTATAGCATGCAAAGCATTTATATGTTCACGAAATTAAGAGTAAATTCAGTGGAAAGACCGACGGTGTCCAACTTGTTGAATGGTTTAGCCGGACGTTGTACATCGACAGTATAGAGATGTGACGTCCGTGGCTGGACTAATGTTGAGAGTACTCCTCCTTAGCGAACACTTTGTAATACCAGGTAGGTTTCAGACGTCACTCCGTTCACCATCACTGAAGCTTTGAGTGATGTGCACATATTTGCAGCCAATCTTAGGAATGAACTAGTAATTCCCATTTCTTTCATTATAGCTATAATTGGATAATGAAAAATCATTTGCTAATGCGATAATCTGCAATTTATATAGCTAACGCAAAATATGTATATGGCACAGTGACATTTACATCTTGACATTCAAGTCATATAAACAACCAGATTCATGTAGTAACTTTTCCAGCTATTAGAATGAAGGGAATGCTTAGACGGACTTCTGGTATTTCATACGTCAGCTGGATAGCACCTTCTCTTACGACTTCAGCATCCTAGGTTGGATTGGAACGTGAAGCGATGAGGGACATGTCATTGGAAGTCAGCGACCATAACCGCTCGATCACGGATGTCACAGAACACTGTCCTCATGCAGGATTGACTGATTGTACATTTTACAACAATTTGAGAAATATTATTCGCGTTCAGGCAATCACTGTTCCTTCAAACGTTTACCCTATAACACATACACATCAGACAAACAATTGCAATATTTCAGTGTTTAATCTGACTAAGGTTTGTCGTACAATAATCTCGGCACTTGACTTGTTCATATTTCAGGCGCATATTGACCGGAAGTAATTGAATGTACGCCTGGGACTAGATGTTCAATTGTAGACATATAAATATGTTGTCTGTGTGCCGCTCTATTGTTTGGTGTAACAGAATGATCATGATACCAATTTGGAGATTTAAGCAGAACGTTTGGCTGTCGCCTTGAAGCAACATGCACCTGTTTACCACACAATGGAGCCGGAAGGCTTTATGTTGAAGACGGGTAAGTATTCAACAATCGGAGATCTTGAAACGTATAAAAAATCGCATATTGCTCCCCGAGGAGAGCAAGGAGTTATAAGCGAGCGCACACTGACCTATTGATAAGTATATATTATGGTGTACGTTGGAAAAACAGTAAGGAATATGTATTGGGCATCGTATTTAACCTTCTCATAAAATAAGTTATCTTGCTTTTATTGCTTGTACATTTTATTCCATTTCAGAACGATGACAATTTTCAAAGCGATCACTTTTATTATAAACTATCATAATTAGATGAAACAAGAAATGTCTTGAAAAAAGGTGGTCGGTGCAATTTGAAAGTTTTGTTGTGCAACATAAAAAATGCCGAGATATAACCAGTGGATTTCGGTATAGTAACGCACCCGCATAACGCATATCGAAAGCGTTACGAATCATCGTCAACGTTGTCCGGTTGAAGAGAAATTGCCTTGGTGGTAGTTTTGATTTGTTTACACAATACTGATATGCAAATAGCAAAATCGTGTTAGTACGGCTGCGCCGAAAAGGAAATTACACGCAAATCGAGCACTAAACTGTATTATTCCATTGTGTACTGTGTTTTTCATGTTTTTTTCGGTGCAGTTTAATTAAGTTCGACCTAAATACAGGATGTCGATGTACAAGTCAGAAACGTTACAATGATGCAAATAATGACATACTCCCTGATGAAATTGTCTTCTTGTCAGTAATTGAACCAAAATGTTATTTTAAAAAACATTCAGTTTATTATCTTAAACAAACACAAAAGTTGCTGTGTTATTGATGAGAGATGTAATACACATTTCCTGTTTCCATGTATACGATAGTAAGTTTCCATGCAAACAACCAACATTTGCCCAATTAAAGATGTATCTGGCTCATCTGAACATAAACTATTTGAATTGGCTTCATCCAGTAGTTGTGTTACATTGGCTAAAATATCTCTAATAAGTACCATTACAATGTATCACCGATTGGAAATATCTTTTTGACCATATTACTAACAGACAAAACTTGTAAAGTAGCCTGGTTGTTAAAACAACAAGTTTTTTTTAATTTTATGATGTACAAACATCTTTCTTCAACAAATTCGGATCAATACATAATAAGTTCATTCTTTGTAAATGCATGTTTAGTGATGTTTTCACTATTTGAAAATGTTTTCATGTTTGTTTAGGTAAGCAAAATGAACAAAAATGAGCATAATATTACTTTAACATCATGTTTTGTTATGCAAAGGGAATTGTTTTGGTGTTTGTCGTTCTAAATGTCAGGGCTGTTTGTGATGTTATCATATCACAGCAATGTGGATTTAATTGAAGTATCAAGGTGATATTTTCACAAATGAACTTTTATCGCAAAATATCAATTAACTGCTTCAAGTGTTCCACAAAGCGGAAATAAAAGACCATTAGTGAAATCAGAGTTACGAGCTTGTCGCTCGGCTGCAACATTCTCATATAATTCATGGATGAAATTGAAGAAATTTCCTTAGAAACAGTTGATTGGAAAACATTTACTTCTGTAATATGCCCTGTATCTATATCGTCGTAAGAAACTGCAGTGGTATACTTTCTATGTATCCAAATAGCTATTTGGAACAGTAATTTTGACATTTTTTAAAGATATTTGAGACGATTAAACCAGTCATTACTAGAACTGTGAAATATAGTCCGAACCAAATGCAGAAACATATAAATATATGATGAAAACACTGTAACTGTTTTGTTTGTTAGAATAAGAATCTTAGGAGATAATTGTTAACATTTTTTGTAAGAAAACAGAACAGTGCAAAACTACAGAAACTACAGTACAGAATCATCTCGATGTTAGTTAATTTTCTTTAATTATCAAATAATTATATAACATTGCAGTAGTTACATGCATACTAACCATCGAAATAACTTCATCTTTGTACGATTTAGAGTTGGATGCCTCCACCAATTTACGCCAACTGACGAGGATTGTAATAAAACACCGATAAAACAACTAAATATAAAAGAATTATACTTTGGTTACATTGTGCAATGTATATATCTACTTACTGAAATGTTATTATTTATCACAGACATTATTAAATTATCAGTCACGGGTTTCAACTTGACAAGATTGAATGTAACTTATTATGCCTCAGCTTAAACATACATAGCAACATACAAAGGCGATTGTTACAAAGTTTTATAAGTCCTTGTATCTAGTGAGCGTTATCAAACCAGTAGACAGAAGTTTATATAAGTCCTTGTATCTAGTGAGCGTTATCAAACCAGTAGACAGAAGTTTATATAAGTCATTGTATCCAGTGAGCGTTATCAAACCAGTAGATAGAAGTTTATATAAGTCCTTGTATCTAGTGAGCGTTATCAAACCAGTAGATAGAAGTTTATATAAGTCCTTGTATCTAGTGAGCGTTATCAAACCAGTAGACAGAAGTTTATATAAGTCCTTGTATCTAGTGAGCGTTATCAAACCAGTAGACAGAAGTTTATATAAGTCCTTGTATCTAGTGAGCGTTATCAAACCAGTAGATAGAAGTTTATATAAGTCCTTGTATCTAGTGAGCGTTATCAAACCAGTAGATAGAAGTTTATATAAGTCCTTGTATCTAGTGAGCGTTATCAAACCAGTAGATAGAAGTTTATATAAGTCCTTGTATCTAGTGAGCGTTATCAAACCAGTAGATAGAAGTTTATATAAGTCCTTGTATCTAGTGAGCGTTATCAAACCAGTAGACAGAAGTTTATATAAGTCCTTGTATCTAGTGAGCGTTATCAAACCAGTAGATAGAAGTTTATATAAAAAATGTTGAGCTGGAAATGTCACATACAAAGTGTTCAGCAACCAAAAAGAACAGGGAGATATTATACATACATGAGCACCGCTATACAAATTTCTAACCACTTCTTTTAGTGACGTCATTTCCAGAAAAAGTCACATGTGACGTCAACATGTACTGACAGTAAGCAATATTTGACCCATATGGTAATATTAAAACGAGGTGACCATATGGAGTAAATATTTTTTCCTGCTTGCAATAGTGACATCATATATTGCGTTTTCTTAGATGTCACTAACAGAAGAAGTTGTAAATCACATAGCAGCGCTCACGTTTAAACGGTAAAATAGGCAATAGGACACCAGACATTTATGACGGGTGAAGAAAGGAGAACCACCTTGAAACGGTCAATAAACCTCACAATTATCACTCAAATAAAACGAACAATGTAAGTAAGAAGTTCTCGCATGTGTCAAGTGAAAGATCCTATTTCGGTCCTTGATATTGTATAAAATAATTGAACAATTGAATAGTTGTTGTGTGGCTAGCGTTTTTGTAGTTGTTTTATCATATAAATTTCGTTATGTTGCATGCGCGGACCACGACGGGGGAGACCGGCCGGTCACTTGATATATTGGCAAAATAGGGCTGTCAATATGTAATCCTACAAAAAAGGGTCTCACTGTTTTTGTTCAAATTTAGCGTACCACATTACAAAAAAAACGCATTGCAATACAAATATCTAGGGACTCCAAAGACTGAGTTAGATCGGCTTCCTTATCAGGAGCTGGACCCCTCGGACGTATCTTGCTGTATCCCCGCATTTGTTGAATTATGATGATTGCATTCTTCATCGACTTTCCAGGTGTTAAATCATAAGAACTATAATTTGTCTGAAGACTTGAAAAAAACAGTTTCTAAGACATATTTTGATTGTCTTCCTTATTCCGGCGCTGTACTTTCTCATCTTTACAATAGCTGCAGAAATATATGCACACACGATGCATCTAATCAGCTTAGAGAACATCATCAGACTTCCTTGCATTTATCGTTAATGGGAATTCAATTACACATAATAAAGTAGCAGACATGACACATGCTTCGGATATTCGTTATTAATTTGGAATTTCTATCACACGTTGTGTTGCCATCGTGTCAATTAATTAGCATATCTGAATGAAGATGAGTATCAACAAGCAATATCATCTGTGAAAAATGATTATACACATCAGTCGGAAAATCAAGCCAATATTTAGTGCAACACTCACTCAACAACAGTCAACTTGTGCGTATCCTAAAGGGTGTTGTTCTGGAGCGGGAGCACGGTACGATCTAAATGCGTATCCTAAAGGGTGTTGTTCTGGAGCGGGGGCACGGTACCATCTAAATGCGTATCCTAAAGGGTGTTGTTCTGGAGCGGGGGCACGGTACCATCTAAATGCGTATACTAAAGGGTGTTGTTCTGGAGCGGGGGCATGGTACCATCTAAATGCGTATCCTAAAGGGTGTTGTTCTGGAGCGGGGGCATGGTACGATCTAAATGCGTATTCTAAAGGGTGTTGTTCTGAAGCGGGGGCATGGTACGATCTAAATGCGTATCCTAAAGGGTGTTGTTCTGTAGCGGGGGCATGGTACGATCTAAATGCGTATCCTAAAGGGTGTTGTTCTGGAGCGGGGGCATGGTACGATCTAAATGCGTATCTTAAAGGGTGTTGTTCTGGAGTGGGGGCACAGTACCATCTAAATGCGTATTCTAAAGGGTGTTGTTCTGGAGCGGGGGCATGGTACGATCTAAATGCGTATCCTAAAGTGTGTTGTTCTGGAGCGGGGGCATGGTACGATCTAAATGCGTATCTTAAAGGGTGTTGTTCTGGAGTGGGGGCACAGTACCATCTAAATGCGTATCCTAAAGGGTGTTGTTCTGGAGCGGGTGCATGGTACCACTAAATAACGCAAAGACGGCACTTAACCACGTTTACATTGTATTACCAATGTTGAAATATCGAGCAGAGAATATAGCATACAAAGTTATCGAAACTTCGTAAATTAAAATCATACATAATATCGTATTGTATCGACTTTAGTCCACTCAAAGTGAATAGGGACCAGATTCACACAAAAACGAGGGCCTCCTCCCCAAACAGATCAATATGAAAGACATTACAGAAAACCTATTCGACGCGATCCCCTGCTTTAGGCACGTAACTATAGACAAAGCAACATAAATATATATCAACAAGTACAGGGTGTTAAAAAAGTTCTTTTACAAAATTTGAATTTTAGTATTGTTTTAATTGCTCGTCCCGTCTATGTCGCTATATACCAATTGTTTACTTCTTCGTGAGAGTTCAATATAAAACAGATATTCATGAAAGGGACAGCAGTTTACATTACGCATATAGAGTCAGTGTACATAGCATTGTTGAACCGTAATTTTCACACATACGAATATGTCACACGTGTGACATATTCGTACGAATTCCTCACACGTGTGTGACAAATTCGTACGAATATGTCACACATTTGTGAAAATTCAGTTGTGTACCTCTACCCCCCCCCCCCCTCAAAGCAAAAACGTATACGTCACATGTCAAAACAAAAGAAAAACATCTGTAAAGATATTGTTCATACGAATACGTCACACATTCCAAAAAAACAGTCTATGCCACTTAGATAGATCAGGGGTCATATTGTTTTTGCTATGTCCGATATAGCCCTCATATTTTACAGGATGCTAGAACATATTGAGTAAACGACCCAGGTACAATTTTGGGTCATTGGACCAAAGGTCAAGGTCACAGGGGGTAAAAATGTCAAATTCTTTAGCACTCAATTTGATAACCTAACGTCAATGTTTACTGGTTTTTTTATGAGACCATGGTACCCGACATTGACATCTGAACTCAGATAGTAAATTTTCAGATGATTATATTAGCCGGTAGGGGACTTTGTATTGCATGGCAATACTACGAAAGACCGGTGGTGACATTTCAAGTTCAATAATATTTCAACTTCACGAAATCATGAAATCTTGATGTTGAAATCATGAATTCGTGGAGTTAAATTCGTGAAACCGTGATTTCTTGAAGTTGAAATCGTGAATTCGTGAAGTTGAAATCGTGAAATATTGAACTTGAAATGTCCCCACCGGTCTTTCGTATAATACTCCATTCATTTGTGCCTATGTCAAAGGTGACACTCAAAACGTAGAGTTGTTTTGTCACAGAATTTTCATAATTCGCATGATGACTATTTTTACAAGTAAAGTATATGTGTTGTTTTAAGAACACTAGATTTAAGTTCAATGTCACAATGTTATGAAGGTCAAATCATTTTACTGTGTCATACGTCAAAGTCGAAGCGTTCAGCCAATATTTGCGGCCCGAGTGTCTTCAAATTTTACGAATTCACGATTTCTTCTTTTCAATATTTCACAATTTCAACGATTTCACCTTCACGATTTCACCTTCATAATTTCACGATTTATATGAAGTTGATTCGTGAAGTTAAACTCGTGAATTTAAAATCGTGAACACAAGAAATAGTGAATTCGTTTAATAAGATGAAATCGTGAAGTTGATATCGTGAATTCGTGAAGTTGAAATCGTGAAATTATGAATGGGAAAATCATGTAATATTGAATTCAAAATTTCACCACCGGTCTGTCGTATATATACCCCCAAAAACTTCATTTATAGGGCTATAAATATGAATATTGTTGAAAACTTGATAAACCCAAAAGCACAAATAAAGATGCAAACGACAATACGGCGGCTGGTAGCTAAAATTAATAAACGAGCGATAAACGAAATGTGAAAATTCCGTTGGTACTAAGAGGTGGTGAAAAAAGGGGTTACGAGAATTTCACAACACCTACTTGTGACATATTCGTACGAATTTTTCACACACGTGTGAGGAATTCGTACGAATATGTCACACGTGTGACATATTCGTATGTGTGAAAATTACGGTTCAACATAACATTATATTCATTTGATCGAAATTCAAACTTAGTTGACAAACTTTTTAACACCCTGTATACCTAAATCAGTGGTCATCCTTCCACATTAAACCATTCATTCTATTACATCATTTTGTAGTTTTTGATATCTATAGATAAATTTAAATGTCTTCGACACGAATAATTGCCATAGTTATTTCAATCTTTAAAAGGACTGGCAGACAAAATAATCGTCTTCAAACCGTCGTATTGTTTTCCTGAGATATACGTCACCGTTTCCAGGAAATAATATTGATGAGCCTAGAAAAGATTACCGAGATCTGGACGTGAAACCTCGTTGGTTTTTGAAAATTCATGCCATTTAGTTGTTATTCGTGGTATTGGAAACACATCAAGGACACCTTTTGTCTCCATAGATAGAACAACAACAACCTTTACTACTCTCAATTCATGCATTACATGAAAATATCAGGCTGGTTTTAGCATTATTAATTAGAACGGAGTTTCACAGGATAGAATTTGTGTTTATATCCATTTATAATAGAGATTTGCATAATTCTCGGTAATACTGAGATTGTGACATGATGGAGAGTCACGATATACATAAGTAAGAGCTGGTATAATTTCACTACCACTATCGTTCGTTGGGCTAATACTTTGAGATGATCTTTGAAGTATTATCTTCAGTATAATTTCACTACCACTATCGTTCGTTGGGCTAATACTTTGAGATGATCTTTGAAGTATTATCTTCAGTATAATTTCACTACCACTATCGTTCGTTGGGCTAATACTTTGAGAACACGTGATCTTTGAAGTATTATCTTCAGTATAATTTCACTACCACTATCGTTCGTTGGGCTAATACTTTGAGATGATCTTTGAAGTATTATCTTCAGTATAATTTCACTACCACTATCGTTTGTTGGGCTAATACTTTGAGATGATCTTTGAAGTATTATCTTCAGTATAATTGTCACAGAGAACATACGCCCAACTCGAAGTTTGAACCTACGATGCCAATTTATCACGGAGTGCCCTATCGGCGACGGACAATCACCTCGACATTTGAGAGTGACCTGGCTATGAGGCTTGTAACAACAATTATAGAATAAAACATCTGTACCCTATGTCCTCTTATTATTTAGTAGACATGTCAAAGTTTGACATGAAGTTATGACGAAGTGCAGCAATGCATTAAATTTGACATTTCTAGACTAAAGTTACCAGACAATGTTTCCTTGGAATTCTATCGTCATAACGATTCAATCAGATTCCACCAGACACCACCCAAATAACATAGATGACAGATGAATGAGTTTCAATTAAAAAACTTTGATAAATAATCCATGTAAATAATTTGATCTTGAATTCTTTGTAAATCTGAATTGAAATGACAACAAATAAGTACACATAGTTGAATAAAATTGCTTCATCTCTCGCACAGAGAACTTTCAATTAGAAAACTACAAAAACAACTTGTTGTTCACTTTACCTAATTGTCTAGGCAACAATTCAAATTTCTATGTAATTAATTGAACTATATAAACATCGTCGGTTCATTTATGTTCGCCCTTAGGTTCAGTACTTGTAATTATTGCGCATTTTAGAATAATTAGTTAGACATAAATGAGAATTTCAAGAATTGAGCGCTGTTATGGTATTTACAACCTCTTCTGTAAGTGACGTCATTTCAAGAAAACGCAACATGTGATGTCACTATTTGCAAGTATTGAGTATTTTGAATAATGTTATTTTTTCTTACAGAATTTCAAATAAACATGTATGACCATGAAGTAAAATGATTCATCCCACTTCTGTGACGGATAGTTAAGAATTAACAATTTCCACATCTCGACAGCAGCATCAATCGGCTTGCATTCGAACTGTGATGGATAGTTAAGAATTAACAATTTCCACATCTCGGCAGCAGCATCAATCGGCTTGCATTCGAACTGTGATGGATAGTTAAGAATTAACAATTTCCACATCTCGGCAGCAGCATCAATCGGCTTGCATTCGAACTGTGATGGATAGTTAAGAATTAACAATTTCCACAACTCGGCAGCAGCATCAATCGGCTTGCATTCGAACTGTGATGAATAGTTAAGAATGAACAATTTGCACATCTCGGCAGCAGCATCAATCGGCTTGCATTCGAACTGTGATGGATAGTTAAGAATGAACAATTTGCACATCTCGGCAGCAGCATCAATCGGCTTGCATTCGAACTGTGATGGATAGTTAAGAATTAACAATTTGCACATCTCGGCAGCAGCATCAATCGGCTTGCATTCGAACTGTGATGGATAGTTAAGAATGAACAATTTGCACATCTCGGCAGCAGCATCAATCGGCTTGCATTCGAACTGTGATGGATAGTTAAGAATTAACAATTTGCACATCTCGGCAGCAGCATCAATCGGCTTGCATTCGAACTGTGATGGATAGTTAAGAATTAACAATTTCCACATCTCGGCAGCAGCATCAATCGGCTTGCATTCGAACTGTGATGGATAGTTAAGAATTAACAATTTCCACATCTCGGCAGCAGCATCAATCGGCTTGCATTCGAACTGTGATGGATAGTTAAGAATTAACAATTTGCACATCTCGGCAGCAGCATCAATCGGCTTGCATTCGAACTGTGATGGATAGTTAAGAATGAACAATTTGCACATCTCGGCAGCAGCATCAATCGGCTTGCATTCGAACTGTGATGGATAGTTAAGAATTAACAATTTGCACATCTCGGCAGCAGCATCAATCGGCTTGCATTCGAACTGTGATGGATAGTTAAGAATTAACAATTCCCACATCTCGGCAGCAGCATCAATCGGCTTGCATTCGAACTGTGATGGATAGTTAAGAATTAACAATTTCCACTTCACGGCAGCAGCATCAATCGGCTTGCATTCGAACTATGATGGATAGTTAAGAATTAACAATTTCCACATCTCGACAGCAGCATCAATCGGCTTGCATTCGAACTGTGATGGATAGTTAAGAATTAACAATTTCCACTTCACGGCAGCAGCATCAATCGGCTTGCATTCGAACTATGATGGATAGTTAAGAATTAACAATTTCCACATCTCGACAGCAGCATCAATCGGCTTGCATTCGAACTGTGATGGATAGTTAAGAATTAACAATTTGCACATCTCGGCAGCAGCATCAATCGGCTTGCATTCGAACTGTGATGGATAGTTAAGAATGAACAATTTCCACATCTCGGCAGCAGCATCAATCGGCTTGCATTCGAACTGTGATGGATAGTTAAGAATTAACAATTTGCACAACTCGGCAGCAGCATCAATCGGCTTGCATTCGAACTGTGATGGATAGTTAAGAATTAACAATTTCCACATCTCGGCAGCAGCATCAATCGGCTTGCATTCGAACTGTGATGGATAGTTAAGAATTAACAATTTGCACAACTCGGCAGCAGCATCAATCGGCTTGCATTCGAACTGTGATGGATAGTTAAGAATTAACAATTTCCACATCTCGGCAGCAGCATCAATCGGCTTGCATTCGAACTGTGATGGATAGTTAAGAATTAACAATTTGCACATCTCGGCAGCAGCATCAATCGGCTTGCATTCGAACTGTGATGGATAGTTAAGAATTAACAATTTCCACATCTCGGCAGCAGCATCAATCGGTCTGCATTCGAAACCGATGTATGTGTTACTGATTGATCTGACACAGAAAATAAGATAAGTTACTGTGTTAAAAAGCATTTTGATTGCGTGTGAAACAAATATGAAAATATATTTTTAAAATGGGAAATAGTCAAAGTATGAAGGAACTTTTGGAGTGCAGTGTATGCATAAAAGTAATGGGAACTTTATACTACGTCATGTTCGATTCTCAATTAAGTCCAGTAATTACACCAAATGATATAGCGTTGTTACAACTGTCCTGGCATACCATGACTTTATACCGGAATTACATAGTTTGTGTAATTAATGTTAGTAAAACGGTTCTACTTTCGGTTCAAAACATGTCCGTGTCGAACTAACAGAAGGTCTTCTTGTGACATGAAATGCAACTTGGATGGTATCCAACTGACCTCCAGCTATCTGAGAATAGACAACTTGTGTAATGCAGCTTTAATCTCTCATTTCGTAATATTCACCTCGGGACACATTCAGAGTACTTACGTCTTGTGCTGTGTCATGATATATGAGAAAAACCAATATCATCGCCTTATACATATTATACATTTTTGGATGATGACTGAAAAGTGACAAACTGTGCTTATTTCGTAGATGAAGAATTTCTATGGGGTTATCATTGTATCTTATAGAAACCATTTATTTCCCGACACTATTCTGGAAAAACAAGTCTAAATAAGAGATAGGGATCGATGTAAGAATAAGTACGGCCAGCTTACATAAAAGGCACAAGTATGTGATACATTATTATGATAAATAGTCCGCTAATACGTTTTGCATTCAACCAACAATACAGTGTGAATGGTATTTAGTGAGGGACGAAACCTCGCATTATATTAATTCGATTTAATGAATTCAATAAAACACGACAACTAACTCATATTAGATCCTCTATTAAAGAGTTGAGTGTGATCCTGATTTCTGACAGTTTGTCGTCTACCTAAAATAGTATGTACCCACGCATCACTAGTTTCCTAGCTATAAGGTATTTATCAGGACCCCATTAGAAATAAGCTTCATGGCTTAAATGGGCCATCCTAGGTTTAATACACACTTAAGTTTGGCTAATTGCTCATTTCAAGTTTCTGCATTTATTATTTTACTATTTGTTCTATGATTTAGTTTATGAACAGTTACAAACATCTCATTATGTGCATATATTGTAGTTTGAAATATAAAAGTCACTATGAATAGTAATCATTATTTGTACTGAATCTGAATCTGTGATATCAAGTTAATTTGCTAATATGATGGGTTTACACTAGGCCACGATGTCTACGATCTCCACGATTTGAGAGAATCGTGATGAGCTTGGGGGCTCGTGGGGTCGAATCGTAGTGATCGTGAGGGAACGTGGTGGAATCGTAATGATCGTGAGGATAGTGACAGAATTTTTGACTGTCAAAAATCTTGCCACGATTATGCCGATTTGACGACAAATCTTGAGAGAGCGTGATAGAACGTGGGAATCGTAGTAGAGCGTAAAAGACCTTAACAGACCTTAACCGACCGTAACAGAACTTGATGCGCCATCGTAGGGGATCTTGATGCACTTGGAAACACGATTCCTTCAAGGTTCACTACGATGCCACCACGTTTCTATCACGCTCTATCACTCTCTACAACGATTTGTCAAGATACATTGAATAGCAAAAGTAATAATATCACGCTGTGGCACGTTCTGCTACGAACATCCCGATAGGCATACACGCTCTGGCACGCTCTGGCACGCTCTGGCACGCTCTGACACGCTCTGGCACGCTCTGATAAGTTCCCGCGCGGTTCCCACGATATTTATCCACGCTCTGCAAGCTTCATTACGTTTGCCACTTTGAACAAGAAAACACGTAAAATTTTTGGAAACGTCTATAATTGCTGTTAGATTTAAAATATGCCAGCCAAAAGAGGAAGGAAGGCCACTGTCAAGAGAGGCCAGGATGATCCACCTCTTCCATCAGCATCTGAAGAAGTCACAGCAGAAGTCCATGTGGAGGCAGCCCACTGAGGAAGAATTTCCGGATCTGCCAATCACCAAGAAGGCACGAATGCAGAGGACAACAACGACCTACAGTGACGTAGAAAAGGAGGAGATATTGGATTTTTTGAAGGCAAAAATCCTCTCTATGATGACGAGGGCCAGCCGCAATCCAGGTGATAGGGGTTCTCGAAATCTTGTACTTTGCTTCTCTATAGCTGGTGTTATTCTTTCCAGGATCTCATCAAACAGATCTGGGGGCATCCTTAAAAAGTTGACGTAGGAGCTAACATCCTCACACCTGAGTTCTGTGTTGAGGAGTTGTGAATAGTGCCCCAACTGGTGCCTTCTGTCTACACTCAACCATGGTTTTACCCAACAGGTCCTCGGTGTTCTTCTCCTCTTTCCTCTCTGTTCTATCCTGCCCTGTTCTGTGTCTTGATGCTGTGTCTTTTTCTTTCGACCAACTATATATGCATAAATGAGAAAGCGTCTTCTTCATCTCGTGGATTCATGGTTTGCCATTGGTATTATCTTTGGAGAGAATGAGAGGGGGTAAATTACCCCGACCTCCTTTTTATACCCAATCGTGCTGCAAGCGTGGAGATTTTGCTCAAATCGAGGCCATAAATCGCAGGAGATCTTAACAGAACTGCATGATCGTGAGAGATCTTAACATAACGTAACAGAACGTAACAGAACGTGATAGCATATCGTGACGGTCGTAACATAACTTAAGAGAACGTAATGAAAATCGTGGCAGATCTTGACCAGAGTCGTGTTGGCTTCGTAATAAAACGTAACAGATCGTAACAAAACGCACTTAGAGCGCATGAAAGCGTAGCAAAACGCAAAAACATAAAACTGAAACAATAAATCGTAGAGCTCCACGATTTGTTTGCATCGTGGACATGGTGGTCTAAGTGTAAACGTAGCATAATGTAAGCTTACTGTGATAGTTATTTGTCAGGTTGAAAATGTCGGTATTATGTACTTAATTTAATTTAATTGTATATATGAGTATTTTACCTGAAACACATCAATCAATCAAAATACCCAACTATGAAATAATTATGTTCATGAAAATATATTGCTATGTTACGAACATAATAATACATTTTCATGAGTACACTATACGATATGTATAAAACATCTCTGTTTTCTTTATTATATCTTTATTTTAATATATATATATACGATAAAAAATTCGCACGAAAACTGCTAAAAAACTATTGCACCCCTATGAACACCTGGTTCCTTATATCGGTGTTACAACCAAACTTAAAGCAAGCAACTAAAGTCAAAGCAAGTTTCATTACAATACAATACAATACAATACAATACAATACAATACAATACAATACAATACAATACAATACAATACAATACAATACAATACAATACAATACAATACAATACAATACAATACAATACAATACAATACAATACAATACAATACAATACAATACAATACAATACAATACAATACAATACAATACAATACAATACAATACAATACAATACAATACAATACAATACAATACAATACAATACAATACAATACAATACAATACAATACAATACAATACAATACAATACAATACAATACAATACAATACAATAAATTGTGTTATAAGTCGGCAGAACATTATAACAAATAACATAAGCTCAGATATTGAGCTTTTACAACCGACTATGTAGTAACATACTTATAGTATAAAGAAAACATAGCATAAAACGGCTGCAACTAAAGCTATAAGCAAAGCATATATTGACACAATGTGTTTAAACTAGTATACATGCAATACAGTTTAATATTAAATACGTACTAAATGACATGTTTAAAGCAGTAAAGGACTGGTAAATACACTGAAAAAATCAAAAGTTGAAGAGATACATAGCACACATAGCACACATTGCTATTGGTCCGTACAATTTCCAAAAATACAATTCCTCTTAACCAAATCACAGTTTTCATACCGTAAGACATGCTCAAAAAGATGGCCTTATCTTTAGAATTGAGGGAAGCGAGCGACATAGAAGTCACACTGACGCCAAACCTTTTTGATAATACAAAATATCCAACATATATGTTTTTATTAATGAAACAGATAGGGGATCATTGTGCCAATCAATAACACACATGTATCAGAACAAACATACAGCAATAGTATATTAACGAATCAGTGTCATACAATGATCTCTCTCGATGAATGTCTCCTGCGTCTATAACCACTACTCCTTCCAAGGGATTGTAAAGCTCGTTGAGTCCGGTGCCCTTCTCCTCACTATGTTTCACAATGTATGTGTGAGTAGTTCATATTGAATCGCAATGTTAAGTTTAATCGTATTTGGTATGAATATAGTGTTCTGTCTCCGAACTGTTTACTACGGACGCATCACAGGAGATTGTCACGAGTTCTCTCTCCAACTAAATGTACAGTTTGTCGTCTGCCGACAGAAACAATCGAAAATTCGGACTCAAACATGATTTTTTGCCGTCTTCATGCGTAAAAGAAAATATACGAGATTTTTGACATGTACGTGTTTCTGACGAGAACTTCGCAAATTCTTGATGGATTTACATAAAACAGGTGCCGTTCTTAAGATAAATTAGATGTGTTCCATGGATATTATTTGATGTTTGAAGTGCGATTTTTTCTGACGTGGAAAGAATATTAGTTTTTATGGTCGGCCAGACCATTCATTGCACCCCTATTCCCATACATGTTTACCATTGCACTTCCTCTAATGTTTCGAAAAATGTTCTTTCCCAGGATCTGTGTGGGGAGGCATTGTCTTATGTATGTGGCGTTCACTGTAAGATCTGTGTGGGGAGGCATTGTCTTATGTATGTGGCGTTCACTGTAAGATCTGTGTGGGGAGGCATTGTCTTCTGTATGTGGCGTTCACTGTAATATCTGTGTGGGGAGGCATTGTCCTCTGTATGTGGCGTTCACTGTAAGATCTGTGTGGGGAGGCATTGTCTTCTGTATGTGGCGTTCACTGTAAGATCTGTGTGGGGAGGCATTGTCTTCTGTATGTGGCATTCACTGTAAAAACTTAATCTCTCTTTGATTGGTTATTTTATCTGTACAAGATTACAAACAAAAGTAATTAAAGCCTTTATTTAGCCCTATCTAAATTATCTGTAAATGAACCATGTACCATGTAGACTGACCACACAAACAAGTGTATGAGTATGTATTGTTAATCTTGAGTATTTAATTCCTAGACATTCATTTCCTCTAACACAACTTGACCATATGTATGATGACCATATATATATATATATATATTTCATCCGTACAAACAAATGTCAATGGTATTTATTTCAGATACTACGCCGTGGACATATCAATGTAACGAACATCAAACAAGGATGATCACCGAGTCGTAGCAGTGACATTTGATTGACATTTGATAAAAAAACTATGAATTTTTCATTTCCCAATATCTCAGTTTATTCTGTTTTTGTAGATGATCATACAATGTTGTAACCCAGAACCCGAATCGAAATCAAAGTTTCCGGTTTATTTTCTCCAATATTGTTATTAATACATGTATGTGATCTTTACCGCGGTTTGTGTGATCCTATAATAGATTTTCTTACGTATGCGTTCAAACACCATGGAAACACCTCAACACATAGTCACCAACACTTTGATGCCCTGAGCTATATCTGATATTCCTCAGGCCGTAAAAATTACCTTACCATCCCTAGGATAGACTGATACTTGGCACTGAGGCCCCTAACGCATCGGTTTAGAAGGGCGTCGCATACTGCCAGACAATTAGCGGTGAGCAGGTACACAAACAATTGTTATTGTCCTTGTACACGCAGGGGACTACATATAGCTTGAGTCGTCTTTGCGGCTCGCTTGTGGTGGATTTGGCGACCCTTACGTTAGAGAACGTAATAATTGGACAAGAACACTATTTTCCGACGAACCATGGTTGTCATGGGCAATCACGATGGTAGACTTCGAGTACAAAGGTATAGAGACAGGCGCTTTGATGACTAAGGCGTTGACACAATTGATTGACTTTTATATTCTATTCCACACAATGTACAGCATTGTCCTGCAACATCACGGCCCTCAACAAAGGAATCAATCTTTGCATAGACCCCCTGTTTAACCCGACATGAACCCAATTAAGAAAATCTGTGACAATCATGCTCAAATGGTTAAAGCTAGAGTTGATACAAATACAAGAACTATATAAAGTACGCTTGCTCAGTAAATCAGATATATTGCATAATGCTCATATATGACACCAAACGTTCGCTGGTATAAATAACAGAAAGGCATTTTAATACATGTATAGGTATGATAAGTGTACAGGGAACGCCACATACACAATACAGCCTCCCCACACAGAATCCCTGGAAAACAACAGTCTACAAAACATTAGCCACTGAAGAGCTGCAAGTGTAAACATGCATGGAAACAGAATGGTATGGTCGACCATAATAACAACTAATGATAATTTAGGGGGACAACAAGAGGGAAACGTCTAAAGGATGGAATATATCACGGAACAAGTCAAGAAAGTCAGTGAAATAGGCCGAAATGTAAGGAGCTATGTTCGGCTTTGCACATGCTTGCGTTCGTATATACAGCTCCTCTGATATATTCGAATAGCGCTACATAGGGATTAGACATGGCCACCCAATCAAAAGAAAGTGTTTCCTCTGTAAATAATTAAAAATGATGTCCTTTCTTTTTTGTTAGTGCATCATACTGTTTCAGCAATTGAAGCTATGCTTTTACCTAGGGTATTATCAACATTAAATTACAATACATCAATTTTCTGTTTACTAGAATTAAGAGTAAATATGATAAGACTCGGTCTATGAATGGGTGCATTGCAATGTACATGTATCTAGTATTGAAATGTGTCTTGATCTAGTGTCTATCATTGTGATTTAGAAATGTTTTTACTTCTGTGAGAAAAATAACTGACTAAAGAAACATTTTTTTACAGTTATAAAATCCTCTAAAATCCGGAATTTCAGCCCGGTTTTTACAGTTATAAAATCCTCTAAAATGCGGAATTTTAGCCCGGTTTTTAGTTATCAAATCCTCTAAAATCCGGAATTTCAGCCCGGTTTTTACAGTTATCAAATCCTCTAAAATCCGGAATTTCAGACCGGTTTTTACAGTTAGCAAATCCTCTAAAATCCGGAATTTCAGACCGGTTTTTACAGTTAGCAAATCCTGAAAAATCCAGCATTTCAGACCGGTTTTTACAGTTAGCAAATCCTGTAAAATCCGGCATTTCAGACCGGTGTTTGCAGTTATTTTCATACTCGAATGAATGACAACACACGTCAAATAATACACAATTTATTACATTCAATATGATATATATGTAATCCATTAAAGTATATATGTGGATAAGATTGGCCGCTCAAGACAAACCGGATATTGCCCGTGGATGTCAGTGTAAATTATGTCGACCGGAAGGAAAACGGATGTTATATGCTATTTGATTATACATTGTTGCTTATATTTTTTATTACCTTTCGAGATGTACCACGCTATTTACCGTACAAGCCACGAGCCGCGGCTGTGTTACCAGACTAACTCAACTGTACGACGATCGACAACCAGATCCCGATCCCATCCACACCGGATACCACGTGAGTGAATGAGACCGCAACCCGGAGTCGATCGAATATACAGCATGCCAAGCATCACACGATGCAACAACGCAGGACCACCAACCGTGGCCGTATCATACCAACTTACACAACCAACTTACTTGGCCACACACCGTGGCATTACACAACCAACTTACTTTGCCACACACCGTGGCATTACACAACCAACTTACTCTGCCACAAGCGGTGACAGTGCGTGAATCAGCTTCGGTCCAAAGGTATCACGCAGCTATACTACAGCGTATAGCAATATAAGTAAGTAAAGCAACAACAACTTAGGAATTACCAATTACATGAGGGCAAAACCTATTACTATTAAATTACTAGCCAGCGGACACACTCACTGATCCACCGTATGATACCTTTCCGTAGTACATCGTAAAATCTCCAAATCAATTTAGAATCCCAATCAGAGGCCCCTCGTTCCCAAGTTGGATTCCCAGAAACGAGAAGAGGAGCCCTGATCGGTTAAACACATTTAAAATACATTAATTATTTAATTATAAAAGAAGAAACCTATTAATGATCCGTCTGCCTCCCGGTCGACAATTTTTTCTGGCTTAACTGTTAGAGCGACAATAAAATTATGAAGCCACCAACAAATACAATTAACGTTCACATATTAACATGTATCCTATAACATCAATGTAATATCAAAATCGTCTGGAGAGCACCATGAATGCCACAATGTATAGATAAAACACGAAAGTTACAAACACACGCGTAAATACCAGTCAGTACACTTCCAAATGGTAGAATTCACCATTTTCCAAAAAGTGTGTGAGTAAAAGCTGATGAATCACCTAACAACAAGTGCTGTTCCCCTGTGGTTGACGTATAGTACTTCAGAATTGCCACAGTTCCGTGAATAATAATTTCGTTACACAAAACACAAGTTCGCAGATGAAGCCATTCTAACACCAGTGGCAGATAACTGAGGTCGTTGTTCATTAGTCGTCGTGGCAACATCTCAATGTGTACTGTTTAGTGTATCACCATCGTGCTCTCCAAGTAAAGAAACTATCGATACCATGTCAACATAAGTTCCTCCAAAACATCCTGTAAAATATATATACTCAACAGCAATTATACCCGTCCTAATATGACATGAAACTGATATGTTATAAATTGATAAATTATTAAGCCTGTTATCCATGAAAACGCATGGCACTAAAACTGTTTTCGCCAAACCACCTAATGGGTTCACATATGGCATTGTTAACCAATAACTAATTTAATTACCAAACAGCTCCAATAAATAACACCATCTTGATATAGTAATATCAGATACAACATGTATAATAAACCATATCAATTACCAATATACAAACGTCTAACGGTAAATCATATAATGGGGTGTGGCGGGAGGGATAACGATTCTAACACGACGGTCAGAAAATATTTCAGCAAGTGATAATGCACGGGATTTTTGCATTATATACTCCCCGTTGGTACCCAGCTTTGTTACCCTCGTACAATTTAAAAACAGAAACCAGCAAAACCGGTCGCCTATGACTAATGCGACGAGTACACAAGCCGGTGCGTAGCTAACGACGTTTCTGAAGGGGATCTCGAAAAAATAAATGAAATTATTTAAATTCTAAAATAATTTTGATTATTTTCATACTCGAATGAATGACAACACACGTCAAATAATACACAATTTATTACATTCAATATGATATATATGTAATCCATTAAAGTATATATGTGGATAAGATTGGCCGCTCAAGACAAACCGGATATTGCCCGTGGATGTCAGTGTAAATTATGTCGACCGGAAGGAAAACGGATGTTATATGCTATTTGATTATACATTGTTGCTTATATTTTTTATTACCTTTCGAGATGTACCACGCTATTTACCGTACAAGCCACGAGCCGCGGCTGTGTTACCAGACTAACTCAACTGTACGACGATCGACAACCAGATCCCGATCCCATCCACACCGGATACCACGTGAGTGAATGAGACCGCAACCCGGAGTCGATCGAATATACAGCATGCCAAGCATCACACGATGCAACAACGCAGGACCACCAACCGTGGCCGTATCATACCAACTTACACAACCAACTTACTTGGCCACACACCGTGGCATTACACAACCAACTTACTTTGCCACACACCGTGGCATTACACAACCAACTTACTCTGCCACAAGCGGTGACAGTGCGTGAATCAGCTTCGGTCCAAAGGTATCACGCAGCTATACTACAGCGTATAGCAATATAAGTAAGTAAAGCAACAACAACTTAGGAATTACCAATTACATGAGGGCAAAACCTATTACTATTAAATTACTAGCCAGCGGACACACTCACTGATCCACCGTATGATACCTTTCCGTAGTACATCGTAAAATCTCCAAATCAATTTAGAATCCCAATCAGAGGCCCCTCGTTCCCAAGTTGGATTCCCAGAAACGAGAAGAGGAGCCCTGATCGGTTAAACACATTTAAAATACATTAATTATTTAATTATAAAAGAAGAAACCTATTAATGATCCGTCTGCCTCCCGGTCGACAATTTTTTCTGGCCACAATAAATTTCCTAATTTATACCCCAAAAAATTCCTTATGTTTTAAAATGATATCTCTAATATAGTCTAGATAAAACTCTAGGCCTACATCGTTCAGGTGAATTCCGTCGTGACGGAAGAAACCGGTTTTGGAATCAATGTCAGGCACGCATATGTCATATTTGCCTAGACTTTTCACTAGTTGGTGCCCAATTCTGTTAACGCGCTGACGCTTTTTTTTTTTTTTTTTTTTTTCCATAGCGCTATATGTATACAACGCGCTACCCCAGACCCGTCTCTGTAGAATATCAAGCCAGACTAAGATGGCCTCGGGGAACGCGTTTCGTAGATAAACTAATTCGGTCCGGATAAGGTCTTTAAGGTGTAAAATGGATACAGATGACAAATCGTTGCCACCAAGATTGATAATAATAATTTTGGGATGAGGAGAAAACATAACTTTCATTTCTAATTCCCGTCTGAATGAGTTCCATCGTAGGCCTCTTATCCCCAGCCAGACAACTTCCGTCATTCCTAAGCGGAGATTTGTGTTTCCCTTTTCCGCCGCACGGACACCAGCCCAGTAAGGGATAGAGTCGCCCAGTATCCAGACGTCTAAAAATAAACAATGTAAATTACCTAAAATTTAATAATAACTGATCGTATAAACTGAGCTGCTCGTATTACGCAAACTGTCTAATAAACCATAAGTGGTTTTGGCAGCTGGAGTCTCACTACTTTCTAATATACCCTGAAAAGCAGCCAGACGTCCAACGACCTAGCCTCATAATGGACGCTGAAGAGACTCCTTGGCTTGCTAAGTCAGTAGCTCTACCGATTCTAAAACTATGTGTTTTGTAATTCGATCCAATTAACGAACTGTTTCCCTGAACACATTTTGTCAAGACGCTCGAAAAATGGGTTCTAGTTACCGGTGTACCATCTGAGTGTATAAATAATGGACCTTGGATTTTCGGTCTGAGTGATAAAAATACAAGAAGTGATTTGACTGGGCATAAATCATCAACCTCTCTAGGTATCTTCAGCGTAACTGGTTTACCAGTTTGGTTAGTTTTAAAATGGTATAGCCGAATAACTGCATATTTATCGTCAATGATTGATAAGTCCGAAATACATACTACTCTATGGATTTTGGTATTTGATGGAGCTACTAACTCACTAACCCTAAATAATCCAAAATATGTGAGAGTAAACAAAGAATAGAATAATTTGGCCTCATAACCACTGAAACAATGAAGTTGTAGTGAATTGCATATCACATACAGCACGCGTTTAGTTATCGGCGCTCGCGTGTCCCGCGTTATTCTGGTCCTACGACAACCTTCTAACAATTTGCTTATGATAAAAACGTTGCCTATATCATAAAAACCATATAGCTTATGCCAATAATTAATACCCGAAACATAGGTTGAAATGGACTTAGCTGAAAGTCCTTGCTCGAAATAAAATGCAATAAACATGACAATATGGTGGCTGGGAATCGGCCACTGTAATTGCAACCCATAGCACGACCGGAATTTCTCTAATGCATTCACGGCTGTTCTATACGTTGACTGGGAATTGGGAGCTATCCCAGACTGTAGTAATGATCTAGCTCTATATCGAAGATGTTCCATAGAAATTCTGGGACGAGATTCGGCTGCGGATCTGCTTCCGGAGCCAGTTGTCTGAATCTGGTTAACTGAAAACGAGATAAAGCGTCACAAATTGCGTTGCTACGACCTGAGACGTGGTTTGCTTTAATAAGGATATTCAGTTTTAAGCAATGTAAAGTTAAGAGCCTGACGAGGCGCATAACTAACTCTGATTTCGAAGACAATTTATTCAATATGCTAACTACCGCTATATTATCGCAGTTGAATTTTATCTTTTTGTTAATAAATTCTGGTCCCCAAATGAATATTGCTACTAAAATAGGAAACAGCTCTAAAACCGTTATATCCGATGTAATATCACGTGACCGCCACGACTCTGGCCACTTGGCTTGACACCAGTGACCATTAAAATAGATACCAAAACCTAAGTTATCTCCCCCTGCGCTGTCGGAAAACAATTGCATGTCCTCATTTGTAACCCAAAATCTGTCATGAAAAACTGAAATACCGTTGTAATTTTGAAAAAACAATAACCACATAGCTAAGTCTAAACGGATTTCCTTCTTTATCCTAACATGATGGTGCGGCATATTTAAACCACAAATTGAGTCTATCAACCTGCGAATCAATGGACGGCCGACAGCAATAGCCCGACAACAAAAATTTAACGAACCGATCAACGACTGGATCTTTTTTAGCGTCGATTTACGATGAGATAATATTTCGTTTATCTTAAAGGTTACTTCCTGTAGCTTAAGAAGTGGAATTCTTATGATCATCTTGTTCGAATCCAGTTCAATACCCAAAAACACCAAAACTTCGGATGGACCCTCGGTCTTATCTTCCGCAAGTGGAACACCTAACTCAGACATTGTTTTTTGAAATATAGACATAGACTGCTGACATAATTCTGTACTTTTTTCCCCCCCTAAAAAGTCATCTAAGTAGTGAATTAGATTAGAAGACTTCAAATTTGATTGAACACAAAATTCTAAAAATCTGGCAAACCTCTCAAACGTTATACAGCTTATCGAAGCCCCGAATGGCAGTGCCTTATCAAAATAAAATTTATCATTGAATGAAAACCCCAGAAGCTCAAAATCCGATGGTTTAATTGGGATTAGGCGATACGCGCTTTTAATGTCGGATTTGAATAACTTGCAGTTTTTTCCTAGGTTTTGAACTAAACTGACGGCTTCATCAAAATTTGTATACTGTACAGAGCAAACTGCCGGATCAATGTAATCATTAACAGATTCGCCTACAGGATAAGATAAATGATGGATCATTCTGTATTCACCAGGGGTCTTCTTGGGCACCAGGCCTATCGGGGAAACTATTAAATTAGGTAATGGGCGAGTGCTAAAAGGTCCCGCAACTCTACCTGTGTTAACTTCCTTGTCTATTTGGTTCTTAATTAATTCCGGATTTAATACCGTAGAGCGTAAATTGTTTGCGTTTCTCGGAGCACGTGGTCCAGTGTATTGCATAGGAAAGCCGTGTAAAAACCCATTTAACAAGAAAGCGGCTTCCGTCTTATCGTATAATTGTGAGTAACGTTTTAAAGCCGTAATATTTACTGGAGATTTCGCTAAACCGTGGATATTGTCCCTATTTAATTCATCATCACATAGTGACTGTTTGATAACGCTATTTGCGATTATTGAAGTTGCCCCTACCTCCATAACGTGAACGGGAACCCCTGCCCCGAAAGGAAGTTCTAGTTCCCGTCTTAGCATTATTGGTACAGCTCACCGATGGATGATGACCTGAGCACGTGGAACAAACATGTGGAAATTTACAATTCGGCCAAGAGCAATTACCCTTGTTAAATTCATTGCACGTGAAACTAGTAGGACTTGAATGATTTCTAGTATTGGACCAATTGGTCCCTTGTGCTGGCCTAAGTTGAACGCAACGCCACCATAGATCGTTATTTATTTTGGACCATGAGCTTGGGGTAATTGCTTGTCTTAGACGGAACTGCTCGTCATAAGTACGCCATGCAAAATTACCCTGACGTGACGCACAATCCCTAATGTTGAACATGTAATGTAACATTTCGTAAACTCTATCGGCATGGTTTGATAAATAAATAGATGCGTAAATGATGAAAGCGTTCGTCCATTTTTCTATATCATTAATCTGGTCTTTACATTCCTTTTGGGCTGATTCAATGTTCCCATCGCTATTCAATTTGAACACTGTACCTTTACAGAATTCGGACAGTTCTACCGCCCCTTTTAATAATAAAGCCAAATTGACATAGTCACCCTTAAAAATCTTCTGTTTTAGGGATGACGGCACATGAGCCGCTAAATCGTCGTCCGCCAAACGAATACTATTTAAAGAGCTGGTATTTGATACCGCACCTAGAAGTATTTGGTGGTCACAACAATTCCTTACGTTATTACGTTGGGACGGGTTGCCACACCCCATTAAGTCATTTGACATATGCTCAGCAGGAATGCCTGTATTCTCAGCATCCTCTGTAACATTTTGCCGTTGTAATACATGTTCAAAATCAACAACATTGTTATCAATATAAGCGGCCTTACCTCCGCGTGCTTCCAAAGCACGTTCATCTAAGTTGTTTTCCTCCACCAGCTGTTGAGGTTCTTCTACCGCCGCCCGTCTACGTTTGCGTCCTCTAGCAGGCCTGGGAGGGGCAGGCTGTTCTGGTGGAGCCACTACCCGGTTCCGTAATACTCTCGCTGGTGGTTGCCTTCGCCTTCCAACACCACGTGGCATATTGCAAACTTTAAATTTACAGGTATAACGATTCTAACACGACGATAACGATTCTAACACGACGGTCAGAAAATATTTCAGCAAGTGATAATGCACGGGATTTTTGCATTATATACTCCCCGTTGGTACCCAGCTTTGTTACCCTCGTACAATTTAAAAACAGAAACCAGCAAAACCGGTCGCCTATGACTAATGCGACGAGTACACAAGCCGGTGCGTAGCTAACGACGTTTCTGAAGGGGATCTCGAAAAAATAAATGAAATTATTTAAATTCTAAAATAATTTTGATTATTATCGTCTACTGGGTTCTCATTCAGGAAGGAGCATATTACACTTATATTCTATGTGGAATCAAGAAGGATTTGCACTGTATTACGCTACATAATATTACCGCTATTTCTGCTATCCAATGATGATTGTTGGGTACGCGTTAATGTCAGGAAAATTTATAAAATGTTATCCAATCGATTTTTTGCTTTTCTTTCCGTAATGGAAGTGTGTTGTCATACAATGCATATGTCATCGAGTTAATTGCTAGTTTGAGAAACGCTGCGGTTTTGTCCTTCTTGTAAATTGCGTACAAAAACTGACAGACACAAAATGATACAATATGATACAAAAATGATTTGATAAATGGCATTTCAATGTTGCCTTCTTTCATACTCTATTGAGGGGGAAACCCCTAAGTCTGCTTTCGGGAAACATTTTTAGTAAGTTGCACAAATAAGTTTGACTTATTCTAAATATTATACTCAGTATATTTAAAAACTTTAAATTTATTTCAATTAACGGGCATTTTTAAATCAAAATGAGTTTTAACAAATACTGAAATGATATTTAAACTTGAGACATATCGCAGGCAGGTATGAAAATGTGCGTTTTTAAATGTACTGAGTATATATTTAAGTTATTTCATTTTAAAGACTTTTCTACACTTTTGCATATTTTAATCTAGAGATGGATCAGCATGCATGGACTGCGCTAACTTTGATGAATACTTGTACCATTTATACAGTACATATGTACACGATCAAATGTCTTGAAAACAACAGTAAATCTTGCATATAATGAATGTTTGGGGCATGTCGGAAACAAATCGTTAACAATAGAACAAAATCACAACTTAAAGAATTCCTAGAAACACAATGTTTTCAGTTTCCTCCTAAATGTAGTTCTTGACATAAATGATAAATGGTGATGTGTACTTTCTCACAAATCACAAATATCCAAGTTCGTTTTCGTAATGCTTGCCAATTTTCATTAACGAATTTTTAAACTTCCGTTCTTTAATTAACGGGATGAATATACGCCGATATATAAAACAAGAAATATCTTAAAAAATATGGTCGGCGCAATTTGTGGATTTCGGCATATATTCTTTATTTCCTCCAATAAATGAAGAGCATTACATATTTACACAACATATAAAAGAACAGAAACAAAGAAGAACACCATTATATACAAAACGGGCACATTAACATATTACACAACCAGTCAACTTGCCTACTTCGTAAACACTTATATGATTTAAATAAAAGTAAATACCGACAAGCGACAAAGTAATCATATAAGATATCCAATAACACTCATACCGATGAAATCTAGATCACTGTTTGAGCAATAAACTTATTGATTGTACAATCCTTGCTCTCTGACAATAACACTCATACCGATGATATCTACATCACTGTTTGAGCAATAAACTTATTGATTGTACAATCATTGCTCTCTGACAATAACACTCATACCGATGATATCTACATCACTGTTTGAGCAATAAACTTATTGATTGTACAATCCTTGCTCTCTGACAATAACACTCATACCGATGATATCTAGATCACTGTTTGAGCAATAAACTTATTGATTGTACAATCCTTGCTCTCTGACAATAACACTCATACCGATGATATCTACATCACTGTTTGAGCAATAAACTTATTGATTGTATAATCCTTGCTCTCTGACAATAACACTCATACCGATGATATCTAGATCACTGTTTGAGCAATAAACTTATTGATTGTACAATCCATGCTCTCTGACAATAACACTCATACCGATGATATCTAGATCACTGTTTGAGCAATAAACTTATTAATTGTACAATCCTTGCTCTCTGACAATAACACTCATACCGATGATATCTAGATCACTGTTTGAGCAATAAACTTATTGATTGTACAATCCTTGCTCTCTGACAATTACACTCATACCGATGATATCTAGATCACTGTTTGAGCAATAAACTTATTGATTGTACAATCCTTGCTCTCTGACAATAACACTCATACCGATGATATCTAGATCACTGTTTGAGCAATAAACTTATTGATTGTACAATCCTTGCTCTCTGACAATAACACTCATACCGATGATATCTAGATCACTGTTTGAGCAATAAACTTATTGATTGTACAATCCTTGCTCTCTGACAATAACACTAATACCGATGATATCTAGATCACTGTTTGAGCAATAAACTTATTGATTGTATAATCCTTGCTCTCTGACAATAAGTTTAACCTACATCTTAAGATTGGCGCAGGAGATTAACTAATTTACGTGCAAGTGGTAGATGTTTGAGGTTACCTCCAAGAGTCTATGTACATTTATTCAACAGGAAATTAGACTGTTCATGACGGCACGTTCTCATAAATACAAGATATTGCTTATGACCGAATAAGCGGTATACAAGCGTCCATAAAGCCTCCCTGATTCTATTTCTTTGTGTACAGTCACATAACAGGTGCATTATTATATCCCCTGTTAAGAACTTGCAGGTTTTGCACTCTTGAACATATTGCCTAGAAACATGTATACCAACGATTCTAAGCAGCGCAATACACGTTGTGCGCGTTGAGGGGCTTTCTTTCACACTCACCCATAGCGGCGAGCACATATTTAGTCCAACAACATTATTTATGAAAGCACTATGCTCCGTCTGCAAACGTTTCACTCTATTCACTTTTCCTGGAATAATTACGTTATTTTGTAACAGTGTTTTCCACATAATTTTAGTTGGAAAATTTCCAGAATTTAAGTAAGTGTTAACCCATACTTCTGAAAGAGTCGAATACTATCAGGTATGAAACCGCACTTCTGTCTGTCAATGTTCACATACCGAATTAATCTGTTAGTGAATATTTCTTTTGCTAGGTATTTGGGTGGCAAACGACACAACTGACCAAATAATTGCAGTTTCCTATAATCTATCATTGTCTCCACTGATGTCATATTTACTGTGCTCAAGCAATAGTCTGTAGATAAATTTCTGGAAAAGCGTTGCATGTATTTAATGCAGAACCTATGCGCCAAGTCGAGGCGTTTCATATCGCTCGCGGCGTACGTGTTCCATGTTTCACAGCCGTACAACGCCTTCGGAAGAACCACTGACTTATATATTTTACAAAGTGTAATTGCGCTTATTGAGCGATGATCAATGACATGTTGGCAAATGTTCATAAAGGCGCCCCTAAGCTTGATTGCCGCATCCTGTATACTGTCATGTGAAGTGACGGTTGTGTTGCAAGCTATGCCTAAGTGCGTATATTTCTCAACCGTGTCTAACTGATGCGGACCAAGGTGGAACTGCTGAACGTTGTTGCCGTTGTCCCCGGTCCTTTTGGTTTGATTGCACACAACTATAGCACACTTGTTTGGGTTGTAGAGATATCGCCATCTTCTAGAGTACTGCCAACACATTTCAAGCAAATTGTCCATTCCAGCTTTCGAAAATGAGACAAGAACCATGTCGTCTGCGACAGTTGGGGAGGATATATTGCAGTTGTACATGCAGAGGCCACTTCCGCTCATCTCTAACTCTTCAATAAGGCTGTTTATAAATACGAGATAGAGAAGTGGGGAACGTTTTCCTCCTTGTCTCGTCCCTTGAAGAACCGGAAATTCCATTGAGTGAAGTCCTTGGTATCGAACATAGCATTGAACATTTCTATACAGCTCGTGAAGTGAAACTAAAGTGTTACTGTCGATTGTGGTGCAGTTCTTATTGTTCATTTGCATAAGTTAGTATAAGTTTGTATAAGTTTGTTTAAGTTTGTATAAGTTTGTATAAGTTTGTATAAGTTTGTATAAGAGACCATCGTACCACACCCGGTTAAATGCCTGTTTTGCATCAAGAAAGCAAACATATAAACAGAATGAGTATTCCTTAGCGAAGTGCAAACATTCTTTTAAGCGAATACTTGTCATTATGCACCCGAGGTTATTTTGAAATCCACCTTGTTGTTTGTTTTGCTTTCGTTCTATATTGTCTTTGCATATATTTAATAAAACAAGTTAATTATTGGGGTCATCACGACGTTTCTTTCCACCTTTGTGGAGAATTATTATCTCCCCCTTCTTCATATCATCAGGAACGTGACCTGCTTTCAACATATCCGTGTACAGACTAGATACAATTGGTGTTAAGACATCTTTCGCGAATATCAAGTGTTCATACATAACACCATCTGGACCACACGCTTTTCCTTTAGGCAATGATTTAATTGCACATGCCACTACTTCCTTTGTCACATTTGCGCGTGAATCGAGATTTTATCTAAGAACGCCTTATCGACACTTTCCGATACCAAACGCTCCCTCTCGCTAACAAAGTTTGATGACTGTGACGGACTATACAGGTCCTTAAAATAAATACCCCACTCTTTGACAATTTCCTCGCGATCCCGCTGCATGGTACCGTCGAACACTATTACGTCACCAGGTTTACTCGTTGTCGAGGTTTTCCTTCTATTAAAGGTTCGCCAAAATGCAACGGCATCTGTCTCGGCATCATTTTCTAGTTTTGAATCTAAATGGCGTAAAAAGTCATTAACACATTGTCTATATCTTCTCCTAAAACTACGTTTATCCTGCTTATATTGCACGTATTCCATGCTAGAACTGTCACGAGGTCTCCCGGCCCTGCACCACTGCTCACGAGATTTCAAGCTTGCTTTTTTTAACAAAGTCAGTTCAGTACACCAAAATGGTTTCAGACAGGACTTAAACCTTTTCCTAGGAAGCGATCTTTCGGAACATTCCAACAAGATATTGCAGAGCATTTCATATTGAGTATCAATTTTCAGTTCCGTACCTATTGTCTTATTCGTGCTATTAACATACTGCCCCATTTGTTCTTCCAAACAGGTAACATACAAACTTATATGTTCTTGGTTGGCACTTTTCTAACTGGACCGACTTGAATTACCTGTTTCATTGTCAGCAGTAGTATTTATATTACAATGCAATTGTAAACAACATAAAATAGGCCTGTGTCTAGACACGTTCAAACAACATAAAATAGGCCTGTGTCTAGACACGTTCAAACAACATAAAATAGGCCTGTGTCTAGACACGTTCAAACAACATAAAATAGGCCTGTGTCTAGACACGTTCAAACAACATAAAATAGGCCTGTGTCTAGACACGTTCAAACAACATAAAATAGGCCTGTGTCTAGACACGTTCAAACAACATAAAATAGGCCTGTGTCTAGACACGTTCAAACAACATAAAATAGGCCTGTGTCTAGACACGTTCAAACAACATAAAATAGGCCTGTGTCTAGACACGTTCAAACAACATAAAATAGGCCTGTGTCTAGACACGTTCAAACAACAATCGTCTGCAATTTCACAGTGCTCAATAAAATCAACAGTTTCACGTGGCATGCATATATAGTCAATCATTGACGTACAAGTTCCGTCATACGATACAAACGTATTATCTGTCCCAATACACATGTCTAACATATTAACTGCACATAAGTTACAGTCATTCAAAAAGTTAAACAATCTTCTATCCCTATTGTTGTGCAGTACAGAATTCAAATTCGCATTGAAATCGCCCATCAAAATAGTCACACCTTTATCCCTGTAGCAGTAATATAAATCGTACAATATAGCAATACAATCGTAGAACATGTTCACAGGGTGATTGCTGCAGGGTAAATACACCTGAAAAATATAAACATATTGTCCGGGCGAAATCTGCAACTGGATACCAATTATCATATTATCGTCTGTTAATAACGGAGTGATCAAGTGATCAAAACGTCTGTGCCACATAATCGATACACCGGCTTTTCCCATTCTAATCTTACTGTTCTTGTCAGTACACATAGTATAATGATTATAATCACTACAAATAGAGTTCATGAAATGTACATCACTCGTGTGAAGCCAATGCTCAGAAATACCACAAATATCAATGGACGCTTCTATAAGAACATCACTAAGGAACGCGGCACTGGACATTATACCTGTTACATTCCAAGTTAATATATTTAGACTTCTTAAACCCATTACTAGGAGTACATAATGCATGACCTTTAGTGATCCAGTTAGCCTACACAAGGCTCCACAGTTGCTATGCCTGATAGAGCGGAGAACCTGTTATTATGCACCACTAGTCCAGCATCCCGATGTTGAGACCCGTATCTCGCGAGCGTGGAGCCTGGTTGATCTTCCTTGTTCCGGAAGCGCGGTGGTAGTTCTGCCAGCCATCGCAATTCTCTCCGAGACGTACGGGCGTCATACTTCCGGTTTACGACGCGTGCTGTCGTCGCTCTCCTGTCATCTCGATCAGACCCAGGACGTTGATATGCTGGTCGTCGGTATGAACCAGCCCCTGTTGTACGCTGAGCCCTGTGTGTTTCACGCGGCCTCCACTGTTTACAAGTCACATAACTGGGCCAGAAACTACTGTCCAATACAAGCCCAGAATTGTCGTCTGAAAGGAGAACCAGTTTGAGCAAAACCCTGTCGTTGAATCTTCTTAACGGTAGAACGTCTATCGATTTAACGGTCGGTCCCTTACTCTCAATGACAGTCGTAAATAAGTCCACATTTACTCGTTTACTGAGCCCTAACACACAAAAGCGTTCTGTCCTCCTTTTCCGAACCACCGTAAATGAAGGGTCTGAGTTACCTTCATATTCAACATCACGTCTTGTGATTCGTATGGTAATGGGACTGGCGTCGGTTACATTAGTGGCAGGATCATGAACGTCGTTACTGATCAATGGATCGTTTGAAGAACCTCCCGACTCTGGCATATACATGCTTACGGGATTTGCACTTCCGGTCGGGTTTACCGGGCTCTCGTCGGTATCGTCTGTTTCTGAGCGTGATTTTGTAGCAGTTGACACACGTTTGTCTATTCTCATACTTTCTGTCGATGGTACCGGGCTATCGATGGTAAACTCCAGTGTGGGAGTCTAGCAATTGTCACAATATTGTCTATTTCAATAAAAGTTTCCATTACCGTTACCCGATCTTCACAACTCGGTTATTCGTTGAACTAAAGAACTAGTCAAACTTGACATAGTTGCACGTGTTGTTAGAACTGAACGTCGTACAGCGTCGTTGCATTCTGAAATGTCTGCCTTAATGTTCTGTAAGACTGTCTTAGTGTTATTCATCTGCTCGGTTCGTGCAAGTTCACTAGCATGCAGTGCCTGTTTTACTAATAAAACAGATGCATGTAAGGAAGCAATATTGTCTTTAATCATTGGCAACTCACCACAACAGCTGCATTTGTATGTAAGTCTTTCAATCGAGTGCATGCTTTTATTTTTACTTTTCTGGGTGGCCACCGACGCACGACGGGTTTTCCCGACACTAATCATATTTTTTAAGCAGGTTATGATCACCACCTTCAGTCACTTCTATGATTGTATGAATGTCCTGTGCCAACCTAACAGGAACGGGATCACTGGTACGCGTAAACATTCGACGCTTCAATTCAGCGTTTAGGCCGTAGGGAAAATCATCACAAGTCTGTTTAAGATGGAAATAGTCCGCGTATCCGGTCTAATTCCTCTTCGTCGGAGGCACACTCCCTAAGAATACGCTGTACACAGATGTCCTTGGGTTGTTGTCTGTAGAACTGTACAAACTTCCGGTACTCGTCTAGTGCCCGGAAGTCGGCATCCGCCATATAACTAATGTCGTCGTCTTCAAGGAGACCCTAGTCACATGATAAGTCACCTGACAGATCAAGCGACGGCTGATCAAGTATCGTCTGCTCCAGTAGAAGTGGTGGTAAGTCGATGCCCGAGGCCATATCGAACTTCTCGGCAAGCAATAAGTCGAAATCCGACAATTCTTCCTCGCCCTCTCCGTTATAATCCATTGTGTGAAATAAAACGCGAGCACTTCTCAACAGATTGACATACACACTCGTAACAAAGAAAAGAGTTGTTGTTGTTCTTACTGTTTTTAAATAACACAAAGGAAGATACCAGTTTAGCAATATAACTTCTTTTTTTCACATAAAAATGTCAATAACTTACGTTTTATGTAAAATGCTCATTATCCAAACATGAGCATTCAAAAATTATTGCACTTCAATAGTGTTTTTATAAGTAAATCCACAATAATTCAGAGAGACAAACAATGCGCGTCTCAATATCGCGCATGCGCACAGTGCAAATTTTGATGGATGCATATAACAAAACGTCGATAACCACGTACATACTTGTATTTAAAGTTCTATAAACGGTCATAATAAATTCTACAAATAGGAAGAAAATTTCTAACTAATGTAAATTTATCAAAGAATGTATACATGTCTATAAGACAAATACCCTTCAAATAGTGACTGCTTCCGTTGATTTCTGATATGTTGATAGTATTGAATGCTACATTTGTATTATGTTGAGTTATATTCATGTTATGTTATTCTCATATTCATTTTGTTTACTTTTTTTCATATGTTTGTGTTTTCTTAGCTGTCTTTGCCATAAAGTTTGTAAATGGCCCAAGGCAATCTTTTTGCCGTTACGCCAATAAACTTTGAAACTTTGAAATAAACTACTCTGAGTGAAACCCCTTTAGTAGAAATTAAGAAACGTGTTGGCTCATTATTTCTGCGCCTATTTATGTCACAAAGCTTGAACTGATTGTGCTTTGTGTTACTGACGACTAACCACGTGATCTATCTAACATCTACATTCTACTTCCCTCTTCCGTTAACTGTTCCTGTACACATTGGAGTTCGATCCCCACCAAAGACGCTGACTATAGAACGTGATGAACTAAGATATAATGATTTTATTGCAATACTTATAACTAAGAGTTATGCCCCATACAAAATGAATAAAGATTAGCAATGCTTAAATCAAACGTTACAAAATAATCAAAATATTATCCTGTTGGGACACTTTTTTATAAGACCAATATGTAAACCAAGTGACCTATGTAGCATCAGAATTCTACCGTTAGTATTGTACACAGTGGGTTTCCAGGAGTGCATGCGCGAACAGACATCTCTAGTGATAGAAAAGCGCACCTCGACGAAAACTGGCAGGCAAATACGCCCATTAAAAGACGGGCTTATTTTTTAGGCAGAGACTTGGCGTTTTTTGTTATTTGTATGAAAGCAACGAATTGTTGCGTGTAAAGTGATTGATGAAATCGAGCATGCCATCTAAGTTGTAATGGAAACACGATGTATTGTAATAAACAAGAAGAGAAGCAGGCGCGGTTACAGGAATATGGATGTGAGGTGTGTAATGGAAACACGATGTAATGTAATAAACAAGAAGAGAAGCAGGCGCGGTTACAGGAATATGGATGTGAGGTGTGTAATGGAAACACGATGTAATGTAATAAACAAGAAGAGAAGCAGGCGCGGTTACAGGAATGGAAACACGATGTAATGTAATAAACAAGAAGAGAAGCAGGCGCGGTTACAGGAATGGAAACACGATGTAATGTAATAAACAAGAAGAGAAGCAGGCGCGGTTACAGAAATGGAAACACGATGTAATGTTATAAACAAGAAGAGAAGCAGGCGCGGTTACAGGAATGGAAACACGATGTAATGTAATAAACAAGAAGAGAAGCAGGCGCGGTTACAGGAATGGAAACACGATGTAATGTAATAAACAAGAAGAGAAGCAGGCGCGGTTACAGGAATGGAAACACGATGTAATGTAATAAACAAGAAGAGAAGCAGGCGCGGTTACAGGAATGGAAACACGATGTAATGTAATAAACAAGAAGAGAAGCAGGCGCGGTTACAGGAATGGAAACACGATGTAATGTAATAAACAAGAAGAGAAGCAGGCGCGGTTACAGGAATGGAAACACGATGTAATGTAATCAACAAGAAGAGAAGCAGGCGCGGTTACAGGAATGGAAACACGATGTAATGTTATAAACAAGAAGAGAAGCAGGCGCGGTTACAGGAATGGAAACACGATGTAATGTAATAAACAAGAAGAGAAGCAGGCGCGGTTACAGGAATGGAAACACGATGTAATGTAATAAACAAGAAGAGAAGCAGGCGCGGTTACAGGAATGGAAACACGATGTAATGTTATAAACAAGAAGAGAAGCAGGCGCGGTTACAGGAATGGAAACACGATGTAATGTAATAAACAAGAAGAGAAGCAGGCGCGGTTACAGGAATTAGGATGTGAGGTGTGCAAGTTTGTCTTCTTTTTGTTTTGTTACACTTCGTTGGCTTGCTAATGATAATAAAGGATTAGGAGTCGCAAAACGTCTATGTGTCGAGTGTTGTTCATTAAAATATGTATGTACGACTAGGTTAATTACTTTGAGTATCAATAACAGTGGAATCATGATTTGAAATAGTATCAAGCACAATCTATGGTACTTTTACTTTTCGTGTCTTAGAAAAACGTTCGTTTGCAAGATTTTATAGGGAGCGCACTGAGGAGCACTGGGAGGGCTCTCCCCCAGAACCCGCTCAGTGGAATCCTTGAAGAGGGAACCTAAATTAAACTTGACATTCTCATTCCGTTAGCATTATGTATTCATCTCGGTGTGATATATAGGTTTAATGATTGCATGGTAAATCAACCAAATTACATGCTGTGATGGAAATATATAATCTTGTACATAGAATATTTCACATCTTGTCATTGTCATAGAAATTGAAGATGATGCAAAAATTACATGAAATAATATCACATCGATTGAAGTCAGAATGTCGCCATAGATGCACATGGTATTTCCACAACATTACCATTTCAAAGTAAATAAGAGAACCACTTTTACATGCGGTGTACGTTTGACAGAACCAGAAGATAAATTCATAAAAAGTTTATCGAGAAATGTTCAGTAAAAGTACAAAAGTTCATTACATTATAAAACAAAAGAAAATATAAACAGTCAATATATTGGGAAGACATTTGGCGTCAGAGCAACTTTATCCGTCTAATTATGATGAAACACGATTCTGATATACCAAGGAACAAATGAAATATACATGCAGGGCTTTCTTGGTTTAAGATACATGTACGTGCGTTTCTTCGTCATTCGTTTGACATTTTGGTGAGTTGCTTTCGGGGAAGATTATACAACACTGTGTCATTGATGTACCAACAACTTCGTCAAAACACAACAAATACTCTGACTCTTACCTTCCATGTTGTCATTTTCATTTCAGAAAGCAAAACAGAACATATTGGCAAACTAACAAAATGCGTTTATTGCATCATTGTATACGACTTGTAGTGATTTGAAGGTAGTTTCACAAATAGATAGTGTGCAACGTTTAGCAAGTTTGTTCGGTTACATCTAAAAGCGTTATAGTTTTTAATATATATGGTGGACATATCCTTTTTCTTTACGAGTATTTTTATTTGTTATTGCCTAATAAAACAACTTCCCCTGCCCAGATTATTTGTAAAATTGCCATTAAATAAGAATGGAGAACTCAAGAGGTAGCGACTTCAACATTTGTGTTTGAATGCATTATTTGTTGAATAATCGACTGTTAATGTGATTTTCGGCGCAGCCGTATACTAACATGGTTTTGCTATTTGCATATCAGTGTTGTGTAAAACTATCAAATCTTGCGTGAACCACCAAGTCAATTTCTCTTCAACCGACCAACAGTTGTAACATTGAGGCGGATTGGTTAACCTTTCGATAAAGGGTATGTTAAATTCACCGAAATCCACTGAATTTCGGTGAATTTAACGAAATCCATTTTGGATCTGGAGTGACCAGCAATCGTAACATCTCGGCATTTTTATGTTGCACAGCAAATCTTAAACTTTAAATGTTCAAGATATTTCTTGTTTACAAACTCATTCGGTGTTTTAACGCTGTCTTCGTTTAAATCACTGTACAAATCACTGATATGTCATGAACCAGACAGTTCGAGATTTTATCAAACAACTCTGAATAACGAAATAATGTCGAAAAAAACGTTTTACTTCCATCGTAATAAATTAATAGGCTGCAAAAATTACTGGAACTAATAATGTCACTGATTACATGTGGTCGCTATTACGTTTTGGTACAATTGATCAAAACGTATGATAGCCATAGGCAACAAAACTTGGACATTTTAGTTGAGCATTTATTTTACTCATTGTATAATTGTTCTATTTTCTATGGAAGCGTCCAGGTGCCAAAGTAAAAAATATTTTCCAGTATACTATCTCCTAATTAGGAGATACTAACTCATAATTATGACTAAGCTAATCGTTATAAAGTGAATAGATTAAGTTAACCACAAACAAGTGCAAGTGTGAACACAAGTCATAATTATGAGTTAGTATCTCCTAATTAGGAGATAGTAAGTCGTAATTAGGAGATAGTATCTCCTAATTAGGACTTAGTAAGTCATAATTATAAGTTAGTATCTCCTATTTAGGAGATAGTATACGGGAAAATATTTTTCACTTTGGCACCTGGACGCTTCCATACTTTTCAGCTTTTATAATGAATTGGTTATTTTCAACCTATGATGTCATTATGTCGACTTTATGAAAAGACACAATCGAATATAACTGCACATGCGCTACTACAATCCTTATTATCAAGCAGTATGTACTTTTATCATTTGTATAAGTGTATTGGTTTGTCCTTTAGAGAAGTAAGCTTAAGAGACCAAAGGACCCAAACATGTTCTATTATAGATTAAAAGGTGTGTATGAATTTTAAACAAAACCAAATCGCTGCGCCATTAGACATGAAAAAATAGTTCCTTTGATATTTTGGTTTCAACATTCTCAAAATTCAGAGTTATGGCACGAAGTTTTCTCATCACAGTCAGTTTCATCATTAACAAGAAGTTGATGAACATCTTAAACATCTTTTTACTACCAGCTTCGTCAGGACACGTGACAAGGTGTAAATTGTAGAGATCGACAACGAACGACAACTCTGTCTAGATGACTAATACTTCAGCAGTACGAAATTCTAGGAATGTTAACAGAAAAGAATAGTGTATTTGACCTGTACATTATACATCGTCATATAAATATACATATTAAGTATTATTTAAACAAATTTGTCCAGGTCCAGATAATAGTGAATATTACAGATGGAAAATAAACATCAAAACAATCAAAAACAAAATAAAAACAAAACCCTATAATATTCATCGAAACAAATCGTAGCAATACATTTTAAAATACAGAACAATACAGAAAGAACAACAACATGCCCGCATATTTTTAGGCGAGATATTTTTATTGTCCTCGTAAATAAGTATGTGTGGGTCGAGGACATCCCACTCCATACTTTACAAAATAGCAGTTAGTGTGCACAAGAAAAAATGCCAACCTATTGTCCGCTGATTGCACCAAGGCGATAACCACCATACTGTCCAATGGTCTTGTTGTAACCACCACACTGTCCAAAGGTCTTGTTGTAACCACCACACTGTCCAATGGTCTTGTTGTAACCACCAAACTGTCCAAAGGTCTTGTTGTAACCACCACACTGTCCAATGGTCTTGTTGTAACCACCAAACTGTCCAAAGGTCTTGTTGTAACCACCACACTGTCCAATGGTCTTGTTGTAACCACCAAACTGTCCAAAGGTCTTGTTGTAACCACCACACTGTCCAATGGTCTTGTTCTAACCACCAAACTGTCCAAAGGTCTTGTTGTAACCGCCACACTGTCCAATGGTCTTGTTGTAACCACCACACTGTCCAAAGGTCTTGTTGTAACCACCACACTGTACAATGGTCTTGTTGTAACCACCACACTGTACAATGGTCTTGTTGTAACCACCACACTGTACAATGGTCTTGTTGTAACCACCACACTGTCCAATGGTCTTGTTGTAACCGCCACACTGTACAATGGTCTTGTTGTAACCACCACACTGTCCAATGGTCTTGTTTTCGCTCACGGCTATAATGTCATTTTAAAAATACTTACCTATCATAATAGTTCTCCTTGCGACTAGCGGATTATTTACACGATAGATAAACACCTTGTACGACAAATTGAAACTGTCACTGTCATCAGTTTTCCTGTCGAGAATCCAACCGTCAGATTGATTTCCAAGGGTAAATGGTGAGCACACTTTTTGGAAATTAATTTTCCATTTTTTTTCTAAGAAAAGCAGACGTGCTCACACATGTACGTTCTTCGTTGGGCGACCGAAAAATTCAACTAACTAGTGTGGATATATATTTCACAATGTATGTAAACTAAGTGCGTGTAATGTGAATTTGGCGAAAAACAAAACATTTCCTTGCCCGTGTCCCTTACTCGTCTAAACACGCGCACGAGCTGAAATTTATTTCTCCAAGTAAATTCCGTATGAATAATTTACTCTGCCAACAATGGTGTTAAAGTATGTCCATATCTTGTTCATGCTCGTTTTTTAACTCGATATTGAATAAAATCAAAGCCATTTGACAAACGCAGGCTGCCCGGTCAGAAAATGTGTAAAATATTAGCGCGTGAAATGGTTACCGATATATACAGCACCGTATATATATATGTCTGATGGACATTATACTTGAACTGACCCAATAATGTATAAATTTGCGACTATAAATTCAAACGATGACATTATTGACATTTCAATGTTGCAGAAACAAAAACAATAGAAAACAACAAGCAAGCGTGTACATACAACCTTGCAAAGCGCCGAATGATGGACTTCATACCGAGCAATGTATCGTCCGCACATAATGCGGAATGAAGTAGGGGCAATTAGTCGTAGATTGGTTGAAATAAAACGCATTTTCCGTAGATACACAGTGAGATAAAAAACCGTATAGCCCTCTTAAACAATTTCTTCGTTTCTATGATATGTTTTTAGTTGAATCTAAAGATGCCGGAACTATTGACTTGAGCATGCTTTTGGTAATTGGAAAATAATCATATAGTGTTTGAGAACAAATGCGCATTGGGCTTCGGTAACGTACCTCAGTCCTTGGAATTAAGATTTGATCATACAAATTATCTTTACGTACATTTTGCGATTCGTGCTTATTAAAGGAACTATCGTGGCGTTGCTAAGAGACGCATGTGTAGCTCTTTACGAAGCTGTTGCTGAAAATAAGACTATAACGTAAAGTTCATGTCCGATACGCCATGGATAATGAACGTCCTTGTATCTGGGAGTCCTTGTAAGAAGATGATTTTATCTGAGGTCAAAGAAATTAGAAGTCTCCTATTATGATTGAATGTCCAGAAACAATGTAATGCCTGTTGGCTTGGTTACATTCATAAAATTGAGAAACGAGAGTAAACTAGAAGGTCATTGTAGGGTTTATTGTCATCTAATTATGTTATTTCTTCGGAGATGATTCTGAATGATAAGTTTAGGATAGATTTGTATTACAAGAATATCACGTATTTGGTCGTCCACGATTTAACAGCTGTGTTGTTGCTGATCAATATGCTTAGTGCCGTTTGAAATACCAGAACTCTCTAATAATGTCCACTCTATTTATATAATACACACACCATATTACAGCATAAACTTTTTATTCTGTTATGACATTTTGTTATAAGTTCATTATAGTAAGTATTAAGTTCATGATTTCATTTGGTAAGTTAAGTTTTATATTTGGTCAGTTCATTATTTTATATAAAAGGTCCATATTCCATTTTGGTAAGTTTATTATTTTACATAGTTAGTCCATTATTTTACATAGTTAGTCCATTATTTTATGCAGTTATTCCATTATTGTATGTATTAGTCAATTATTTTATGTAGTAAGTCCATTATTTTATGTAGTAAGTCCATTATATATAAGGTAATTAAATCATTATTTTATACGGTAAGTTTATCAGAATATTTGATTAGATTTCCTTTCTCACTGAAGTTCGATTATTATTTGAGCGCCGCTGTAGGATTTCCAACCTCTTCTTAAAGTGACGTCATTTCCAGAAAACGTCACATGCGACGTCATCATGTACTGACAGTAAGTAATATTTGCCCCATATGGCAATATGAAAACGAAGTGACCATATGGAGTAAATATTGTTTCTTGCTTGTAAATAGTGACATGTTGCGTTTTCTTGACATGACGTCACTTACGGAAGACGCTGAAAATCTCATATCAGCGCTCATTTAAAATTAGACAGCAGACAAATATGAACTATGAGATATTGCTTATCAATTAATTGAAAAGACATGATAATGTGATGTTACAGAAGAGTTGAAAAAATAAAATTAGATCTGGTTGCCGGCTCGCATGAAGTTTTAATGAAATCAAAAATGGTCGTAGATATTGTAAGAACCAGTCGAGCTAATGTTGAAACGAGGCAATTTCGATTACTTGTTACGCGAGATATTTATTTACAGAGTGCCACGGATACTTGAGACTAAATTTAGATTCATTACCAAAACATCGGTCATCTTCGTTAAAGGCCTGTTGGACATGTTCGTAATGAAAGTCCACTGATGCTGACAGACGGATACGATCATGACCGTGTTCTCGAGACATGACCGGAAATTAAACCGTTGTAAAGTATATAAACCGTTCCGTTTTAAACAATTAAACAAGTACTGTTCAATTATAGATATAAAAGGACGGTCTATGTAACACAGGTTACTGATATGCAATCTCATTAAAATCGCTAACTGGATCTGATGACTGCCCAATACAGGTCACGTTCAAGTGACCTTTGACTAGCCTATCAAATCCTCGCCTGCAAAATACTTTGGTATAGAGTTATGAATATTCGTCGATCTCCGACGAGCTCCGTAAATTCTATTTGACCGTAGATCACCAAGACGTTCCGATTATGTATTTTCGTCAATTTCAATATGGCTGCGCCCATGGACACAACCGCAACTCCTACACGGCACCATTCTTTGGTTAATCGGTGTTGTTTGTGTGGAGTTTCGTTTTTGGAAATATTTATAACCGGAAGCGACAGGAAGGACGTTAAATAACAGTATAAACAATACAATATACAATACAAAATACTTTATTTTGGTCATGGTTACATGTGTAACAACACACAATGTTATGACAAACAGATAACATGTATGGGTACCCAAACAATTCAGTTATAAGTATGCAATGTAAAAACAAAACAGAAATAGTTGGCTGAACATTTACGTTTGTTTAGGGGACAGCGATGTTTAATTATCCGTGAATGGTTTAAAAAGTTGGGAGAATTTAAATATTTACAATGAAATCACGAGAAAATCGAAGGTCACGTTGTAGGAATTTCATTGATGACTTGGAGATAGTACAATATATGTGTATAATTGTAGATGGCGTTTTTGTGGTTCAATTAAAATATTTTGTGATATAACATGTGAATAGACTTGTACTTCTAAGTACTCCGAAAACAGAAACTCCGAATAAACGATAATGACATTTTGAGAAAGACGACAAACACGGTTTTGTAAGGAGAAATTTCATTGGACCACAAACGAGCACCTGGTTACGCATATCTATTTTTTAGAGAGGTTATATGAACGTACCTCTTACAGAGTGTGGTCAGAACCTAACAGCGGAAAATAATGGAGCTAAAGTTAGGGGCTGATTTCAATGAGATTGATTGATATGTAAGCTAGGAATTACGAGGGTTGTACCCATTTTACATTTTGAACCAAATAAACTTAAACGTCTCCGATATTTAGTTGACGCCCGAACATAACCTTTTGGTATGTAGGGAAATACGAACTCATCTTTGTTTGTACTGATGATTGTATTTAAGTAAAATTGATTCATATTGAGGGAAGTTTGAATTTATGATCACATTGTTTGGTATTTGGCAAATATTCCACTGATGTCAATGCCCCACAAGCAATGTAGAATGTTTAAGTGGGTAAGCTATCCATTATCCACTATATAATGTTACAGTTGATCTAAATTAATGAAATGTTCTCTTTTTACAAAGGCATAGTGGATGTACATAGCTAAATTTCTAAGTGATTTCTCTTCTTTACAATTAAAAAGTAATTTCAGTTTATACATGGAAGGAAAAATAGAATAGAAAGGAGAAATGTACAAATTGCGTAATTGATGATATAGTGGACATAACAAAATAAAGTGTATTTCATCTTCGATGCAGTCTTTACAGTAAGGGCAAACACGCATTTCTCTGTCTAAACCTAAATTTCGTCATTTGTCAATCATTAGTGAATGGCAAGAGCTTCTAAAGGATGCTATGGGGTTAGAGTTTCCTTACATCAATAATAGTTAGGTATGGCTCAATAGAAAATTCTGACTTAATTTGTGAATATGTATATAATTTAGAAGAGTTAGTACAATTTTCCCACCATGACTGTAAGTATTGATCTTTGAGCCTTATTGAGAGATAAAGAGATAGTCAGTGTAAGCATCCTGCTGTTCCAACACATATCCAAACCCGTTGGCATAAAGATTCTGCCTGACTTTTGTAACCCAGTTAATCCGTCCCAAAGAATCATAATGCTTTAACATTTGATAACATTTAAATACATATCTATAACTTGGTAATTGTATCATTCTTAGCCAGTATTTAACCCCACGTTTGCTGGCCTGAATATGTAGTGGGAAACGAGCACAGTCTCCAAGCACAGCATTGTTAGAGCACAGTCTCCAAGCACAGTCTCCAAGCACAGCATTGTTAGAGCACAGACTCCAAGCACAGTCTCCAATCACAGCATTGTTAGAGCACAGTCTACAAGCACAGTCTCCAAGCACAGCATTGTTAGAGCACAGTCTCCAAGCACAGTCTCCAAGCACAGCATTGTTAGAGCACAGTCTCCAAGCACAGTCGCCAAGCACAGTCTCCAAGCACAGTCTCCAAGCACAGTCTCCAAGCACAGCACTGTTAGAGCACAGTCTCCAAGAACAGTCTCCAAGCACAGTCTCCAAGCACAGCATTGTTAGAGCACAGTCTCCAAGCACAGCATTGTTAGAGCACAGTCTCCAAGCACAGCATTGTTAGAGCACAGTCTCCAAGCACAGCATTGTTAGAGCACAGTCTCCAAGCACAGCATTGTTAGAGCACAGTCTCCAAGCACAGCATTGTTAGAGCTCAGTCTCCAAGCACAGCATTGTAAGAGCACAGTCTCCAAGCACAGCATTGTTAGAGCACAGTCTCCAAGCATAGCATTGTTAGAGCACAGTCTCCAAGCACAGCATTGTTTACAAGCCCTTCTTGGAACATACATAAAACGTTTACATGCATATATGTGAACATACTCAACACACTGTCTATATTCCATACCCCATATTTCGCTTCCGTATAAAAGTACAGGAGCTATTTTGCTATCAAAAATTTCAAAATAAGATTTATACGACAATGGCATGTACATATTTACAGAAGATAGTACAGAAGCTAAAACTCGTTAAGTTTTACTACTGCACGCATCAGACATCATATAGTGAGATCACTTTGGTGTAAAATAAACCCCAACAGAACTAAATCCATTTACAATATCTATTCACTAATCACTATATGTTTTTGTTTTTTTTCAATCACCAACTTACCAATGAATTAAATTAATGTAGATCTTTAGTATATACTGAACTAATGTTGCAATTGGGCACAAATCTGTGTTGTATTGATAATTCTTGGACAGACATTTCACATAGACTCACTTAATTACAATACGTGTATATTTTATTCAGCAATGTATCACCCAATATGGCTGACAGGAGAAGGCACATTCAATATACATGTATACTGGTCAAAGTGCTAATCTACCAATACTGTGTCACATAGAACGAGCTACTGGATACATGTATACTGGTCAAAGTGCTAATCCACCAATACTGTGTCACATAGAACGAGCTACTGAATACATGTATACTGGTCAAAGTGCTAATCTACCAATACTGTGTCACATAGAACGAGCTACTGAATACATGTATACTGGTCAAAGTGCTTATCTACCAATACTGTGTCACATAGAACGAGCTACTGAATACATGTATACTGGTCAAAGTGCTAATCTACCAATACTGTGTCACATAGAACGAGCTACTGAATACATGTATACTGGTCAAAGTGCTAATCTACCAATACTGTGTCACATAGAACGAGCTACTGAATACATGTATACTGGTCAAAGTGCTTATCTACCAATACTGTGTCACATAGAACGAGCTACTGGATACATGTATACTGGTCAAAGTGCTTATCTACCAATACTGTGTCACATAGAACGAGCTACTGGATACATGTATGCTGGTCAAAGTGCTAATCCACCAATACTGTGTCACATAGAACGAGCTACTGGATACATGTATACTGGTCAAAGTGCTAATCTACCAATACTGTGTCACATAGAACGAGCTACTGGATACATGTATACTGGTCAAAGTGCTAATCTACCAATACTGTGTCACATAGAACGAGCTACTGGATACATGTATACTGGTCAAAGTGCTAATCTACCAATACTGTGTCACATAGAACGAGCTACTGGATACATGTATACTGGTCAAAGTGCTAATCTACCAATACTGTGTCACATAGAACGAGCTACTGGATACATGTATACTGGTCAAAGTGCTAATCCACCAATACAGTGTCACATAGAACGAGCTACTGGATACATGTATACTGGTCAAAGTGCTTATCTACCAATACTGTGTCACATAGAACGAGCTACTGGATACATGTATACTGGTCAAAGTGCTAATCTACCAATACTGTGTCCCATAGTTTCGAACGAGCTACTGGATACATGTATGCTGGTCAAAGTGCTAATCCACCAATACTGTGTCCCATAGTTTCGAACGAGCTACTGGATACATGTATACTGGTCAAAGTGCTAATCTACCAATACTGTGTCACATAGTTTCGAACGAGCTACTGGATACATGTATGCTGGTCAAAGTGCTAATCTACCAATACTGTGTCACATAGTTTCGAACGAGCTACTGGATACATGTATACTGGTCAAAGTGCTAATCTACCAATACTGTGTCACATAGTTTCGAACGAGCTACTGGATACATCTTGTGTTGATTTTGATTGCAGTAAGCTATAATATCTATGATTCAAACATATCAAACTACCGAAAAAGAGATCGGTAAACCTGTCAAAATAACGTTTGTCATAACATATTACTGTGTCATAATGTACACAGCGCAGAATATTAAACTATAAAATGGCGCGTATATAAAACTGTTACCACTAAAGTAATCTTAATATTAACAATATCGCAACTCGAAATCAATCAGTAATTAGGAAACATCAAAGTGCTTTTATAAAATACATTAACTAAGATAATTAAGCTACAGAAAGTGATCTGTCAGAAATCAATCCAAACTACCCACGTTTTGTTTTAAGATTACTATCAACAGTTTTCGTCAAATGTCTCAATCGTTTTTGCTAATGATTAAATCATATATAAATTACATAGTAAATATCATTACAAACGGACGTACACACATACGCCTGTTTACGTACGTTTCACAAATAACCCGCAATGCAATGCTACTGTTATAATAGTACGTATGACCGACTTTCTGATGAAATGTTGCTCGGATATTCTGAAGTCCATTGTATCGTTGTCATCCAACAACATACATGATGATTGTTACAGATCAGTCAATCTTTTTACCATTTCTCACCGAAACAGACGTTAAGAGACATTGGATATTTTATCTTACCAATGACATACATCGTCATTCCGTCATCTACCACGGCAATAGTCCTCTAGTCTCGTACAATAAGAACATGTATTGCTATAGCAAGGATTCTTCAGCCTACATAACCAGTAAAATGAAATGATCTGCCATTCTTTTTTAATTCCAAACGCTTACCATAATCAATGTGGAATTCCTACTTATTTTGTTCACTAGAATGTGTATGATTATTTGATTATTTCCCAGTTATATAGAACACCATGTACTCATTCAGACATCATCAGCGTCATCGTCAACTGAGATTATTGTTTCCCATGTAAAATATTTGTGACCCACACAATCAACCGTCTCGCCGTTGGAAGTCGAAGTCAATGAATGTCTATATTCAATTTAAAAGGTTATTTTCAGCTTTACAAACCGCTTCAGTTGTACGGTGACACTTTACGCTCATTTGGTGATGGTTATCAATAATTGACCATGTATTGTAAAATTCGCCTTGTTTTACCTCGTCGCGATTTCCGTAAGTAACCGATGTGCTTCCGTGACTTTTCGTATGCGATATAAATATCCATATTAACACAAGTATGTGTCAAGAACATCGTCATACAACGAGTGTAAACAAAAACGTGGGAAGGTTAAATTGACCGGTTGACAAGACAACACATAACGTCTTTTGTATCTATGTTGAATCTTCTGAAATTTGATGGGACAACTTTAGCATGTGAATAACTACGTTTTAAGGTAAACGTGTACTTAATTATGGGACTATACATGATAATGCAGACATTTCGAAACAAATATATTTGCGACTTTTATTGGGACTTTAAACACCAGCATTTGGATTGGCTATTCGATCGATGAAAGTAAGGAAATTGCACAGGAAAGACCAAAGTCTTAAAACCTCCCAACACTGATCCTTCAGACATAAATTAATTCTATGATACGTGGAAGCATCAAAAAAAAAAAGTTACGGACAGGAAAACCGAAAATAAGAAATATCTTGAAGAAAAGATGGTCGGCGCAATCTAAAGGTTAAGATTTGTTGTGCAACATAAAATTGCCGAGATGTTACGATTGCTGGTCACTCCAGATATAAAATGGATTTCAATAAATTCACCGAAATTCAGTGGATTTCGGTAAGGTAACGTACTCTTTATCGAAAGGGTAACCAATCCGCTTCAAGGTTACAAACGTTGTTCGGGTGAAGAGATGTTGGTTTAGTGGTTAACGTCAGATGTGATTGGTTTACACAACACCGATATGCAAATAGCAAAGCCTTGTTAGAACGGCTGCGCCGACAAACAAACCGGAGGACGGAGACTCAAATTAAACTGAAAACTGAAGAATGAGAGAGAAGTCGGTGAAGATGTTTTCAGACACCGTGGTATGTTGTCACACGATTATAACCCATACATGTACATGTACACCATACACTTGCATACGTCTGTTTAGAGCTGCAGTACTCTAGCAGTTGAATTCCATTATGAAGATATCCAGGCGCCTGAATAGTCAGTGTGTGCTTAAATTGTCAGCCACAGCGTCCGCATGATTAGCCTGTGGTGCCCCATATATGTACAATGTATATACTAATATAATGTATTTTCATTTATGTAAAATAAAGAAATATTATAGATTTTCTTCAAAATAAGATCTAAAACTCATTTAGAATCACCAATTATAAGGCCGAAATTAAAAAACATCTCCTAGAGGAGGGCAATACCCCTTCCCGTAACCCCACTATACACGCCCCTACCCCACCGCTTGAAATAAATATTGGGTAGACCCCGATAAGCTGCTCCATTTATTTACTTCAAATTTCATTTGGAAACCTTTTCAGGCGAAGAAAATATCTTAAAGAATACAGGAACATGAGCAAATATTCACAGAAAAGAAGAATATCTTCATGTTGATGATTCATTCGCAAACCAATCTGAAATGTTTTAGCAACATACCTCTAATAGAATCAGCAGACACAAATAGACCAATAATAGACCAAGACAGGCTCATCAACAACAACAAGTAATATAATATAAGAGAAAATGAAAAGAATGTATCTGTAAGGCGAAGTTTGTCAACACTAGTATGACATACAAGCATCAACATCGAAATTTTGCTAAAACATGTTTCGTTGTATAAAACTTTACACATGCAGGAAATATTTATAAATATATTTTACTATGGACATTTTTCCATTTATGATACACCACACAACGTCACAATTTCAAATGCCCATAGGCCGAGTGTGTGTCATTTCGTTCGATCACATGGCAATATGACCAACTATTTAAGAAGGGAACTACTGCATGGCAATATGACCAACTATTTAAGTAGGGAACTACTGCTACATTAGTGGGACAATATGTAGCAGAGCATTCTCCTTCTATGAAATGGTACTCGCATTTTAGTGTATAATATCATCGGAACCGGAAGTGCTAGAAAGCGTCCATTGACTATGTTTTGTTTGTGAATAAAGCCAGACGACACTCTACGATAAAGGCATCAAGGGTGACTATACGGATTCTGAGCACGTAGAAACGTTAACACTTTAGTATGTATCACCATTCCTCTAGTGTTCAATATACTGCCTTGTTTACTTGGTTCTTTGAGATTCTCATCACGAAACAGACTTGCTTTGGGAAGATAATAATATTACATGAATACAATGAAATCTCAACTGCATATCTGCTAGCAAGACAAGAGTGGGATATTGTTGTTAAGTGGCCACCATTGATGATGTGTCTACCTGATTACACTGCGTCAATACCAAGAGTTGTGGCCATTTAAAAAATGTGTGTTTGTGGTGCACTAACAGCTACAATACTAAGTAATATTTATTCCAGATGATACCAAGTATTCGGATAGTAGGATGTCGAATAAACGAGGCCCGTTTGTCATTCAATAACTTGCCTACCAAGATACATCAGGACCTGTTATATCCGAATACTTGGTATTATCCGAAATAAATATCAGATGTATTTTCTTATGCACATCGTATTGAAATGGACTGTTCGAAACCATGTACTATTCAAAATAAAATTTCGGACCCATTGAATTCGAATAAACGAGGTCCGACTGTGCTTTGTGTTTCTATGTAAACCGGTTACGAGCTGCGAAATTGGAAAACAATTATGCGCGGAAAAAAAGTTTTGAGTAAAGGCATATTTAAGTGGGTAAGTCAGGTTACCGCAACCAAACATTAATCGAGGAGAGCCTTATTTTGATATAGTTAAATGCATCGTATACGCTTGCTGGTAATTCAATAAGCCTTGGAAAAACATTGATATGTTTGTCCTTCTTACTTTCAATACAGTAAAACCTAGATCTTAGAAGGGATCACCTTATTAACAAGACTGTATGTGTTTTCCTCTTAAACACTTTAACTCGATAACCAGACCACCACAAAATTAAGACCCACTTTCTTCAGGACCGCTGGTCGTCTAATCATTACGGTTCCACAGTACTTTGATTCTACAAATTTTAAACATAGCACGATGCGAGCATACGTATCAATAAAAAGATTGATATATATATACATTAGACAACAGTATTGGTTGAACACAGGCTTTCCTGCGGTAAATGACTTGCAATGTACTGTCTGATTAAGATACGAGACACGATGGTCTCGTTGTGAAATTAGAAGGGAAAAAATGTTACAATCGAAGGTGATTTTGTGGTCAACAGACTTTGCTTATATAAACTATTTAAACTATTCACTTCAATTTAACCTCTTTTATTGCAGCGGTCGCTTGGGTTGACGTCATGTGACGTAGTATGTTCTCGTCTGACTGAGTGACTCACTCTTCCACGAGAGTAATGTACTGAGATAATTGCATATAAGCTAGAAGATTTAAGGGAACAAAGTAGAAACGACTACCCACACAGCGATGTCGTCCAGTCCTCCTATATCAGTGAGTAATTGCATATACGCTAGAAGATTTAAGGGAACAAAGTAGAAACGACTACCCACACAGTGATGTCGTCCAGTCCTCCTATATCAGTGAGTAATTGCATATAAGCTAGAAGATTTAAGGGAACAAAGTAGAAACGACTACCCACACAGCGATGTCATCCAGTACAGTCCTCCTATATCAGTGAGTAATTGCATATAAGCTAGAAGATTTAAGGGAACAAAGTAGAAACGACTACCCACACAGTGATGTCATCCAGTACAGTCCTCCTATATCAGTGAGTAATTGCATATAAGCTAGAAGATTTAAGGGAACAAAGTAGAAACGACTACCCACACAGTGATGTCATCCAGTACAGTCCTCCTATATCAGTGAGTAATTGCATATAAGCTAGAAGATTTAAGGGAACAAAGTAGAAACGACTACCCACACAGTGATGTCGTCCAGTCCTCCTATATCAGTGAGTAATTGCATATAAGCTAGAAGATTGAAGGGAACAAAGTAGAAACGACTACCCACACAGTGATGTCGTCCAGTCCTCCTATATCAGTGAGTAATTGCATATAAGCTAGAAGATTGAAGGGAACAAAGTAGAAACGACTACCCACACAGTGATGTCGTCCAGTCATCCTATATCAGTGAGTAATTGCATATAAGCTAGAAGATTTAAGGGAACAAAGTAGAAACGACTTCCCACACAGTGATGTCGTCCAGTACAGTCCTCCTATATCAGTGAGTAATTGCATATAAGCTAGAAGATTGAAGGGAACAAAGTAGAAACGACTACCCACACAGTGATGTCGTCCAGTCCTCCTATATCAGTGAGTAATTGCATATAAGCTAGAAGATTTAAGGGAACAAAGTAGAAACGACTTCCCACACAGTGATGTCGTCCAGTACAGTCCTCCTATATCAGTGAGTAATTGCATATAAGCTAGAAGATTGAAGGGAACAAAGTAGAAACGACTACCCACACAGTGATGTCGTCCAGTCCTCCTATATCAGTGAGTAATTGCATATAAGTTAGAAGATTTAAGGGAACAAAGTAGAAACGACTACCCACACAGTGATGTCGTCCAGTCCTCCTATATCAGTGAGTAATTGCATATAAGCTAGAAGATTTAAGGGAACAAAGTAGAAACGACTTCCCACACAGTGATGTCGTCCAGTACAGTCCTCCTATATCAGTGAGTAATTGCATATAAGCTAGAAGATTTAAGGGAACAAAGTAGAAACGACTACCCACACAGCGATGTCATCCAGTACAGTCCTCCTATATCAGTGAGTAATTGCATATAAGCTAGAAGATTTAAGGGAACAAAGTAGAAACGACTACCCACACAGTGATGGCGTCCAGTACAGTCCTCCTATATCAGTGAGTAATTGCATATAAGCTAGAAGATTTAAGGGAACAAAGTAGAAACGACTACCCACACAGTGATGTCGTCCAGTCCTCCTATATCAGTGAGTAATTGCATATAAGCTAGAAGATTGAAGGGAACAAAGTAGAAACGACTACCCACACAGTGATGTCGTCCAGTCATCCTATATCAGTGAGTAATTGCATATAAGCTAGAAGATTTAAGGGAACAAAGTAGAAACGACTTCCCACACAGTGATGTCGTCCAGTACAGTCCTCCTATATCAGTGAGTAATTGCATATAAGCTAGAAGATTGAAGGGAACAAAGTAGAAACGACTACCCACACAGTGATGTCGTCCAGTCCTCCTATATCAGTGAGTAATTGCATATAAGCTAGAAGATTTAAGGGAACAAAGTAGAAACGACTTCCCACACAGTGATGTCGTCCAGTACAGTCCTCCTATATCAGTGAGTAATTGCATATAAGCTAGAAGATTGAAGGGAACAAAGTAGAAACGACTACCCACACAGTGATGACGTCCAGTCCTCCTATATCAGTGAGTAATTGCATATAAGTTAGAAGATTTAAGGGAACAAAGTAGAAACGACTACCCACACAGTGATGTCGTCCAGTCCTCCTATATCAGTGAGTAATTGCATATAAGCTAGAAGATTTAAGGGAACAAAGTAGAAACGACTTCCCACACAGTGATGTCGTCCAGTACAGTCCTCCTATATCAGTGAGTAATTGCATATAAGCTAGAAGATTGAAGGGAACAAAGTAGAAACGACTACCCACACAGCGATGTCATCCAGTACAGTCCTCCTATATCAGTGAGTAATTGCATATAAGCTAGAAGATTTAAGGGAACAAAGTAGAAACGACTACCCACACAGTGATGGCGTCCAGTACAGTCCTCCTATATCAGTGAGTAATTGCATATAAGCTAGAAGATTTAAGGGAACAAAGTAGAAACGACTACCCACACAGTGATGTCGTCCAGTCCTCCTATATCAGTGAGTAATTGCATATAAGCTAGAAGATTTAAGGGAACAAAGTAGAAACGACTACCCACACAGTGATGTCGTCCAGTCCTCCTATATCAGTGAGTAATTGCATATAAGCTAGAAGATTGAAGGGAACAAAGTAGAAACGACTACCCACACAGTGATGTCATCCAGTCCAGTCCTCCTATATCAGTGAGTAATTGCATATAAGCTAGAAGATTTAAGGGAACAAAGTAGAAACGACTACCCACACAGTGATGTCGTCCAGTACAGTCCTCCTATATCAGTGAGTTATTGCATATAAGCTAGAAGATTTAAGGGAACAAAGTAGAAACGACTACCCACACAGCGATGTCGTCCAGTCCTCCTATATCAGTGAGTAATTGCATATAAGCTAGAAGATTTAAGGGAACAAAGTAGAAACGACTACCCACACAGTGATGTCATCCAGTACAGTCCTCCTATATCAGTGAGTAATTGCATATATGCTAGAAGATTTAAGGGAACAAAGTAGAAACGACTACCCACACAGCGATGTCATCCAGTACAGTCCTCCTATATCAGTGAGTAATTGCATATAAGCTAGAAGATTTAAGGGAACAAAGTAGAAACGACTACCCACACAGTGATGTCATCCAGTACAGTCCTCCTATATCAGTGAGTAATTGCATATAAGCTAGAAGATTTAAGGGAACAAAGTAGAAACGACTACCCACACAGTGATGTCGTCCAGTCCTCCTATATCAGTGAGTAATTGCATATAAGCTAGAAGATTGAAGGGAACAAAGTAGAAACGACTACCCACACAGTGATGTCGTCCAGTCCTCCTATATCAGTGAGTAATTGCATATAAGCTAGAAGATTGAAGGGAACAAAGTAGAAACGACTACCCACACAGTGATGTCGTCCAGTCCTCCTATATCAGTGAGTAATTGCATATAAGCTAGAAGATTTAAGGGAACAAAGTAGAAACGACTTCCCACACAGTGATGTCGTCCAGTACAGTCCTCCTATATCAGTGAGTAATTGCATATAAGCTAGAAGATTGAAGGGAACAAAGTAGAAACGACTACCCACACAGTGATGTCGTCCAGTCCTCCTATATCAGTGAGTAATTGCATATTAGCTAGAAGATTTAAGGGAACAAAGTAGAAACGACTTCCCACACAGTGATGTCGTCCAGTACAGTCCTCCTATATCAGTGAGTAATTGCATATAAGCTAGAAGATTGAAGGGAACAAAGTAGAAACGACTACCCACACAGTGATGTCGTCCAGTCCTCCTATTTCAGTGAGTAATTGCATATAAGTTAGAAGATTTAAGGGAACAAAGTAGAAACGACTACCCACACAGTGATGTCGTCCAGTCCTCCTATATCAGTGAGTAATTGCATATAAGCTAGAAGATTTAAGGGAACAAAGTAGAAACGACTTCCCACACAGTGATGTCGTCCAGTACAGTCCTCCTATATCAGTGAGTAATTGCATATAAGCTAGAAGATTGAAGGGAACAAAGTAGAAACGACTACCCACACAGCGATGTCATCCAGTACAGTCCTCCTATATCAGTGAGTAATTGCATATAAGCTAGAAGATTTAAGGGAACAAAGTAAAAACGACTACCCACACAGTGATGGCGTCCAGTACAGTCCTCCTATATCAGTGAGTAATTGCATATAAGCTAGAAGATTGAAGGGAACAAAGTAGAAACGACTACCCACACAGTGATGTCGTCCAGTCCTCCTATATCAGTGAGTAATTGCATATAAGCTAGAAGATTGAAGGGAACAAAGTAGAAACGACTACCCACACAGTGATGTCGTCCAGTCATCCTATATCAGTGAGTAATTGCATATAAGCTAGAAGATTTAAGGGAACAAAGTAGAAACGACTTCCCACACAGTGATGTCGTCCAGTACAGTCCTCCTATATCAGTGAGTAATTGCATATAAGCTAGAAGATTGAAGGGAACAAAGTAGAAACGACTACCCACACAGTGATGTCGTCCAGTCCTCCTATATCAGTGAGTAATTGCATATAAGCTAGAAGATTTAAGGGAACAAAGTAGAAACGACTTCCCACACAGTGATGTCGTCCAGTACAGTCCTCCTATATCAATGAGTAATTGCATATAAGCTAGAGGATTGAAGGGAACAAAGTAGAAACGACTACCCACACAGTGATGTCGTCCAGTCCTCCTATATCAGTGAGTAATTGCATATAAGTTAGAAGATTTAAGGGAACAAAGTAGAAACGACTACCCACACAGTGATGTCGTCCAGTCCTCCTATATCAGTGAGTAATTGCATATAAGCTAGAAGATTTAAGGGAACAAAGTAGAAACGACTTCCCACACAGTGATGTCGTCCAGTACAGTCCTCCTATATCAGTGAGTAATTGCATATAAGCTAGAAGATTGAAGGGAACAAAGTAGAAACGACTACCCACACAGCGATGTCATCCAGTACAGTCCTCCTATATCAGTGAGTAATTGCATATAAGCTAGAAGATTTAAGGGAACAAAGTAGAAACGACTACCCACACAGTGATGGCGTCCAGTACAGTCCTCCTATATCAGTGAGTAATTGCATATAAGCTAGAAGATTTAAGGGAACAAAGTAGAAACGACTACCCACACAGTGATGTCGTCCAGTCCTCCTATATCAGTGAGTAATTGCATATAAGCTAGAAGATTTAAGGGAACAAAGTAGAAACGACTACCCACACAGCGATGTCGTCCAGTCCTCCTATATCAGTGAGTAATTGCATATAAGCTAGAAGATTTAAGGGAACAAAGTAGAAACGACTACCCACACAGTGATGTCATCCAGTCCAGTCCTCCTATATCAGTGAGTAATTGCATATAAGCTAGAAGATTTAAGGGAACAAAGTAGAAACGACTACCCACACAGTGATGTCGTCCAGTACAGTCCTCCTATATCAGTGAGTAATTGCATATAAGCTAGAAGATTTAAGGGAACAAAGTAGAAACGACTACCCACACAGCGATGTCGTCCAGTCCTCCTATATCAGTGAGTAATTGCATATAAGCTAGAAGATTTAAGGGAACAAAGTAGAAACGACTACCCACACAGTGATGTCATCCAGTACAGTCCTCCTATATCAGTGAGTAATTGCATATAAGCTAGAAGATTTAAGGGAACAAAGTAGAAACGACTTCCCACACAGTGATGTCGTCCAGTACAGTCCTCCTATATCAGTGAGTAATTGCATATAAGCTAGAAGATTGAAGGGAACAAAGTAGAAACGACTACCCACACAGCGATGTCATCCAGTACAGTCCTCCTATATCAGTGAGTAATTGCATATAAGCTAGAAGATTTAAGGGAACAAAGTAAAAACGACTACCCACACAGTGATGGCGTCCAGTACAGTCCTCCTATGTCAGTGAGTAATTGCATATAAGCTAGAAGATTGAAGGGAACAAAGTAGAAACGACTACCCACACAGTGATGTCGTCCAGTCCTCCTATATCAGTGAGTAATTGCATATAAGCTAGAAGATTGAAGGGAACATAGTAGAAACGACTACCCACACAGTGATGTCGTCCAGTCCTCCTATATCAGTGAGTAATTGCATATAAGCTAGAAGATTTAAGGGAACAAAGTAGAAACGACTTCCCACACAGTGATGTCGTCCAGTACAGTCCTCCTATATCAGTGAGTAATTGCATATAAGCTAGAAGATTGAAGGGAACAAAGTAGAAACGACTACCCACACAGTGATGTCGTCCAGTCCTCCTATATCAGTGAGTAATTGCATATAAGCTAGAAGATTTAAGGGAACAAAGTAGAAACGACTTCCCACACAGTGATGTCGTCCAGTACAGTCCTCCTATATCAATGAGTAATTGCATATAAGCTAGAAGATTGAAGGGAACAAAGTAGAAACGACTACCCACACAGTGATGTCGTCCAGTCCTCCTATATCAGTGAGTAATTGCATATAAGTTAGAAGATTTAAGGGAACAAAGTAGAAACGACTACCCACACAGTGATGTCGTCCAGTCCTCCTATATCAGTGAGTAATTGCATATAAGCTAGAAGATTTAAGGGAACAAAGTAGAAACGACTTCCCACACAGTGATGTCGTCCAGTACAGTCCTCCTATATCAGTGAGTAATTGCATATAAGCTAGAAGATTGAAGGGAACAAAGTAGAAACGACTACCCACACAGCGATGTCATCCAGTACAGTCCTCCTATATCAGTGAGTAATTGCATATAAGCTAGAAGATTTAAGGGAACAAAGTAGAAACGACTACCCACACAGTGATGGCGTCCAGTACAGTCCTCCTATATCAGTGAGTAATTGCATATAAGCTAGAAGATTTAAGGGAACAAAGTAGAAACGACTACCCACACAGTGATGTCGTCCAGTCCTCCTATATCAGTGAGTAATTGCATATAAGCTAGAAGATTGAAGGGAACAAAGTAGAAACGACTACCCACACAGCGATGTCGTCCAGTCCTCCTATATCAGTGAGTAATTGCATATAAGCTAGAAGATTTAAGGGAACAAAGTAGAAACGACTACCCACACAGTGATGTCATCCAGTCCAGTCCTCCTATATCAGTGAGTAATTGCATATAAGCTAGAAGATTTAAGGGAACAAAGTAGAAACGACTACCCACACAGTGATGTCGTCCAGTACAGTCCTCCTATATCAGTGAGTAATTGCATATAAGCTAGAAGATTTAAGGGAACAAAGTAGAAACGACTACCCACACAGCGATGTCGTCCAGTCCTCCTATATCAGTGAGTAATTGCATATAAGCTAGAAGATTTAAGGGAACAAAGTAGAAACGACTACCCACACAGTGATGTCATCCAGTACAGTCCTCCTATATCAGTGAGTAATTGCATATATGCTAGAAGATTTAAGGGAACAAAGTAGAAACGACTACCCACACAGCGATGTCATCCAGTACAGTCCTCCTATATCAGTGAGTAATTGCATATAAGCTGGAAGATTTAAGGGAACAAAGTAGAAACGACTACCCACACAGTGATGTCATCCAGTCCTCCTATATCAGTGAGTAATTGCATATAAGCTAGAAGATTTAAGGGAACAAAGTAGAAACGACTACCCACACAGTGATGTCGTCCAGTCCTCCTATATCAGTGAGTAATTGCATATAAGCTAGAAGATTTAAGGGAACAAAGTAGAAACGACTACCCACACAGCGATGTCGTCCAGTCCTCCTATATCAGTGAGTAATTGCATATAAGCTAGAAGATTTAAGGGAACAAAGTAGAAACGACTACCCACACAGTGATGTCATCCAGTCCAGTCCTCCTATATCAGTGAGTAATTGCATATAAGCTAGAAGATTTAAGGGAACAAAGTAGAAACGACTACCCACACAGTGATGTCGTCCAGTACAGTCCTCCTATATCAGTGAGTAATTGCATATAAGCTGGAAGATTTAAGGGAACAAAGTAGAAACGACTACCCACACAGCGATGTCGTCCAGTCCTCCTATATCAGTGAGTAATTGCATATAAGCTAGAAGATTTAAGGGAACAAAGTAGAAACGACTACCCACACAGTGATGTCATCCAGTACAGTCCTCCTATATCAGTGAGTAATTGCATATATGCTAGAAGATTTAAGGGAACAAAGTAGAAACGACTACCCACACAGCGATGTCATCCAGTACAGTCCTCCTATATCAGTGAGTAATTGCATATAAGCTGGAAGATTTAAGGGAACAAAGTAGAAACGACTACCCACACAGTGATGTCATCCAGTACAGTCCTCCTATATCAGTGAGTAATTGCATATACGCTAGAAGATTTAAGGGAACGAAGTCGAATTTATAAATCGTTAACGAATGATTCAAAAAATGTTCGTGACTATTTTAATATGTACTTTTTCTTATCTATCGACATTAGGGTTTTTTTTAAGCTTGTCTAAAGAAAATATTCAGGCCACGACATTTTAATGTGTAGCAGCAGATTTATACAGAACGAATGTGTTCCGTAACTGTCAAACCACAAATGTCGATATGAATAACATCTGGAGTCACGTTTGGACAAATATAGTGAGACGGTCCACCAGGGTGGTTCATGAGGCGCAGTCGACATTCTATATACGGGGAAATACGATATCAGCGTGATACATCCGGTACAGTCGACATTCCATGTACGGGGAAATACGATATCAGCGTGATACATCCGGTACAGTCGACATTCCATGTACTGGGAAATACGATATCAGCGTGATACATCCGGTACAGTCGACATTCCATGTACGGGGAAATACGATATCAGCGTGATACATCCGGTACAGTCGACATTCCATGTACGGGGAAATACGATAGCAGAGTGATACATCCGGTACAGACGACATTCCATGTACGGGGAAATGTGATATCAGAGTGATACATCCGGGGAAATACGATATCAGAGTGATACATCCGGGGAAATACGATAGCAGAGTGATACATCCGGTACAGTCGACATTCCATGTACGGGGAAATACGATATCAGAGTGATACATGCGGTACAGTCGACATTCCATGTACGGGGAAATACGATATCAGAGCGATACATCCGGTACAGTCGACATTCCATGTACGGGGAATTACGATAGCAGAGTGATACATCCGGTACAGTCGACATTCCATGTACGGGGAAATACGATATCAGAGTGATACATGCGGTACAGTCGACATTCAATGTACGGGGAAATACGATATCATAGTGATACATGCGGTACAGTCGACATTCCATGTACGGGGAAATACGATATCATAGTGATACATGCGGTACAGTCGACATTCCATGTACGGGGAAATACGATATCAGAGTGATACATCCGGTACAGTCGACATTCCATGTACGGGGAAATACGATATCATAGTGATACATGCGGTACAGTCGACATTCCATGTACGGGGAAATACGATATCATAGTGATACATGCGGTACAGTCGACATTCCATGTACGGGGAAATACGATATCATAGTGATACATCCGGTACAGTCGACATTCCATGTACGGGGAAATACGATATCATAGTGATACATGCGGTACAGTCGACATTCCATGTACGGGGAAATACGATATCAGAGTGATACATCCGGTACAGTCGACATTCCATGTACGGGGAAATACGATATCATAGTGATACATCCGGTACAGTCGACATTCCATGTACGGGGAAATACGATATCAGAGTGATACATCCGGAACAGTCGACATTCCATGTACGGGGAAATACGATATCAATTTGATACATGCGGTACAGTCGACATTCCATGTACGGGGAAATACGATAGCAGAGTGATACATCCGGTACAGTCGACATTCCATGTACGGGGAAATACGATATCAGAGTGATACATCCGGTACAGTCGACATTCCATGTACGGGGAAATACGATATCAGAGTGATACATGCGGTACAGTCGACATTCCATGTACGGGGAAATACGATATCAGAGTGATACATGCGGTACAGTCGACATTCCACGTACGGGGAAATACGATATCAGAGTGATACATGCGGTACAGTTGACATTCCATGTACGGGGAAATACGATATCAGAGTGATACATGCGGTACAGTCGACATTCCATGTACGGGGAAATACGATATCAGAGTGATACATGCGGTACAGTCGACATTCCATGTACGGGGAAATACGATATCAGAGTGATACATGCGGTACAGTCGACATTCCACGTACGGGGAAATACGATATCAGAGTGATACATGCGGTACAGTCGACATTCCATGTACGGGGAAATACGATATCAGAGTGATACATGCGGTACAGTCGACATTCCATGTACGGGGAAATACGATATCAGAGTGATACATACGGTACAGTCGACATTCAATGTACGGGGAAATACGATATCAGAGTGATACATGCGGTACAGTCGACATTCCATGTACGGGGAAATACGATATCAGAGTGATACATGCGGTACAGTCGACATTCAATGTACGGGGAAATACGATATCAGAGTGATACATCCGGTACAGTCGACATTCAATGTACGGGGAAATACGATATCATAGTGATACATGCGGTACAGTCAACATTCCATGTACGAGGAAATACGATATCAGAGTGATACATCCGGTACAGTCGACATTCCATGTACGGGGAAATACGATATCATAGTGATACATGCGGTACAGTCGACATTCCATGTACGGGGAAATACGATATCAGAGTGATACATCCGGTACAGTCGACATTCCATGTACGGGGAAATACGATATCATAGTGATACATGCGGTACAGTCGACATTCCATGTACGGGGAAATACGATATCAGAGTGATACATCCGGAACAGTCGACATTCCATGTACGGGGAAATACGATATCAATTTGATACATGCGGTACAGTCGACATTCCATGTACGGGGAAATACGATAGCAGAGTGATACATCCGGTACAGTCGATATTCCATGTACGGGGAAATACGATATCAGAGTGATACATCCGGTACAGTCGACATTCCATGTACGGGGAAATACGATATCAGAGTGATACATGCGGTACAGTCGACATTCCATGTACGGGGAAATACGATATCAGAGTGATACATGCGGTACAGTCGACATTCCACGTACGGGGAAATACGATATCAGAGTGATACATGCGGTACAGTCGACATTCCATGTACGGGGAAATACGATATCAGAGTGATACATGCGGTACAGTCGACATTCCATGTACGGGGAAATACGATATCAGAGTGATACATGCGGTACAGTCGACATTCCATGTACGGGGAAATACGATATCAGAGTGATACATGCGGTACAGTCGACATTCCACGTACGGGGAAATACGATATCAGAGTGATACATGCGGTACAGTCGACATTCCATGTACGGGGAAATACGATATCAGAGTGATACATGCGGTACAGTCGACATTCCATGTACGGGGAAATACGATATCAGAGTGATACATGCGGTACAGTCGACATTCAATGTACGGGGAAATACGATATCAGAGTGATACATGCGGTACAGTCGACATTCCATGTACGGGGAAATACGATATCAGAGTGATACATGCGGTACAGTCGACATTCAATGTACGGGGAAATACGATATCAGAGTGATACATCCGGTACAGTCGACATTCAATGTACGGGGAAATACGATATCAGAGTGATACATGCGGTACAGTCGACATTCAATGTACGGGGAAATACGATATCAGAGTGATACATGCTGTGCATTTCAAGAAAACTTCAATTTATCACAAACGATACGAGATTTGTACGATATGGTTTTGTCCTTGAAACCTGATACACCATATATCTCCAAACTCTTGTCCTAACGCAACCAGTACGGTCCGGTATTTGACATGATTTTAGCATTACCAAGATTGTCCGTACCGTGATGAATACAAACAGACATATGTTACGTTACAAAGTGTACGTGAACTTCTTCACGTTACAACAATGGATACACAAACCTGTTTTCATTTTCTCATTTCGTCTATCTGTGATTCTCATCAAGAATTAGAACATTTCAACAAAGCAGTGCTATCATTTACCAATTATGTTTATGTTCATCATTCTAAATCAAATATCATTGCCGTAGCATGTACCAGTAATGACGGTACAATAGTGAATTAAAATAGACTCTTAACAACAAGAACGCGCCAACCAAACTCGACGGAAGGGTTACACGAGAGTAGTACTAAAACCCCGTCAATGATACAAGTACATTTATCATTCACCAATACGATGATTTAAATACAGATAAACCTCACTTAAAGACCACCTTAATAAGAAGACCAGTTTTCAAGGGTCCTAAATGTGGTCTTATTATCGAAGTTTTACTGTAAACCACGAATTACCCCAAAATCGAGTTCATACTGCGCGAAATCAAACACGCAGTGACTCTTGTAAAAGCAATAAGGATCAGAAAAAAATACACATTGAAATACAGTAAAACTTCGATAAGAAGACCACGTTTCGAATTTTTAAATATTAGTCTTCTTTTTTAGATGATCTTAATATTGATGTTAATTAAAGAGAAAAACAAAAGAAATGGAAAGAAAACTGTGTTGTGAGGTGGTCTTATTATTGTGGTGGTCTTGAAGTGATGTTTTACTGTATTTGTTTGATTAGGTACAACAGATATAAGGCATTTACAGACATGTAAATCATGTATTTTGTATATCAGCATAATTCAATTATAGTGACACCAGGGTTGTTAAAAACCCGGTGCAGTCACTGAGAAAGTAATAATGTATCGCATTGAATGACACACGAGTGTCCCAACTCTCATTCATGTCAAATGTGAATTGCGATTCGATATTTATCAGACCAGACGCTGACGACAAAATAGCAGTAAACACTATAAAGTGCAAGGAATAACGAAAACAGAGCTTGCTGAATACGCAGTCACACGAGACACAAGTAACACGTTATCGAAAAGACTGGGAAACTATATTATCATTGTGGAGACGAAACGGTTATTAAAGACTTAATTATACAGTCGGTATGGGTCATGTGGTACCAGAATAGTGAATAGGAAGTCGAGCAATTAATGCCACAAAGCGAACAGTCACACCACAAAACACCTGGAGACATGAAAATACATGTATACATATAACCTCTGGGGTGTTAGTCTAAGAGGGTATTACCGGACCAAACAGTCCGGGTACCGTATTCACAAAGAATCAGTTTTCTGAATCAGGATCAAGATCAAATATAGGATCTTTCAAACTTGTAAACATGTTAATCAAAGCTAAATCTCTTTACATAATGTGACAGATATGACCAGCTTGCAAAATTGTCCAGACATTAAATTCAAATGTCATGCTTATTAAGAGAAAGATAGAAAGACGTTTGGTATGTTCTCGTGATGTTAACAAGAAGACGTTTGGATATATTTGTGTATGTTTATAAGAAGTATTGGAAAAAATGTGCAATTGCTTCATGAAAATGGCAAATATGTTTATGGATCAATTTAATATGCCACTATGATATCAGCCACTATGATATCAGCCACTATGATATCAGCCACTATGATATCAGCCACTATGAGATCAGCCACTATGATATCAGCCACGATGATATCAGCCACTATGAGATCAGCCACTATGATAACAGCCACTATGAGATCAGCCACTATGTGATATGCCACTATGATATCAGCCACTATGATATCAGCCACTATGTGATATGCCACTATGATATCAGCCACTATGATATCAGCCACATGTATGCAACTATGTGATATGCCACTATGATATCAGCCACTACGATATCAGCCACATGTATTCCACTATGTGATATGCCACTATGATATCAGCCACTACGATATCAGCCACATGTATGCCACTATGTGATATGCAACTATGATATCAGCCACTACGATATCAGCCACATCTATGCCACTATGTGATATGCCACTATGATATCAGCCACTACGATATCAGCCACATGTATGCCACTATGTGATATGCCACTATGATATCAGCCACTATGTGATATGCCACTATGATATCAGCCACTATGATATCAGCCACTATGATATCAGCCACATGTATGCCACTATGTGATATGCCACTATGATATCAGCCACTACGATATCAGCCACATATGCCACTATGTGATATCCCACTATGAGATACATGTATGCCACTATGTGATATGCCACTATGAGAAACATATATGCCAATATGTGATATGCCACTATGAGATATGCCACTATGTGATATGCCACTATGAGATATGCCACTATGTGATATGCCACTATGCGATATGCTACTATGAGATATGCCACTATGTTATATGCCACTATGAGATATGCCACTATGAGATATGATAATGTGAGATATGCCACAATGCGATATGCCACTATGAGATATGCCACTATGTTATATGCCACTATGTGATATGCCACTATGAGATATGCCACTATGAGATATATCACTATGAGATATGCCACTATGAGATATGCCACTATGAGATATGCCACTATGAGATATGCCACTATGAGATATGATAATGTGAGATATGCCACAATGCGATATGCCACTATGAGATATGCCAATATGTGATATGCCAATATGAGATATGTCAATATGTGATATGCCAATATGTGATATGCCACTATGTGATATGCCACTATGAGATATGCCACTATGAGATATGCCACTATGAGATATGCCACTGTGTAATAGTCAGTCACGTGGCTTACTGGATGTATAACAAGAAGGATTTAGTTGTAGACTGAATCTGACACCAGACACAAACATAAATAATAGATGAAGATATGATTACCGCCTTGATACGGTCAGCGGCAAAGATGATCAAAATGCCTCGCACGCAGAGATCCCAAACTTGAGGAAAAAACCGAACTTGTAAGTGAACACATTTGAATATGCGTATTGATATTTATATATAATAGACAGATATGTTTATTTTCATATTGAACACTGAAAAGGTGTTTTTTACAAAGATGCAATAATCATGTTTACAGTAATAAGCAGCGTGACAAATGGCGAGAAAGCATGTAATTTGGGTTTGTGAATTTTAGAAATTTGATTATATCGGAGATATAAATCATGTTTTTGTTTATTTGAATTCTAAATAGTCATAAAAATTACAGACATTTTACATGCGTTCTCGGGAGAGACAGTGTATGCCATAAACAGCAAAATTCTAATATACATGTATACTGAATCATAACGTAATCAATCTGTCATTGAGGAAACTTCAAACTAAAGAGTATGGGCCGGAGAACAAAACATCTAATGCAGATAACGACTTGTATCCAGTGTTTCGTTACATCCAAATTCGTTATAACCAGGCGATATGCAGTACATTGAAATAAGGGAAGAAGTAGTCTATTAATGTTTCTTCGTACTATCCAAGTTTTCGGTATAACCAAATTCGTTGTAAGTATGTTTTACCGAATGTCCACATTGCGTGATTAGTGAAAGTAAACTCGAGTACAAGAAATAAAACCATGTTTGTACTAAGTAATCCATGAGTGTGCTTTATTTTCTAAAGAACAAGCGTTAATTGTATTTGAGCATTCGGGAGTAATATATCGCCATTGTGCTGTGGTGGCTGAGGACAAGATATACAAACACGCACATTCAATTAATGAAAACACTACGTACACATGTATATGAAAGAAATACACGTGTATCATTACCGAGGCTCTTACATCTATCTTGTATTTCTTGTACTCTTAGATTTCAATGACACCCAGCAGTGATGACATTTAACAGAACCCACTTTACTCCTAATTGACCTAGTAAAGACAGATGTATGTATCTGTGGGTGAATATTAAACATTCTTATCATCTGCACCTTAATCAACAACGGGTCGGCTATCATGGAACAAATTGACACTTTAATGACATACGTTTCCCTCCCTCACGACAGCCAGTATAGCCGGTGGTCAAAGGTCATCACGCGGCAATCATATATGAACTTAAATAGAATAGAATTAATACCATTATTTAAGAGAACAGTAGTTGCCAATCATCTATGTTGATCATAATACTTGTACTTTTATGTTGAAAACGAAAGTCAAATTATCTTGACAAAAAGTTCGAGCGTTCCAAATGTTCAGCGTATAACAGCAAGGTCATCATTGGTGTCGAGATGTTTGTGCGTGTCGTGCATCATATGGTGTAACAGCTGTGGTATTACTTGTTGCGAGGTTTGTGCGTGTCATGCATCATATGGTGTAACAGCTGTGGTATTACTTGTTGCGAGGTTTGTGCGTGTCATGCATCATATGGTGTAACAGCTGTGGTATTACTTGTTGCGAGGTTTGTGCGTGTCATGCATCATATGGTGTAACAGCTGTGGTATTACTTGTCGAGAGGTTTGTGCGTGTCATGCACCATATGTTGTAGCATCTGTGGTATAACTTTTCGAGAGGTTTGTGCGTGTCATGCACCATATGGTGTAACAGCTGTTGTATTACTTGTCGAGAGGTTTGTGCGTTTCATGTATCATATGGTGTAACAGCTGTGGTATTACTTGTCGAGATGTTTGTGCGTGTCATGCATCATATGGTGTAACAGCTGGAGTTTTACTTCTTACGATGTTTGTGCGTGTCATGCACCATATGGTGAAACATCTGTTGTAGTACTTGTCGAGAGGTTTGTGCGTGTCATGCATCATATGTTGTAGCACCTGTGGTATAACTTGTCGAGATGTTTGTGCATGGCATGCACCATATGGTGTAACATCTGTGGTATAACTTGTCGAGAGGGTTGTACGTGTCATCCATCATATGTTGTAGCATCTGTGGTATAACTTGTCGAGAGGTTTGTGCGTTTTATGCATCATATGTTGTAGCATATGTGGTATAACTTGTCGAGTTGTTTGTGCGTGTCATGCACCATATGATGTAGCATATGTGGTATAACTTGTCGAGAGGGTTGTGTGTGTCATGCATCATATGTTGTAGCATCTGTGGTATTATTTGTCGAGAGGTTTGTGCGTGTCATGCATCATATGTTGTAGCATCTGTGGTATAACTTGTCGAGATGTTTGTGCGTGTCATGCACCATATGGAGGAACAGCTGTGGTATTACTTGTCGAGATGTTTGTGCGTGTCATGCACCATATGTTGTAGCATCTGTGGTATTACTTGTCGAGAGGTTTGTGCGTGTCATGCACCATATGGTGTAACAGCTGTGGTATTACTTGTCGAGAGGTTTGTGCGTGTTATGCACCATATGTTGTAGCATCTGTGGTATTACTTGTCGAGAGGTTTGTGCGTGTCATGCACCATTTATTGTAGCATATGTGGTATTACTTGTCGAGAGATTGTGCGTGGCATGCACCATATGGTATAGCATCTGTGGGATTACTTGTCAAAGGTTCGGGATCCCGAACTTTCTGTACTTTGATGAGGTATGCCTCACTTTGTTTAAAACAGAACCTCTAAAATTGAACCCCATTTTGGTGATTTTTTCAATCTATGGTTACATTTTACCCCTTCTTTCTCAGATAAAACACTTAAATTGAGGATCAATGTATTGTCTCTTTCTGAAATACACTCAGTTTTTGTATTTTTCAACATTCATTAATGATACTATCTGTTAGTGGTAGCACGAGGAACACATTGTGTATTTGATTATTAATAACTAAACTACCTTCAAAGTCATTCAGTTGGTAAAGACGGCGAATACCAGATAGAGACAATATCCATTGGTGATTTATTTAATTAAGGAAACAGTGGATGCTTGGTGTCACGTTTGTTGTCGTCGTGCGCTATATACATCAATAACAGTTGCCAATTGTCGGCGATAAATATGTGAAGAAAGCAAGATAATCGCTACAAACACTGGAATGTGTCGGTAAATACTGATATACCACATAATAGCCATTTTCTTGAGAAAATGGTTTAATCAATCGAAATTGAGAAAAAACAAGTCTAAACAAGAAGAAAACAACATTCGTTTAACAGAAACAATTATGACTAAAATTGTGCGTTATTTGAACTTTCTGCAACACTAAACGATTTAATACTGACGCATAGCAGACGTTAATGTAACTAGATATGTTGTTTATACAGAAACTGATAACTACATGTACATGTATTTGATTCGATAATTAACGATATTCATGTATTATCCACCAATCAGTAAACATCACTGGTAGAGCATTGTCCCCAGTGTAATTACGTCTTGGCATGTCCGTTATACCTCAAAAAATATCGAGAAGTCGTTTTACCGGCTAGGCCGCGCATGCGCACAGTCTAACTGTAAAAGTCTTATGGTTCGCATAATATGCTCTCAAATTAGACAAAAAATATTCAAAGTGTTCTGGAAAATAGAGCCTGATTTGGAGATCTATAAATTGACGGGTTTAGTTCGTGTCAGGAGCGGATCAAGATATAAAAAAAACATCCAAATTATCACAAAATCGATCTTGTAATGAAAGCTAAATCGTGATAAAAAGCCGTAAAATTCTATCATTATTTCCGTTCACATTCTTGCCACGATGATGTACAAGTATTTTATTTCATGAGTTATAATCAGAACTATTTAACTAAAGAACGGTGATTTCAGATCACGTGGGTAATATATATATAACAGTATTTTCGACGCATACGACTGCCAATGTGTCAATTGGGATATCTTCAGATATTTCGTTTTTAGCGTCTGAAGGAAATGTGTTGTTGGATCTCCGTAGATACGCTGATTATACACCGGAAGTGGTAACAAAGCTTATGTAACACAATACTGGGTACGCTGATTATACACCGGAAGTAGTAACAAAGCTTATGTAACAGCAATACTGGGAACGCTGATTATACACCGAAAGTAGTAACAAAGCTTATGTTACAACAATACTTGGTATGCTGATTATACACCGGAAGTAGTAACAAAGCTTAAGTTACAACAATACTGGGTATGCTGATTATACACCGGAAGTAGTAACAAAGCTTATGTTACAACAATACTGTGTCGGTTTTTTAAATACTTGAGATCGGTCGTAAACAAATTGTGAAGTGTTTAGCGTATGAAAACATGCCTTCGAAAATATTGACCCGTATAAATAGTTTACAAAATAACATTATATACGTTTATTTCCTCCAAGTTGGAGAGCACAACAGTGTATAAAGTTTTAACAAAAGAAACAAACATTATTTACAAATATCTACGGAACAAATATGAATGTATCACTCGAATTCGTTATTTCTTTCATTGTCGTGTTTACCTAAATATCGATTATAGGGGTGTTGTATACAACCTGTTCATCCGTTCATAATCCGTTCATAATTGAAAATATGATTTAAACAACCTTCCCACCCTATACCCAATATAAAGGATAAATCAAAAATGAAAGCCTTATCGAATAGGGTTTATATATACAAAAAATGTACATGTATGATGCATGTACACGTAGTATATTCTTGGGACTAGTGATTAATTATTTCAAACTTCAATACATGTATTGATTATAAAAAATGAATGGTTCAATAGGCACATATTGTCCAAGATCTCAATAATAAAAAGGCTAGACATATTTCGAATTAAGTATAACCAAAATGATTGTGGACACACTTTTGTCTTTCCGAAAACGAAACAAACACAGTACTTAGTGTGACGTACAACATGATTGAATTCAGGCTTAAATAAGTCAGAAACTGACTGGAATGGAAAGAAGGACAGTAGCAAAACACTATCTCAACCTTAACAAGGCAAGGTACGTTAAGTACAATGCACATGTACATGATATAACTATTATACAAATATATCTATGAGAGATACGGATCATTATACAATTATCGATCCAAACACAGATTGACAAGTAGTCAGTAAGGTAACGTGACATAATGAAGCATCACAAACGTACAAATTCTCCATATCATTTAACATGAAGAGTCTTTAGTGTCATAATGCAATTTACTTATTATGGTGTACAAACAGTACTTGTTCATCAGTAAAAAGAAAATACAAAGAAGAAAACATAGCACACGTATTATGGTATTAAAACGACAACATGGTTCAATAAACGATCTAGTAGAACATCCCTGACCGTCCGCGACGTGTGCATGCCATCATAGCCGAGGCAGCCTAAGCATCCGTCTGAAAGCCGTGACACCGCCCCCCCCCCCTTTACGAGGGGAGTCGGGAGACAAGAAATGTTCAAATCATCTTACATATACCTATATAGTCCCCTATAACTTACACCCTCGTGGAAATAACGATAGTATCAGCTAATTGTGATTCCTCTATAATATATTTAATACAATTAAAACAGTTTACACAAATCCATGTCAGGGCACATTCTTACATAATACTAAGGTAAGTTACTCTTGTTAGACAGTAAAACATGCGCATTCGATTGTTCTCCCTTGACTCACACAGGCGGAGATGAGAAATACCACAGGAGATTTCACCGAGTTATCTCCCCTTCTTGTTCACGTTATCGTCTACTAGTATTTGGCAGAAACGATGAAAGAGTGAGAGAATAAGCCGCTGCAAGGTTAACGCCACACACAAAAGACAGTGCCTCCCCACACAGACCTCCGGGAAAACAACAAACCATACAGCATAAGGCACTTGAGGATGCTACAGGGTACATACGTTAGGGAACAGAGGCGCCAGCAATAGCCTGGTAGACCAAATGGAAAAACTAGGAGAATCAAAGAGGACAAATAGTGAAGGGGATTAATGGATGGAAAATATCACAGGACAAGTCAAGACAGCTAGCAACAATAGGCCAAAACTGGGCAGATAATGACCTGAACACTATATAAAGTGAAAGAATTACACAGGGGAAAGGAAAATATTACACACATTCAAAACACAAAAAAAAATAATAACCACACAGCGAATTACAGCTTTAGGCTAAAACATGCAGAGGTTGTTTGCCATCTTTTAAAGTTGTGACATATGCGTATTTTGACGCATTTTTTAGGATAACTGAGAATTTGCACAAAGTAGGGGTCGATTTTAAGATCAATTATTCATACATAGGATCCGTTGTATTTATTAAGAATATATTTTGATGTTTGAGTGAGATTTCAGCCCCGCAAAATTCAGATGGGAAAAGCGTGTGCCTCCCTCTGTATACATATACTATAGAAGATATATAGAATGGGAGAGAACTCGTGATACTATATAAGAGATATAGAAGGGGAGATAACTCGTGATACTATAGAAGAGATATAGAAGGGGAGAGAACTCGAGACAATCACCGATGAGAAATACTGTTTCTGGGTAAAATGTCGGTCTGAAGAATTATGTTGCCTTTGCCTTTGGTTTGAGTTTTCATTTAATGAGTAAAAGGAACAAATAGATATACCATATGGAACGGCCACTAATCCTACCTGTGTTTGCTGTCATCGTATCGTCTTCATTATCACTGTCTTCATTAACACTGTCTTCATTAACACTGTCTTCATCAACACTGTCTTCATTAACACAGTCTTCATTATCACTGTATTCATTAACACTGTCTTCATCAACACTGTCTTCATTAACACAGTCTTCATTAACACTGTCTTCATTAACACAGTCTTCATTAACACAGTCTTCATTAACACTGTCTTCATCAACACTGTCTTCATTAACACAGTCTTCATTAACACTGTCTTCATTAACACAGTCTTCATTAACACTGTCTTCATTAACACAGTCTTCATTAACACAGTCTTCATTAACACTGTCTTCATTAACACAGTCTTCATTAACACAGTATTCATTAACACTGTCTTCATCAACACTGTCTTCATTAACACAGTCTTCATTAACACTGTCTTCATTAACACTGTCTTCATTAACACTGTCTTCATTAACACTGTCTTCATTAACACTGTCTTCATTAACACAGTCTTCATTAACACTGTCTTCATTAACACAGTCTTCATTAACACAGTATTCATTAACACTGTCTTCATCAACACTGTCTTCATTAACACAGTCTTCATTAACACTGTCTTCATTAACACAGTCTTCATTAACACTGTCTTCAATAAGACAGTCTTCATTAACACTGTCTTCATCAACACTGTCTTCATTAACACAATCTTCATTAACACTGTCTTCATTAACAATGTCTTCATTATCACTGTATTCATTAACACTGTCTTCATTATCACTGTATTCATTAACACTGTATTCATTAACACTGTCTTCATCAACACTGTCTTCATTAACACAGTCTTCATTAACACTATCTTCATTCACACTATCTCCATTCACACTGCCTTCATTAACACTGTCTTCATAAACGCTGTCTTCATTAACACTGTCTTCATTAACACTGTCTTCATTAACACTGTCTTCATTAACACTGTCTTCATTAACACTGTCTTCATTAACACTGTCTTCACTAACACTGTCTTCATTAACACTGTCTTCATTAACACTGTCTTCATTAACACTGTCTTCATTAACACTGTCTTCATTAACACTGTCTTCATTTCCTATATTGATTCCATATACTGTTTCTTCTCAACATGTCGACGCGAATTTGCCAGAATGTTCCAAATTTACCATTTTTGAAATGTTGTTGTTGTTAACCCTGCTGAAGCGTCTAGTATAATAATATATACTTCGAATTTGTATAAATATGGGTATTTCCATTTACATTAATGTACACATTGGGCCTGTTTTATCAACGTACTTACTCACGAAATTTCCGTAAATGCTACGTTTACACTATGTTCCCGGCGGCCACGGCAGCCCCGTTTGCCCGAAACGTATTGCGCCGTGGGATTTAAGCCATTTTTGTTTCCATATCCAAGCTTTGTTAGGTTGTGCTAAGTTTCCTCACGGTTTATCACGGTATCCGTGACGGGCCGTTGGGGCGAAGAAGCGGTTCCTCCAAGGCGCACTAAGGTTCGGGCCGCGGTCTACCAGGGATGCATGTATGTTGCTTCCCGGTCCGATGCGTTCTGATGGGATCCCTCACGTTGTTCTCGTCTTCATCCAGGTCTGATGCGTTTTTCACGTTCTGTCAAGGCCTCCTATGGATCAAACGTGGATGCCGGAGAGCTTTGGCGCACGTTTGTGCCCATGGTATAAATAAAACCCCTCAAGCAACAGCAATCATTGTATCAAGATACTTCAATGTTTCGTCGTCGAGTGCTCAGACTGAAATGAAGCTCTCCTGCCTGGCGCGGCCTTTTTACACACATTTCAAGTCCGCGTGCACCGTCTCAGACCGTAGTAGAACTCAACGTACCGTAACGCACCGGCCTGCAAAGCGTCACACACTGGGACGCAACGTAATTGAAACGTTACGAAACGGCTATAGTACTCCCTAGCTTGCCGTGAGAACCGTGACAAAACGGAGCACAACGGACCACTTCCAAGTTTTGTAACGACCTATTACGTACTGTCACGTTTTATAGCGTTTACCCCGTTTTACTACGGCCTATTACGTTTCTCATCCGCACCGTGGCTGCCGTGGCAAATCTTTTGACAGTTTAAAATTCTGGCCCGGCATCCACGGCAATTACGGTCTATAACGTTTGCCTATCCCGTCCCCCCGCGTTATCTCACGTTCATCCCGTTTTCTCCTTTCTCCACGGTGGCATGAACCGTGATTGCCGTGGCCGCCGGGAACATAGTGTAAACGTAGCATAAGATTTTCTTACGACGTTCTTACGACCGCAACAGTGTTTTATGAATATTTTCGTACGCATGCAAGTTTTAACAAAAATGCTACGAATGCCGGATATACTCTAGTAGTAAGAAGTTTTAGCCATACCAAATTCTCTGTATGTTTAGTGACACATTCATTTTTTCCAAACCTACCTACCAGTCAGGAAAAACAAAACAAAATATATTTTGTATCTACAACATATTTCTTCCAACAAAGAAAGACAAAGGTTGGCCCATATAACTAGAAATTGGTATTCTCAAAGGTTAGGGTAGCTGGAGTACACTCGAATGAGTGGGGATTTCTCGAGTGAATGATTTGGCCACTTGACAGTGACTCCAGCTACAATCAAGTGTCGTTTCTGAGTGACCGATTTAGTAGACTCGTATTAAATTAAGCAAAATTATAGTATTTCTGTGTTTTTTTAAGAATTAAACAAACATATATGCTCGTCTTGATCAATGTATTGACCACTAAATATTTCCATTATTTCTTATTGAATAGTATAATTATTCAGAAGAATAAAACAAGTAATTATTAGTTTGATTTGTGAAAAGTCAGTTTTCTTGAACGATGTAAGTAACAAGATTACCAAACGCTACATGGAATAGATGGCCTTTTATTCGTTGTCGCTTTATTAATGTTAATGAAAGTATTGTTTCTAAAATAGTGTTCAAACTATGTCCGTCTATAACGTGTTCAATTGTAACAATTCTCTGCACTATTTCCTTTTCGGCAATCATTTAAGTCGGTATATGTACATGTATCTGTTAATTGTTTCCCAAAGTGAAAACGGATTTGTTAATCATTCGAAACAAGCAAATTCGTTGAATTGCTATCCCCGACGAATTAGCCGAATTAAAGGAAATACAAATCAATTGGTTATGAAATATGCCTCGAAAAAGAATAAATTTTGTGAAAGCCGTAAATTTGAGGACATAGAATAATAAAAGTTTCATCAGCACGAGTTTGTGCCATCATGCCCCCCTCGAAGAAGTGGGTATTTATTGCTATGGCATTTGATATGCATTATTCCTCAGACTGATGGATGGACAGACGACCCGAAATCATAATAATGTGACCAACTATTACGAGATTTGAAAGAAGCAAAGGGCTTTAACTCTCCCATACTCGAATGCATCATTCCCATAAGGTATGTTCCATTATTATATTCAAATTTCAATGAAATCTGACCAACCAGTACAAAGATGTGGTTTCAGACAGATATTTTCCATATATTACATGGTCATTTGAAAATAAAAAAGAGTCATAACTCTGGCATACATTAGTTGATTGTAAAAGCGTTTGATATGCATCATTCATATACTCATCTATATACTCATAGAAAGTTTTAATGAAATCTGTCCAACCAGTACCAAGATATGGCTCCGGAAAATGGGTAATTGACAGTAACGAAGGGCCATAACTCTGTCATTCAAAGGTGGAGTGTGACCACTTTTGAAAGGCATCATTCCCATACCCTTATACGCTCCCGGTCGAAAAAAGTGTGACAACCGGAAGGGCTGAAAGACGGAAGGACGGAAAGACAAGGACAACGCCAAAATAATATTCCCCTCCCAAAGCCGTCGTTTCGGCAGAGTATAATATTATAATGCAATCATGTTTTCATGCCACAATTTTATGATACATTATACTGTAGTTTACATTTGTATTTGAAGTTAACTATTTCACGTGTTTTGATGATTATTTGATATTCTAATTACAATAAAATTGACTTATCACTCAAGCTTTACATGTTCGAATAGATTACAATTTAGTCGCTAAAAAGTAACTACATTGTTATACATCAATAACTCTATTTAAATAATATATTATGATAAGTTTCAATTTGTGTTAGTACAAACAACTAACCAACGAATTGTGTATTATATTATTATATGTGTTAACAAAATGCCATCACTATTCTAAATGCAAAAAAAGGATTGTCTAAAATTCAATGTCATATTAACAATGTAGTTTAAATCCGTTTGAGCGTAATATTCATTATTCATTGAAAATGTATAACAAAAATATCATCAAAATTATCGTTTCATTTCTTCGGTACATCCATTTATAAACAAAGTACTTGTTGGATAACGCACGATACAGCAATTATTTCAATCATTAGGCCATGAAAACTACGTCTATATCGACCGTTAGCTACTCCAGTGAGTCGAGTGTGAGTTAGGTTTGTGAATACCAAATCTTCACTTGACCGACACTACTCGACCATCACTCCAGCTACACTCGACCATCACTCCAGCTACACTCGACCATCACTCCAGCTACACTCGACCATCACTCCAGCTACACTCGACCATCACTCCAGCCACACTCGACCATCACTCCAGCTACACTCGACCATCACTCCAGCTACACTCGACCATCACTCCAGCTACACTCGAGCGTCACTCCAGCCACACTCGACCATCACTCCAGCTACACTCGAGCGTCACTCCAGCCACACTCGACCATCACTCCAGCTACACTCGACCATCACTCCAGCCACACTCGACCATCACTCCAGCCACACTCGAGCGTCACTTGGATGAGTGTGAGTGGAGTTCGAGTGGAGTGTAGGTTTCTGAATACGGGCCATTTGTATAACTCAAATTCGCTATTTCTTTTATTACCGAGTTTACCTAAATATCGATTATAGGGGTGTTGTATACAACCTATTTACAGCGAGTAAAACGATATCACATTCGGATAGATTCAAAAACAACATTCCAACCCTATACCCAATATAATGGATAAATCGATAATAAAAGCCTTTCGAATTGGGCTTATACATCAAGACATACAATACAAACTACTAGTTAACCAAAACACCAACACGAAGTACCAAGTCCATGACTAGATTTAATTAATTGTTTCACCTTTGAACATGGTCATTGGCTGATCACATTGAACTCGGCTACATGGACCAACGTCAGTATGTTTAAACATCTTTACCGCGGAGTTTTTACATGTGATTTTTTTTTCGATCAGACTGCCGAGAACTTACCTGCCTAGGGTCCATATTGGTATGACCTTATACCTGCCTAGGGTCTATATTGGTATGACCTTATACCTGCCTAGGGGCCATATTGGTATGACCTTATACCTGCCTAGGGTCCATATTGGTATGACCTTATACCTGCCTAGGGTCCATATTGGTATGACCTTATACCTGCCTAGGGTCCATATTGGTATGACCTTATACCTGCCTAGGGTCCATATTGGTATGACCTTATACCTGCCTAGGGGCCATATTGGTATGACCTTATATCTGCCTAGGGTCCATATTGGTATGAACTTATTACTGTTTGAAGATTTGTTCTTTGAACATCTTTTGCTTGTGTTGCCTCTCCAGTTTATGATTATTATCAATTTTGTTTTACTTCATAGCTGAAAGAACCACTTTTAATACATATTATAAGAATTCATTTCTCCACGTTTGCTCTCAATAACAAATATATATACATGTATATCAATATCAGTAATGTTTTCGACCGTCGTTTACTACACGTAATCAAGTGCTTAACTTAAACGTTCTTCAACATTCTTTTTTACTTCACTTTTTATTATTTTATGTTAAATGGTCAATATGGTATTTTCAGACATGTATTTGATTTAGTTAGATAACTCAACAAAAATGAACTTGGATATTGTGTTCTCTTGGTTGGTTTCTCTTCATTTATGATGCACAACCAATCTTAACCTTCATATTGCAACGCTTCATTCACATTGCGTTTGGTTGATCTAACCAGTTTTCCTGAAAGTATTTATCAACCAGAAATAACTTGTCCCTCTGCAAGCAGCTGACAACTACAGCACATGAATCAGAGATTGACGACAAATGAACATAACCGAATATCTTGAAATGACATGACCAGCCCCGCTCAGGAATCTAACTGGTCAATTACTGACAGAAAATCTAACAAGCGTAAAACGGAATACGACACGAAACCTCTTGTTACAGGTTCTGGCTCTCAATGACGAAGTGGAGGCCATGAAACTGTTTCATATGCAGAATACACACTGGTTATACAAGCACATGTATCAAAATATATTAAATTCAACTTTAATAGTGTCATATAACTGGGCAAACTTAAATATCGCGCAAATACTTAAATTAGAAGCAATTATGTCATCCAGTATTGGACATGCAAATTAAAATTTATGAATGATCAGATATCGTGTTAGGTTAATTGAACATTTTCATAGCATTCAGTATGTATAAAGTCACGGATTGAAATAATTATCTACATTGTATCCGTTCTATGACTCTGGGAAGGATTCTGTGTTGAATTCCAGTTTGACATGGCCACAATCTGTTGTAATTATCTGTATCGTGTAATATAATTAAGTGACTGACGTCAGTATTCGGCCACATTGTCAAACAATCTAAATAAATCCTTCTATTTAATAATGCAAAAGTCTGTCCGTGTAAACGTGTAACTCAATTTCCTTTCGATAAATTCGAATTTTAAAACACAATGGCCGCATGAAACGGTTGCTTTAATTCAGTTACAGCGGACGCTTGTTAACTGCTGTTTACGGAAGGAAGTGTTATTTTCTACCGTGATTACGTGCGATTGAGGAAACTATTTCTCGTGTATTGATTCAAATCAAGTTTGCAGCTTACCTTAATGTCCTATATTCTTGGAACTCTACAAATGTGTAATTAATATAATATTCTCTCAGAGTTCGCTATAAAATACAGACAAAATATGCATTTCGTATTTCTGAGACAACAGTATAATATTTCTTTGAAAAATTGACCGATAATTACAAATTTCAATGTGAAGTAACTTTCATTGAAAGGTTCTTATCGAATTTCCCATCCAACAAAGCGTTGTTTTTCTTTAACGCTATGGCAGGACATTCAGTGTACATCCAACAAAGCGTTGTTTATCTTTAACGCTATGACAGGACATTCAGTGTACATCCAACAAAGCGTTGTTTATCTTTAACGCTATGACAGGACATTCAGTGTACATCCAACAAAGCGTTGTTTATCTTTAACGCTATGACAGGACATTCAGTGTACACCCGACAGACAACTGAAACATGTAACTCCTACATGCAGTTACCTCCCCTACCTGAAAGGGGAGGTTACTGCCCAGTGTATCTTTGATAGCATTAAGTTTTACGCAGTTTCTCAACAGTATGTTAGAGATGAACGACGGTCACGTGACCTAACCAGTTCTCCTGCCCTGCTTTCAGTCACGGCTATCAGTCCTATCGTTTCGTAACGTTTTGCAATTTGGTTCCCGTGTGCAGCCAATGTGCTATGGTGGGCAAGGGATAAAATACAAAACGTTCGCCACTGATAGCCGTAACTGAACGCAGGACTGGGTTACCAACCAGTACTAGCCTGTCCCTCCACAACCAACAGACAACTTCCCCACATAAATCGGAGTTCAGAGGTGGAGAATTAATGACTTTTGATGCATTATCTTCCGAGTCAAATTGTCACTAAAGAATATACGCCTCGCCCGGGTTTCGAACACACAATCTCTAGATTAGCAGCCGAGCGCTCTATCGTCTGAGCTAACCGGTGGGCAGAGCATTGTATTAAGCTACATGAACGACCTAAGAGAAGTATAAGAGAATATTGAATAAAGAAAAGTTGATCAGCAGATCTATTTCCGTGATAGACAACTTTGATTAACATTTCTTTAAATATTTCATGAAAGTTACATCATTAAGTATAGGAAGGACATAGTGTAAACATTGCAACAATCAATAAAATGATCCTAGACAAACACAAAGGACTAACGGCTAATTTCAGATAACATTCGAAACACATCGGATATTACCCGCAGTTTGAATAGGCTGTGAATGTATACGTGTAAAATATATACTGGGCAAAACTTTCAACGCTGCATGTGGCTTATTACCATTCCTTATTTATAACGCAAAAAGTCTAACTTATAAACAACGTCTTTCCAAGTAAGTTCATGTGTGTCTCGTTTACTTGCAATGTACTCGACAAATTGCTGGATATTTTTATTAAGAGTGAATTATTTGAAAAACAAGAATCGCATTCCTTCATTATTCCTAACATAGGTTTGGGTGACAGAAGTTTTAGAGCAACCTAGTAACGTATTTACTAGCCGATGGGCCAAGAAAATTAATTCATTAACTGTATATACTAAAGCGCAAAAAATGAAAAGGTGTGCTAGAATTTTTGCTCGGTACCTCGCATACATTAGCAACATAACAGACAAATAGTCCACCATTGGGTTCCGCGGGAATTCTTTCTGACAATATTTAACGAATGAAATCGGTAAGACGCCCAGCAATTGACGAAAACGTTGCATATAAAAACGTAGTCCGACAATAAATAGCTGAATGATATCGCATTACTTATACAGTCATTACATGCATTCTTATACTCTTTCTCATTCGTCATTTTTGTAGCGACATATTAGTTAAAATGAACGCTAAACTCTGCCAAATGGGTTGCAATTCGCACAGTCCCTTGTTGCAATGTAACTCTGCCAAATGGCTTGCAATTCGCACAGTCCCTTGTTGCAATGTAACTCTGCCAAATGGGTTGCAATTCGCACAGTCCCTTGTTGCAATGTAACTCTGCCAAATGGGTTGCAATTCGCACAGTCCCTTGTTGCAATGTAACTCTGCCAAATGGCTTGCAATTCGCACAGTCCCTTGTTACAATGTTACTCTGCCAAATGGGTTGCAATTCGCACAGTCCCTTGTTGCAATGTAACTCTGCCAAATGGCTTGCAATTCGAACAGTCCCTTGTTGCAATGTAACTCTGCCAAATGGCTTGCAATTCGAACAGTCCCTTGTTACAATGTAACTCTGCCAAATGGCTTGCAATTCGCACAGTCCCTTGTTGCAATGTAACTCTGCCAAATGGCTTGCAATTCGAACAGTCCCTTGTTGCAATGTAACTCTGCCAAATGGCTTGCAATTCGAACAGTCCCTTGTTGCAATGCAACTCTGCCAAATGGCTTGCAATTCGAACAGTCCCTTGTTGCTATGTTCAAAACGCAAATGTCCAGATGTACAACAGCATCCAAATCAACCAGAAATGTTCTGATGAAAATAAAAGTAATTCTTTAACTTCATTTACAGAGAGTGACCAATTACAAAAGTATTTCGTTGTGTATAACTGCGGGATGTACGAAGTGCAGTGACTTATAAGGAACATTTTAAAATTTACTCTCCTAGAAAGTTATGGTTTCAAGATTTCCACTTTACGAATTCATAATCTTGAATTCGTGAATTCAGGATTTCAACTTTACGTATTCAGGATTTCAAATTCGTGATTTCTCGATTTCAACTTCACGAATACACGATTCAACTTCACGCATTCAAGTTGATATCGTAAAGATGAAATTGTGAAATCACGAATTCAAGACTACGAATTCCTAAAGTTGATATCGTGAATACTTGAATCACGTATTCAATACTATGAATTCCTAAAGTTGATATCGTGAATTCTTGAATCACGTATTCAAGACTATGAATTCCTGAAGTTGATATCGTGAATTCTTGAATCACGAATTCAAGACTATGCCGATTCCTGAAATTGATATCGTGAATAACTGAATCACGTATTCAAGACTATGCCGATTCCTGAAGTTGATATCGTGAATACTTGAATCACGAATTCAGGACTATGCCGATTCCTGAAGTTGATATCGTGAATAATTGAATCACGTATTCAATACTATGAATTCCTAAAGTTGATATCGTGAATTCTTGAATCACGTATTCAAGACTATGAATTCCTGAAGTTGATATCGTGAATTCTTGAATCACGTATTCAAGACTATGCCGATTCCTGAAGTTGATATCGTGAATAATTGAATCACGTATTCAATACTATGAATTCCTGAAGTTGATATCGTGAATACTTGAATCACGAATTCAAGACTATGCCGATTCCTGAAGTTGATATCGTGAATTCTTGAATCACGAATTCAAGACTATGCCGATTCCTGAAGTTGATATCGTGAATAATTGAATCACGAATTCAAGACTATGCCGATTCCTGAAGTTGATATCGTGAATAATTGAATCACGAATTCAAGACTATGCCGATTCCTGAAGTTGATATCGTGAATACTTGAATCACGAATTCAAGACTATGCCGATTCCTGAAGTTGATATCGTGAATAATTGAATCACGAATTCAAGACTATGCCGATTCCTGAAGTTGATATCGTGAATACTTGAATCACGAATTCAAGACTATGCCGATTCCTGAAGTTGATATCGTGAATACTTGAATCACGAATTCAAGACTATGCCGATTCCTGAAGTTGATATCGTGAATACTTGAATCACGAATTCAAGACTATGCCGATTCCTGAAGTTGATATCGTGAATACTTGAATCACGAATTCAAGACTATGCCGATTCCTGAAGTTGATATCGTGAATAATTGAATCACGTATTCAATACTATGAGTTCCTGAAGTTTAATTCTTGAAATCGTGATTTCCCTAGGAGAGAAATTATGAAGTTTGAATGGCGCCACCGGTCTTTCGTACACATTAGATTCTGTTCCTTTCTGTAATGGTGATGTATGACTTCCTTACAATTATGCTTGTGTTAGTCAACGTGATATCTTAACTGTTGAATATTTCATAATGCACCACATGTCATTAAAACATTACCGGGATTTTATTTATTCATACGAATCAAAACAAAGGCGAACGTAAATAGCAAGTAAACTAAACTAAGCATTGTGCCCGGTATATTCCGAACCTAAGTTGTGATGAATCGGCTCTGTAATAACATAATCAGTAAGACGCAGCGTGCAGTCGGATTTTTCACAGTAGTCTTGGGTTCTGACTCGATGTATGCAATTGTGCAGAGCATTATTGAGTCTGAAAAAGACATTAAATCGTATGGATTTTGGCATGACACCTAAACAAATATGCACTTACGTTATTAAAATCCTAACACGGGTCGTAAGTGCTTCTATACTTTATCATCTATTTACTTCGGGATGAGACAAAAATTCACACAAAATACTTAATATTGTGACGCTGTACGTTGAACGCTCATTCCTCTATTGGCGGGTTTATGTTGGTCACGTGGCTTCTTTGAGGAGCCTTTATTACTGCGCGGGAATAGAAACTGGAGTAAGAAGATTTACTGCTGTAGAATCCACGCGATTCTATGATTGATTTGTCATTGAGGAAAATTAAATAATGAAATTGTTTCTGCAAGTTTGTTTCACAGAAGTATGGATTATTTACGTATCATGTAAGTAATATTAAATATGTTAGAGCAAATATACGCATATAGTGTTATGGTTACGTCCTATGTCGAATAAAAATTAATTGTTGGTAACTACGAATATACTAAGGAAATAACAGACATGAATCACAAATTTGAAATCCATTTTCTGTATTTGAATTAAGGACATCTACGTATATTAGTAAACATATACAAAATTATATCGATTTATAAAATGTCAAAAAGAATACAGAAAGAAATGCATTTATGTTTATATATATGCGTGTATTTCCTTCTTGTGTTTGTGTTTGTATGGCTGTGCACCTTGCACGTGGCACGGTCGTGCGTGACTTCAATATAAGTTTTTACAATGTTTGTATGGCTGTGCACTTTGCACGTAGCACGGTCGTGCGTGACTTCAATATAAGTTTTTACAATGTTTGTATGGCTGTGCACTTTGCACGTGGCACGGTCGTGCGTGACTTCAATATAAGTTTTTACAATGTTTGTATGGCTGTGCACTTTGCACGTAGCACGGTCGTGCGTGACTTCAATATAAGTTTTTACAATGTTTGTATGGCTGTGCACTTTGCACGTGGCACGGTCGTGCGTGACTTCAATATAAGTTTTTACAATGTTTGTATGGCTGTGCACTTTGCACGTAGCACGGTCGTGCGTGACTTCAATATAAGTTTTTACAATGTTTGTATGGCTGTGCACTTTGCACGTAGCACGGTCGTGCGTGACTTCAATATAAGTTTTTACAATGTTTGTATGGCTGTGCACTTTGCACGTAGCACGGTCGTGCGTGACTTCAATATAAGTTTTTACAATGTTTGTATGGCTGTGCACTTTGCACGTAGCACGGTCGTGCGTGACTTCAATATAAGTTTTTACAATGTTTGTATGGCTGTGCACTTTGCACGTAGCACGGTCGTGCGTGACTTCAATATAAGTTTTTACAATGTTTGTATGGCTGTGCACTTTGCACGTGGCACGGTCGTGCGTGACTTCAATATAAGTTTTTACAATGTTTGTATGGCTGTGCACTTTGCACGTGGCACGGTCGTGCGTGACTTCAATATAAGTTTTTACAATGTTTGTATGGCTGTGCACTTTGCATGTGGCACGGTCGTGCGTGACTTCAATATAAGTTTTTACAATGTTTGTATGTCAAATGATTATGACGAAATTGCTTAAATATTGGCTGTATCACCATCGTGTGATATTTTTCCAACAGCAAAGAAAAGACAAAACAAACCAAAATAATTTAAAGACGACCTCTATAATTATGAAAAAATAGTGTTAGCCCTCAAATTAGATTAAATACATACATTGTGCACATGTTGCCTTGTAAAGTATAAGTTTTGGTTGACAGTAGAATACATTGGTCAGAGGAGCTATGTCTCTGTGTGTTTACGCTGACAGTAGAATACATTGGTCAGAGGAGCTATGTCTCTGTGTGTTTACGCTGACAGTAGAATACATTGGTCAGAGGAGCTATGTCTCTGTGCGTTTACGTTGACAGTAAATAACATTGGTCAGAGGAGCTATGTCTCTGTGCATTTACGTTGACAATAAATAACATTGGTCAGAGGGAGATAGGTCTCTGTGCGTTTACGTTGACAGTAAATAACATTGGTCAGAGGGAGATAGGTCTCTGTGCGTTTACGTTGACAATAAATAACATTGGTCAGAGGGAGATAGGTCTCTGTGTGTTTACGTTGACAGTAAATAACATTGGTCAGAGGGAGATAGGTCTCTGTGCGTTTACGTTGACAGTAAATAACATTGGTCAGAGGGAAATAGGTCTCTGTGCGTTTACGTTGACAATAAATAACACTGGTCAGAGGGAGATAGGTCTCTGTGCATTTACGTTGACAATAAATAACATTGGTCAGAGGGAGATAGGTCTCTGTGTGTTTACGTTGACAGTAAATAACATTGGTCAGAGGGAGATAGGTCTCTGTGCGTTTACGTTGACAGTAAATAACATTGGTCAGAGGGAGATAGGTCTCTGTGCGTTTACGTTGACAATAAATAACATTGGTCAGAGGGAGATATGTCTCTGTGCGTTTACGTTGACAGTAAAACACATTGGTCAGAGGGAGATAGGTCTATGTGCGTTTACGTTGACAATAAATAACATTGGTCAGAGGGAGATATGTCTCTGTGCGTTTACGTTGACAGTAAATAACATTGGTCAGAGGGAGATATGTCTCTGTGCGTTTACGTTGACAGTAAATAACATTGGTCAGAGGGAGATATGCCTCTGTGCGTTTACGTTGACAGTAAATAACATTGGTCAGAGGGAGATATGTCTCTGTGCGTTTACGTTGACAGTAAATAACATTGGTCAGAGGGAGATAGGTCTCTGTGCGTTTACGTTGACAATAAATAACATTGGTCAGAGGGAGATATGTCTCTGTGCGTTTACGTTGACAGTAAATAACATTGGTCAGGGGAGCTTTGTCTCAGTGCGTTTTGGTTGACAGTAAAATACATTGGTCATAGAAGCTACATTTCGGTGCGTTTCGGTTGACAGTGAAATACTTTGGTCAGAGGAGCTATGTCTCGGTGCGTTTTGGCTGACAGTAAAATGCTTAGTTCAGAGGGACCTAGGTCTCGGTGCGTTTTGGCTGACAGTAAAATACTTAGGTCAGAGGTAGCTATGTCTCGGTGCGTTTTGGTTGACAGTAAAATGCTTAGTTCAGAGGGAGCTAGGTCTCGGTGCGTTTTGGCTGACAGTAAAATACTTAGGTCAGAGGGAGCTATGTCTCGGTGCGTTTTGGCTGACAGTAAAATACTTTGGTCAGAGGAGCTACATTTCGGTGCGTTTTGGTTGACAGTACAATACTTAGGTCAGAGGTAGCTAGGTCTTTGTGCTTTTAGGTTGACAGTTAAATACATTGGTCAGAGGAGCTATGTCTCGGTGCGTTTTTGTTGAAAATTAAATACTTAGGTTCGAGGGAGCTACGTCTCTGTGTGTTTCGGTTGACAGTAAAATACTTTGCTCAGAGGAGCTACATTTTGTGCGTTTCGGTTGACAGTAAAATACTTTGCTCAGAGGAGCTACATTTTGTGCGTTTCGGTTGACAGTAAAATACTTTGCTCAGAGGAGCTACATTTTGTGCGTTTTGGTTGACAGTAAAATACTTTGCTCAGAGGAGCTACATTTTGTGCGTTTCGGTTGACAGTAAAATACTTTGCTCAGAGGAGCTACGTCTCGGTGCTTTTTGGTTGACAGTAAAATACATTGGTCAGAGGAGCTACGTCTCGGTGCTTTTTGATTGACAGTAAAATTCATTGGTCAGAGGAACTACGTCTCGGTGCTTTTTGGTTGACAGTAAAATACGTTGGTCAGAGGAGCTACGTCTCGGTGCTTTTTGGTTGACAGTAAAATACATTGGTCAGAGGAGCTATGTCTCGGTGCGTTTAGGTTGAAAGTAAAATAAATTGGTCAGAAGGAACTAGGTCATTTATTCGTTACAGTCTCTTCACCCTACTGCATACTTTTAATTCACATAGCGATGGTGCATAACATTACAAGACTGAAAATGACGAATGTGCTTTTCTGTTTAGTACGAATATTAAATACATGTCTCCAATTTTGCACCATACATGTTCCATAAGGTTATGAGACGTACAGTTTTCCGAGACGGTATGTCCTACATACAGAGAGAACGACGTGGTATAAGAGCCAAGAGATTTGTACAGAAAGTGGCGGACATTTAGCTACATTGTACGATTACTCTACAGTTCCGGATCTAGATATTCGACAGTATTTTCACAGGTAAGCAAATACAAATAAAATATATAAGAAAACATATGATGGCTTTATTAAGACCAGGCCGTCCAGTTCCGTTGGAGACCACTCGACTATCAATCTGGAGGTGGAAGGTTCGAACCCCGGTAGCGTAACATGTTCTTCGTGACAATTTGAACAAAGATGACATAATAATGTATTCAACATCTAACTTATGGGGGAAGTTGTCAGATATTTGTAAAAGAACATGTACTGGTTGATCACCCAGGAAGGAGAATGTGGTCCTCGTGAAATGCCGACGTATCAGCAATCTGGGGCAACGCAAGCAACATAACAAGACTTTATATGGATTGTTCCTGTTAAATACAAAAACATCTAACATTTTGAGTGACAAAAGACGAGAGAGACACACACAGATATCAATGGCTATCCGAGTTAAAACCCGTTTAAAACATACTCATATCATAGAAAATTCTAGTACACGTTGGATAGAATATCGTTAATGCAAGCAACTCACTCAGACATGATTTCTAAACAATATATTTTATCTTGCATTTGTCAATTTTGATTATTGTCTGTCGCCGCACTGAAGTGCGGCGTACTGTCTGGAATGGGATATTTTTTGGTACGTGGAGGGGCACGTGACTTAATTTTTTTCCAAGATTATTCGATTCAAGATCACTAACAATAAAGTATTTGTAATCTTTTTTTATTGTATTTATTTGTTAAATCTTTTAATTTATTCCCTCATGTGGTGCACGATTTCAAATGGTCAAGGTCTATTTTGACTGATAAAATATTTGAAACCAGTTTACGGAAAGTTTATTTTTAGATTCCCTCATGTGGTGCACGATTTCAAATGGTCAAGGTCTATTTTGACTGATAAAATATTTGAAACCAGTCTACGGAAAGTTTATTTTTAGAAAGTTGAAAATAGTTCTCACGTGATGTAAACAATAAAATCCCGCGAAAATCCAGCACATTGGTTGGATTTCTTCAATCACATGACAGAACTAGCGGTATTAACATTACTAAATGAACACACATAAACAGTTGAACTCTAGTCACCATGTACCTATAATTAGAGGTTGTTATTTGATTATTGATGACTAGGTTGCATGTTTAGTGACCATGACACTTTATTGGACCAATCAAGTAAAATTCAATTAAAGTAGTTAATCTGTTTATAGACCCAGTTCCAACTTCTCTGTATAAAGCAAAATAATAATATTTAAAATTGCATTCTTTGAATCTTTTACATAACAAATTATAACAAATAGAAGTGATGCGTTAACTGTATGAAATAAATATTTAGATAAAAGTAGTGCTTATTCTAAGGCCACACCAAATTGAGTTATAGTTCGTCGGATTTACCGCTCCTTTAAAATGCAAGAGTTGAAAATAAAATAAAAATTTACCCGCTCGAACGTCCGTCAAAAATCAAATTGTATTATTTGCTGGGCGCGAAATTCGGCGCTAATAAAGGCTACTTTTCTATTTTAAGGTACTTTCATTCATTTAATTACCTTTCGCTACAAATGCTACCGTTACAAGCTCAAGCGTTCGGGAGGATCCCACGATTTCCGAAAATCGTCTGTCCATATTTAAAGCTATCAAGAGTAGTCGTTCTTGAATGTCGTTCGTAACACATCTTTTCATTGGCTTAAAACTTTAATAAACCAATCGCTATGCATTTCACACACGGCCTGTTTATCAGGGTGTCGTGAAAATATTACGGACAGTTAGCGCCTCTAAACTGGCCCAAAATTGACATCGTTGATATAATCTGACATTAAAATCACATTTGTACATCCTAATAGACGACAACGATATTAAATATATGCCTAGCAACCGTAGTTAACTATAAGGGGAGATCACTGCGTAGGAGATTGCCTGCAAGGATGACTGACGATATGCAGGAAATTTATATTAAATGCATCAAAACTTAGGCTAAATAAAGGTTGATAGAACCGCTACACAGACATTTAAAAGTTTGGGATACTTGAGCAACATGAAGTACTTTTGACAAGCGTGGACAATCATACAAATACTGGAAAATTCATACAGTCGCGAAAACAGATGACAATAGAAAATGTAAACGAATTAAAGCGAGCATGGAGCTGTATAATATGTGTTTGGTGAGTCTATAATTCTGATCAACACATGTGTACGATTCGATGCTTCGTGATAAACATCTCGATTGGAAAAATGCATTAATCTAGGATAGCATGGAAGAATAGCCTCACAACTAGAAATTAGAAAACAAAATGGTAAGCCCCCTTACTCTGAGACGTTACAATATATCGTCAAGTGCCCTCATTCCGGTGGAGACCTCATTCCGGTGATTTTTGTTTACATCGCGTAGTACACTTATTTTGATGACGTCATTCACATGGTTCCTGTCGAAATATGTACAATACCTGAACGCGACTGTCGAACTTAAAATTAGCTGAAAATGCGTAACAAACAGGTAAAATTTTAATCTAGTTGTACAAAATGATAAAAATTTCCAATCATATCTAGATTAATTGTTATTTTTTACCTTAAAATGGAGACTTTGAAATTTGACAGCGCGTCTGCATTGTAAACACACACTTTATCTGATCGGTTCAGACCGGTAGTAGTTTTGGTTTTGCGCGCGCAGTGACGTCACCGGAATTGAGTCCTCTTCAAAATGGCCGATTGTTGTTGTGATGACAGCAGACTTTTTGTTCAATGAGGATCGTTTTTTGGTGCAATAACAATGAAATAAATGCATTTGATTGGAAATTAATTTATTAATGCAGGTTATTGAAGTTTATTCGTATATCCAATAGATATTTTGCAAAGCAAAGGTTTGTTTCCTTACCCCACCGGAATTAGGTCACACTAGGATAACCATTATTTTGTCCAAAACAGAGGAAATCAGATGAAACTGTTCAGCCAAGACTAACATGGTGCTTTTGAACATTATAATTTTAAACTTGAAATGCCATAAGAAGACTTACGAAAACTGTTTTCATCTTGTTCAGAATCACCCCGTCGTGTCAGTCGGTGTGACAGATATTACCTATTTAGTTTAAGGCAAGAAATACTTAATCAGTTTTCAAGGAAATATAACTTGGCAAACATAGCAATCAGAAGTGTAGATGTGTAAGACATCTTAAGCATATCCACCAAGGCATTTTAAGGAGAATTTATATATATGACCCATTAACATAAACTAGTTGTGCATCTCATGGTAACATTCAAGTCGAGGTGGGTAGCTCACCTACGCACAAGGTGCTTAATGCGAGCTTATGTGATTGACTGATGTCTAGTTTTAAGTTTGCAACTAGCATTGCTCAATGTTTTTCGGCGCAGCCGTACTAACATGGTTTTGCTAATTACATATTCTGTGGTCTGTAAACCAATCAAATCTTACGTTAACCACCAAGGCAATTTCGCGCATTTTCTCTTCAATTTAAAAATAGCTGTAACATTGAAGCAGATTGGTTAACGTTTTCCAGTGGCTACCGGGGGGCACGGAGGGCTTGTTAGCCTTGTTATTCATTTCCACGGGGAATTCTCTGGTGTTGGATATGACCTACTTAGTATAGATTTTTCACACATTTGTGATGGGGAAATAGCCGACTTGTCTAGACAATTACACGACAGGCACGTGTGATATACATCCTTTGTTTAGTGGATCTTTACACATTTTTAAGATAATTAAACCCAGTTTGTTTTTTCACAGAATTCTTTTGAAATATATAGTTTACAAGGAAGTGTATTAGTACAATTAAACTAAATGAAAATATCCAAAATGAAGTGGTCATTTTCGGAAAATGACCGACATTTTTAGAAATAGTAATGATGCAATCGTGCTCTGAAAATGGATTGTTTGATCGCCGTTTATGGATTAACTTTTATTATTAACCATATATTTTTGGTGGAATTATAATCTAACAAGATTGCTCTTTGCATTAGGGTAAGTAAAAAATTACGGTACTTATTATATATATTTTATTGGAAACCTGCCACGAGTATGTGATGAAATTACACTTTCGCGAGTGCAGCATAAAATCGCTACCTGTGATGTTTTAAATGCAGTTTATGCAAAAACTTTATGTAGTAACCCATGTTGGTCAGAAAGTCATATGCGTTAAAAGGGGTCTGCATGGAGATACGGTAGAGACGTTAAAATGGGTCTGCTTGGAGATACGGTAGAGGCGTCAATCGGCGTATCTATGGAGTAAAGGGTTAATGTACCAGTCGCGAACATTTATATTGTTTTAATCAGATAAATCGCTATGTTACAAGTTTATTAACATGGATGTGTGAGTTCACGACTGACGCAATAATTAATGTTGAACTATATTGTAACAGACTATACTGTGTCTATGATCACACTACGGAGTTATTTATAATGCCGTCTCATTCGGAACACCTCGGCATTATTGGCTCCGCCAAGAAGTTACGATTGATTACAGTACTCAGAGTATTTGTAGTATATCGTAATTGAATGACATTTAGGCATTTATGTTGTACAACAAAATATAACCTAGAGAGTGCAACCAATTTGCAAACTTCAAGTTGCGCCGACCATCTTTTTTAAAGATAGTTCTTGTTGTATTTGCTACTCATTAAAAAAGGATAGAATTGGAAAAAAGCGCTGTAAGTGAAATTTTGAGAAATATAAGAAAAATAAAATTGTAAAAAATACTTCGCCGCCTGTGAAATTTTGAGAATTAAAAAAAAAATCCCAGGAACTACTGATCAATTTGGACCTAAGCTTATTTTTTACGTACGTATTGATCAGAAAAGAAAATGTGTTTCTGTGATAAATTTTGAGTGTCATGCTAGTCTGAGATAATTATTTAGATTCAAAGAATGTAATTTTAAATATTATTATTTTTGTGAACAAAGACCTTGCTATATACAGAGAAGTTGGAACTGGGTCTGTAAACAGATTAATATGTTTTGTTTACGTGTTTGATACTACTAAAATGGAGTGTAATGCTTTAGTTACATGTTTTTTGTACAAAGGAATGTAAATAACAAAATATCATTCAATTCTTTAGCGGCGACCTTTGATGCTTTGCATCAATGATTTTCTCGTCATACTTTTATTAACTGGTAAACTCAGGCCTTGTCGTAATGAATTACACAGGGATTTAAATGCTAATATATATTTTAGTAAGCATTATTATGAAGAGAATTCATCAATATTGTGATTTATTGTATTTCCGTTCCTAATTTGACTCTCATATTTACCATAATGACTCAAATAAACAGTTTGTTTCCATAGCAACTACAGATTGTTTTGGATTGGCTTATATTCCGACAACAATACTGAAGTATTCCAATGGACCGATGGAGACAGTGTCACATGGTCTAACTGGAGAGTGGATGACACGAACAAGTTTGAATCCACCAATACAACATCGCTATGTGTTACGGCTACCATAGAGGCACCCTACGATTGGGTTGCCACAAACTGTTCGGAGAACCACTATTTCCTGTGTCAGCATGCCGGTGGTAAGTGAAATTACGTAGACGAGTTGTTTACAAAGTCTTCTTGTTGGCAGAGCGCTGTTCGATGAAAAGCGACATCCGGGAGGTCCGGGTTCTGTTCCAGGGCGGGCGGGTCATGGAATTATGGTCATTTCGTAACCTTACCTTTTCGTAACCGCCAAATTTTGATCATTTCGTAACCATGCGTTGGTCATTTCGTAACCGGCGGGTCATGTCATTCAGTGACATTTGGCTACGGTCATTTGCCTCCACATCTATTTCATGTGGAGAAGTTGTCAGCTGCTTGTAAAATAGCTAGTTAGTACTGGTTGATAATTATTTTCAGGAGAAATGGTTAGGTCAACTGACCACCATGTAGAACTGAGATAATGTTGAAAAAAATGGCGTTAAACCCAAATAAAAACATTTACAGCACAACATGTAGTAGTCTTTTGATGCTGAACATTTACTGACCAAAAACAACAGTAATAAAATGTCGTTTCTATTTTAGAATATTATTCTCATAAAACAAATGGTCGATAACCAACCAGATCACATACAATGGAAAAACAAATAATCAATGGTTAAAGTAAACTATTATTCAATATCAAAGTTCTTTTTCACAAGTATGCCATATCAAACAATCCTTTTGGTATAAAAGTACAGGTATACATTTCCTTCAACCACAACCTTTGTAATTAAACGAACGATCTGATACAATGTATGTTAGGTAAAGTCATTTTCTTGTTACACTGTCGCCGCTTTGTTATGTTTCCCTTGGTAAAACCATTCAAAGTATTATGATAATCCTCGATTTTATTTTACAAGACAGAAACAAAAATAGGGACACACATACAGGGAATTCCGGGCTGTCAATATATCAGACACAATAGACACGATACGAGAATTCCGGGCTGTCAATATATCAGACACAATAGACACGATACGAGAATTCCGGGCTGTCAATATATCAGACACAATAGACACGATACGGAAATTCCGGGCTGTCAATATATCAGACACAATAGACACGATACGAGAATTCCGGGCTGTCAATATATCAGACACAATAGACACGATACGAGAATTCCGGGCTGTCAATGTGTCAGACACAATAGACACGATACGAGAATTCCGGGCTGTCAATGTGTCAGACACAATAGACACGATACGATAATTCCGGGCTGTCAATATATCAGACACAATAGACACGATACGAGAATTCCGTATGGCAATCGGTATTTGGATCTGTCTGGAATTTATTTTACATCGATTATGAAACTAGTTATTGCAACTCATATTCATTACTCTCAGAGTGACCAACAAGTCCTCGCGCACGTTCATGTACTCTTAACTTCGCGGTCCAATCTCGTCCAATGTAAGATTCGCACCATCAACATGTGGACCAGAAGTCACGTGATTTACGCCGCGACCACTATGTCTCTCTTTAGGGAAATGTTTTATTTTGTGGATCGTGTTAATTGTTACAATATTTGTTACGTTTTTTTTCAATAAAACCGGAATATCAGCGCCTCCTTTTTTATCGTGATTGCAATTATTCAACAGGTAGATGATTATAATAGAACAATTAACAATAATCCCTTGTTTGAAATAATTAAGTTCCCATTATGCCATGATACTATAGGATTGAATAAGGCGATATTGAACACGGATCGTTATTGATCTGCCAAACAATAATTATAGAAAACAAAACGGCAACACAGTGCAGTTATATTCATAAATGCGCTACACTGTAATTTAAATAGGCTTCAAGTATTTATTTAGAAAATTAAATCCTAATCAAGATGGTTCTTAATGAATTAATATTGTACGATATCGGTATAAGACTTCTCTGAGCCCCCGGGCAAACAGAATTTCCAATGTTTTACACCTTTTGTTCCTGTAACCCTGTCTCACACAGAAAAACTAATTGGCCGTAAGTGGCAGATACGACCATTCAATTTAAACGATTGTCAGCAGAGTAACATGAGTAGGCCTACTGAAAACTGAGTATTTACAATTTGATCTCGATAAAGATATGACAGTCGGTACAATCAGGATTTAAATGAATTATCTATGAGATAGCAACATGGCTAAAACTGCCTCAGAAAGAAGACTGTTCAGTTTATTGAAGTACTTTCACTCACGGCTTGTTCTCTCTAGGGCGTTGTAGTATTTGACTAGGTTTGTTCTTGCTCTCTATGGCGTGGTAGCATTTGACTTAGTCGTCTGTGCTTGCTCTCTTTGGCGTGGTTATATTTGTCTTAGTCTGTGCTTGCTCTCTGTGGCGAGGTAGTGTCTGACTTAGTCTGTTCTTGCTCTCTGTGGCGTGGTAGCATTTGACTTAGTCTGTGCTTGCTCTCTGTGGCGAGGTAGTGTCTGACTTAGTCTGTTCTTGCTCTCTGTGGCGTGGTAGCATTTGACTTAGTCTGTGCTTGCTCTCTGTGGCGTGGTAGCATTTGATTTGATCTGTGCTTGCTCTCTGGGGCGTGGTAGTGTCTGACTTAGTCTGTGCTTGCTCTCTGTGGCGTGGTAGCATTTGACTTAGTCTGTTCTTGCTCTCTGTGGCGTGGTAGCATTTGACTTAGTCTGTTCTTGCTCTCTGTGGTGTGGTAATATTTGATTGCTCTCTTTGGCATGGTAGTAGTTGACTTAGTATGTTCTTGCTCTCTAGAGCGTGGTAGCATTTGACTTAGTCTGTGCTTGCTCTCTGTGGCGTGGTAATATTTGATTGCTCTCTTTGGCATGGTAGTAGTTGACTTAGTATGTTCTTGCTCTCTGGGGCGTGGAAGCATTTGACTTAGTCTGTTCTTGCTCTCTGTGGCGTGGTTATATTTGATTTAGTATTTGACTTGACTTGTTTTTGCACTTGATTCCGTGAAATTGTTGAATACGAGTATAGGAACAGAATAAGTCTACAAAAACATACGAGGTTATGGAAAACAATACAGGTAGTACAGATAGAAAGAGCTTGGAAAATCGAGTTACGGGATTCTGGACATAGGGCGACAAACCATTGAAATGCTAGTGTGAGTAGTTATATTGGCAGTTTAAATAAATAGAGTTTGGTAAATTAGCTTTGAAACAACACGACTGGTAAAACAACGCAAAATCCGATTCCACGTCAGTACGGAAGTTAGTTACTATGCAGACAAGAAAAAAGCAAAGTTTCCATTTGAAATAGCAGATAACACGAATACACTAAACATATGACATGTTTGCATATATATATACATTGTCTCTGTATTTCGCATTTTTGTTGAGTAAACCAATATTTGATTAAAATCTTTCACAGATATCGGACAAACCTTTGTAGTAAACTCAGATTCTCTACAACTGTTGTCAACATTTGACAATAGTGTCACATCAGAAACAGCGTTCATGCCATTATCTGGTCAAATATGAGATATTTAATTTAAGGGCTCTTTTAGTGTTTTTTTTATTAGTATATTACGAGGTTCGGGGAACTTAAAAATCCTCATGGTACATAATGTGTATTTTGATGAAAAACAAATACAATGGAGCGGAAATAGCAATTTACCGAATTGAGCAACGATTTTTAAAATGAAATCGGGCGCTAACGAAATTGAAATTAGAAACCAAAACAATAATGAGTACGCGCCATATGGGGTAATGAGGAATAAATCAATATGTAAGGTGTTTGGTTCAAGTACTTTGAGAATCTTTGTTGATAATTTCACTTGTGGGAAATGATTTCCTCCTGTCGTACTAGGTTGACAGTCATTGTTTACCACAGCATTGTTACTATTGTCATCGAATTTCCAATTGTCTATCTTATATTAATGCGAAATTTCTATATATATATTCAAGGTGAATGTCGGTTTGCACGTTATCAGGACGCCTATATCACTTCACATGACTACATGCATCTGTATCAACAAACTGCAGACGACTGTAAACATACATGTGCAGTACAACTTTCCGGGACATGTAAATCGTTTGAACATTTCCCAGTTGACGGCCGGTGTCAGTTTAGTGCGGAGAATAGATGGACACTGAGTGAATACTACAGATCAGCACCAGGGTGGGTGTACTACCACAGGACGTGTAACATCGGTATGGTCGTCTTCATCATCACGGAGATACCTCAATCAATATAAGACCACCAATCGCTCAGAAGAAAGTCTTAGTTGTGAGGTGGACTGATATTCTGGTTAAAATGTGAAGAAGAAAAAACAATTAAAATCAGGCTGGCCCCGGTTTCACGAACATTCTTAAGTAATTCCTTAAACTAAGAATGAACAGTAGTCTTAGACTGTTAACATTCTTAACTAAGAATTTACCGATATTTGCGTTTCACTAACGTTCTTAAGTGATCGCTAAGCTAAGAACGAATAGCTTAACTTGTCGTTCTTTTCGTTTGTTTCGTAGCTACTCTTCATTTGGAGGCGAGTTTCAGTTATTTAGCGCGTGACGTCATAGCAATTTGTAAACAATGCATATTACGTCACTAGCTGTCGGTGCTTGTCAAAATTTTCGTTTGGCAATATGGAATCGAGGAAGCGCAAATTGGACAGCTTGTGAAAAGGAATTTGCCATCGAGGAAATAATCAGTTGTAGTGAAGAACTGTTCGGAAAATTTCGCAGACGCTGAATTCTTCTATTGTAATCGGCCATATATGACTGCTAATCAAGGTTAAGACAGGGGTATAGCTGTCTTAAAATAAGGGACTTAAGAGTCTTACTAAGACTGTTACTAAGTCTGCTATTTTTCGTGAAGCGCAACAAAAATTAAGCCTGTTAATTTAAGCCTGTTACTAAGACTGTTATGGAGTTAAGAAAGATAAGTGACTCAAGAATGTTCGTGAAACCGGAACCCCTCAAAATATGGTCTTATTTCATGAGGTGGCTTTAAGATTGAGGCTTTAAGATTGAGGCTTTAATATTGAGGCTTTAAGATTGAGGCTTTTCAGTGAGGTTTTACTGATTTATGCAAGTTTATCTTATGCAGCATATCTTCAAACGGAACCTTAAAGTCTGTGTGACGTAGCCTGTAGACACGTACATGTAATTTAAATATCATTTATTATGTAAATCTGATATTGATCAGTGGTACTTTGAGAGAAGCATTTGAAACCACTCGACCATTTAACTAATTGCCAAGTAATTGAATGGTTCGGTTGTTGCAACATGCAATGTAAGAATTTTATTTTTAAAACAATGCTCTGTGAATTTTAGCAATAGATAGTTCCCACTTTTACAATATTTACCTCCCCTGTTCTGAATAGTCGGCCATATTGATAGGCAAATTTCCTTAAAGTTTATATGGAATACAATGTAAACGATGATAAAATAATCAGATATATATAAAAATAACTTACTCATCATGCTCATGTGGGCAATTGGCTCAGTTAAAAATAAAATAAAAAGAGGTGGCGACCGTTGAGCGATAAAAAAATGGCCAAATCTCTCAACGATCTTTCAATGAGCGCCCAGCAATCGCCATGGTCTCTCAATGATCTTCCAGTGATCTCCACGGTCGCCACGGTCTCCTCATAGTTTTGACTCGGTCCTAAACAATCTCTCAATGGTCGCCGAGGGAAGCAATCTCTCAACGGTCTCATCGATCTCCCAATGATCTTTCAAGGATCTTTCTTTGGACGCAATCTCCTTGGTCGCCCAAGGAACTCTCGACGATCCTTCGGCAATCTCTTCCGGTCTCTTATTGATCTCTCTTGGTCGCACCTGATCTTTCAGCGATCTCCGTAGAACTCCCCGTGATCTCATTGTCGCAAAACAAGCGCTCAGCAAACTCCCAGTGGTCGCTACATGAGGCTAAGTATCCATTGATCTCACAAGGGTCTTTCAATGAGCGCTCCAAGGGCGCTCAAAGATATCCATAGGTCGCCATGAAAGTTGGCCAAAAATTGCATTTTGATAACGAGCGCACAAGGATCTCCCAAGCATTTACACAGAAACGACTTTTTCGGGGCTTTGAGAGATCGACGAGAGATCGGGCCAATTTTGGATCGCTCAATGGTCGCACATCTCCGTGTGTGTAAAGGGGGCATTATTTTCAGTTGAAGAAAACGTGGTTGTCACATGCAAATTATCTTGGTATTTTCTCAATTATCACATATTTGGGAATTACTCCTATAAGTGCTTATCAGTTTTTTAGCTATCAAAGGGCTGATGATTAAGAACAAGGGAGGTAAATATTGTGCATGTGGGAACTATCTATATTAATAGAAGAGTGCCGTTCTGCTACAAAAAAACTGTCGCTAAAATATTCTGATATTTGCAGGAGGAGTCCAGAATGTTACACAAACAGTATCAACTATCAGTAAGTACCAACAGTATCAACTATCAGTAAGTACCAACAGTATCAACTATCAGTAAGTATAAACAGTATCAACTATCAGTAAGTACCAACAGTATCAACTATCAGTAAGTATAAACAGTATCAACTATCAGTAAGTATAAACAGTATCAACTAGCAGTAAGTGTAAACAGTATAAACTACCAGTAAGTATAAACAGTATCTACTATCAGTAAGTATATACAATATCAACTATCAGTAAGTATAAACAGAATCAACTATCAGTAAGTATAAACAGTATCAACTATCAGTAAGTATATACAATATCAACTATCAGTAAGTATAAACAGTATCAACTAGCAGTAAGTGTAAACAGTATAAACTACCAGTAAGTATAAACAGTATCTACTATCAGTAAGTATATACAGTATCAACTATCAGTAAGTATAAACAGTATCAACTAGCAGTAAGTGTAAACAGTATAAACTACCAGTAAGTATAAACAGTATCTACTATCAGTAAGTATATACAGTATCAACTATCAGTAAGTATAAACAGTATCAACTAGCAGTAAGTGTAAACAGTATAAACTAGCAGTAAGTGTAAACAGTATAAACTACCAGTAAGTATAAACAGTATCTACTATCAGTAAGTATATACAATATCAACTATCAGTAAGTATAAACAGTATCAACTATCAGTAAGTATAAACAGTATCAACTATCAGTAAGTATATACAATATCAACTATCAGTAAGTATAAACAGTATCAACTAGCAGTAAGTGTAAACAGTATAAACTACCAGTAAGTATAAACAGTATCTACTATCAGTAAGTATATACAATATCAACTATCAGTAAGTATAAACAGTATCTACTATCAGTAAGTATATACAATATCAACTATCAGTAAGTATAAACAATATCAACTATCAGTAAGTATAAACAGTATCAACTATCAGTAAGTATAAACAATATCAACTAGCAGTAAGTATATACAATATCAAATATCAGTAAGTATATACAATATCAAATATCAGTAAGTATAAACAATATCAACTATCAGTAAGTATAAACAGTTTCAACTATCAGTAAGTATAAACAGTATCAACTATCAGTAAGTATAAACAGTATCAACTACCAGTAAGTATAAACAGTATCAACTAGCAGGAAGTATAAACAGTATACAGTTATTTCATGGTTATTTGGGTAACTGTTGTCCCGAGGTGGAGGGATGACATCTGAACTGTTCATGAAATAAAAACTGGTTCATAAAATATGGTCTTATTAATGGGGTACTCTTAAAATTGAGGCGACATTTAAGTGAAGTTTTACGGTACTGTTCATACTAATTTATAAAGCACAGCATATTTGTGTCAATTTCAGACGCGACAGCCGCATCTTGTTTTCAAACAACAAGCATTTACTTGACTCCAGACGTGCAATCGGTGACAGTTACGGTGCCTCAAAGTGTGTTCATCACACAACAAGAATATTTCACTAGCAATATTTACGTGACCAAACTCGTCACAAGTACGAAGACGATTGTTGAGACAACCACTCAAGTGTTGTTCCCAACGCCTTCCTATCCTCCACTGACAGAAAGTTTGGACAGGGGGCCAATGGAAGAACTTCAAGAAATAGGGATCATTGCAAAAGAAAAACGGAAAACTTTGAAGAAAATAAGCATGGAGGACAAAAGACCGTCTGCTAAATATGTTGGATATGTCGCTGTAGCGTTTTTATCGGCTGTATTTGGATCGTTAGTGCTGTTTGATCTGATTACATTGTTTAGAAACAAACCGTCATGTTGTTTAAAAACGAAGCAATTCAAAAAGCCGCGAGCATCTGTCCACGCTCGAATGAAAAATCCGTTTAAAGTCACCAAGGCAACGAAACTTGAAGAAGATAGAATAAATATGCAAGAACATGTACCAAGTGTCTCAAACCTTCCACAAACATCAAAACTTGGAGAATCTCGCCTTCAAACTGATGTAAATACCACAAAAACCATTCATCACAGAGCACAAATGCATTGGCGACCTTTAGTGTGGACAGTTACTGATAGTGGTATCGATGGGTCAGAATTAAGTAACAGCCCAAGTCCAAGTGAAACATCCAGTTGGTATTACAACGATATTGATACAAAGGGAGATAATTCAGAGACAAGCGGAGAGCTTGGAACGATATCAAAGCAAAATTATACGACCCATTTTTAGATGTTAAACCACACATGAGCACTTAATTCTCAGCGTAGTTTTCTTTGAAATCCATAATACAAAATGTATAAAATAATGCTGTTTATCGCAAAACTGAAGAAAAAACTTGACAGATTTCCAAAATTTATAAATACATGTATACATATTATATATTCATGTACATTGGTCCCAGATATTAGATTGTGTTCTACATTACTTTCAAATTGCTTGATATTTCAAAACGGTGTTGAAGCATTCATGGTTAATAAATAGATTTTTGAAGGTGGTAATTATAATTTGGTGTACTTCGTGCTTTAGTGAACAAGATGAAAAGATTACTGTCAGTGATCACAACAAACGTTTATCAAATCTCAAATGGAGATTTTTCTCGAAACAAATATCTCATGTGTCATGGCAATTGTGCAACATATAGTCTTGTCGTCAATAATGTTGCTAGTATGTCTAGATTAAGTTAACATACTTCGATTGGTGACAGCCTAGCACTAACTCGGCTAACCAGGTGTAATTTGATTGGTTAATACAACAGAAATGTTCTTAAAAATTAAGTTTGGGGAAGATCTCAACTGAGATTGTATGTAAATTGGTCTCTGTACACATTGGGCTCAGACCACTTTGGTCTCTGAAAACCTTGTTCACTGACCACCTTATTCACTGACCACCTTGAGCTCTGATCAACTTATTCACTGACCACCTTGTTAACTGACCAACTTGAGCTCTGACCATATTGTTCACTGACCACCTTGGGCTCTAACCACCTTGAGCTCTGATCACCTTGTTAACTGACCACCTTGAGCTCTAACCATATTGTTCACTGTCCACCTTGCTCACTGGCCACCTTGGGCTCTGACCTCCTTGGTCTCTAACCACCTTGAGCTCAGACCACATTGGTCTCTGAACACCTTGGCCTCTGAACATCTTCGGCTCTGACCACCTTGGTCTCTGAACATCTTCGGCTCTGACCACCTTGGCCTCTGAACACCATGGCCTCCGACCACTTTGGCTTCTGACCACCATGGCCTCTGACCACCATGACCTCTGAACATCTTCGACTCTGACCACCTTGGCCTCTGACCCCCATGGCCTCTGACCACCTTGGCCTCTGACCACCATGGCCTCTGACCACCTTGGTCTCTGAACACCTTAGAAGTATTCATAATTACAATACACCCTGAGAACAAAACATTCAACAATAGAGTTTTTACTTTTAATAAGGACATAAATAATGGAACATTCATAATCTTTATCTCTTATACTTATATAAAGGCTGCTATTGACAGTAACAATCATTGTACAACACTCAAAAGTACAAATGTATTCATTATTTGAAACATTGATATACACGTCTCAGTTCATGAATTAATAGTCCAAATATTTAACACACAAATTAACAGAAAAATGTGACTTTACACCCACTTAACAACCAATACCTTCTTTTGTGTCATTTTTATTAAACCTAATAATTATTGTTTAATAAATAATCATGATCGAGCATAAACTGTTCCATCTTGCATATGGTGAAATAAAGTCAGACGAAAAAATTTAATTGTTGAATTCATATGTTATTCAGAATGAGCAAGACAGCACCTTGAATCTACAGTGTTAATTTCATGCAGGTGCGTAAAAAAAGTGTACTTCACGGAAAAGCTCAATAGCTTAAAGAAGATTTATAGATACAATAAAAACTACGTTTCTACTACTTCATGATTATTATGATAAACACACACAACCGCATTATAATGTAGGAGATAAACATTCATTGTTTTACCTTGATTTTGAAGGTATTAAATAGTATGCCATGATAACATTTATTCTGATCAATCACTAAGCATTTAAATTTCTAAAAATAATAATAAATGTTGTTTCAAAATATTGTTCCTAAACCAGTAGAGGAAGCGAACGCCATCAGTGCGTATGTTGCCTGTCTCGTTTCCAATAGCAACCGTGCTTCTTCTATCCAATCAGCTGCCACTCTACGTGACTCTCCAGTAAGAAGATTCATAAACTTCAAGGCTTGCTCAATATCATTTTTCGCCAACCAGATTCGTGCATTATCACAAATTTGAAACGTGTCGAGCTCTTCAATATCTACAGTATCACTTCGGTTATCTTTAGCTTGAACAGTAAATACAAACTTTGATTGTAAATAAGACATAACATATTTCATTAGTGAACCTCCCGTTTCATCGATCATAGCAACCTGTCGAGCGACTTTACTCACTTTTTCAAACCTTTCTTTCAAATTTTCTTCAGTGTAAACGCCTCTTACAATGGCTTTTTCAGGTATTGAGTCCAAAACAAGGCAAACGAAAGGATTATTCTTTGATGCAAAGAAAACTGAATCAATTTCCACTTCCAATGGCTTTAGTTGATTTTCCCAAGTACGACCAGTCTCGTTTCCATCACGTATTGCACCATTGAGGGCGACACAAGCCAACCATAACTCCTGGGCTTCCTTTGCTACCATTTCTGTTTCAGCTCGTGCTGGAATGAGTAAATTATAAACACTTAAATGTGATGTCACTATTTGCAAACAGAGAACAATATTTACTCCATATGGTAACTTCGTTTTCTTATTTCCATATGGGGCAAATATTGCTTACTGTCAGTACAAGGTGACGTCACATGTGACATTTTCTTGAAATGATGTCACTTAAGAAGAGGTTGGAAATTGAACAGCGGTGCTCAAATATTGAACTTAACTTCTTATCAAGGTTTTACCTCAGGAGAGGGGGAGGGGGGGCAGAGGGGATACACAGGACTTCAGACAAAGGACGTTTCAAAGCAGGTGAGAAATAGACATACCGAATGATTCCAGTCCCAGGAATAAGACTAGGTGGATTTTATTAGATCCTGGAAATGGGAATTTAGACAAAATGCTTGGCCCTACGTAGGGGACTTAGACCCAAAAACACAAAAATTGTGTTATTCCCAGGGGCAAAATATTAACAGGTGTATTATGGTACAGTACCACTATCTCCCCCATGGGACCTATAAATTTTCTCTGGGAAGTTTTTACATCTTTAGAGACAAAGCCATATAAAAGTCAGAATATGAACAGGAGATACCCAGGTCAGATTGACAATATAAATGTCACTGGGGTGAAACCTAGGCACAATATAAATGTCACTGGGGTGAAACCTAGGCACAATATAAATGTCACTGGGGTGAAACCTAGGCACAATATAAATGTCACTGGGGTGAAACACAAAAATTGTGTTATTCCCAGGGGCAAAATATTAACAGGTGTATTATGGTACAGTACCACTATCTCCCCCATGGGACCTATAAATTTTCTCTGGGAAGTTTTTACATCTTTAGAGACAAAGCCATATAAAAGTCAGAATATGAACAGGAGATACCCAGGTCAGATTGACAATATAAATGTCACTGGGGTGAAACCTAGGCACAATATAAATGTCACTGGGGTGAAACCTAGGCACAATATAAATGTCACTGGGGTGAAACCTAGGCACAATATAAATGTCACTGGGGTGAAACCTAGGCACAATATAAATGTCACTGGGGAGAAACCTAGGCACAATATTACAGCATCTTTCTTCTAAATTTGAGGACATAAAAGGACAAAAATGTATGCAAAATATTTCAGACAAAAATATACTCACCTTCCACAGCAGCTTCTATGCCTCGAAGTCGCGCAATCCAGCCTGACAACTCTACGTTAAACGTTTGTCTGTCCTCGATAACACGCATATGCATTTCGCGCTCAAAGGCTTCTGTCAACTTCTGTTCCTGAAGCAAAATTACTTCCCGCAAATGGTCACTGTGAGCGGCAGTCTGTCTGGCAAGCTGGCGACGTAATTCAACCTCAAACTGCACTTCTGCATCTGCCTCCTAAAATTAGAAAATGTATAAATTTAGAGAACTCTTGCCTTTCATTGGGACCTTAAATAGAAAATATTACTAGAGTGCCATTATCAGAAAGATAATTTAGTGATCTCAATATATCGCCATTGTTGTAAGACAATTTTGTTTTAATCTGGTTTACCACATTTATCACAGCACGCAGCTGACAACCTCCCTACATGTATCACAGCACGCAGCTGACAACCTCCCTACATGTATCACAGCACGCAGCTGACAACCTCCCTACATGTATCACAGCACGCAGCTGACAACCTCCCTACATATATCACAGCACGCAGCTGACAACCTCCCTACATGTATCACAGCACGCAGCTGACAACCTCCCTACATGTATCACAGCACGCAGCTGACAACCTCCCTACATGTATCACAGCACGCTGCTGACAACCTCCCTACATGTATCACAGCACGCAGCTGACAACCTTCCTACATGTATCACAGCACACAGCTGACAACCTCCCTACATGTATCACAGCACACAGCTGACAACCTCCCTACATGTATCACAGCACACAGCTGACAACCTCCCTACATGTATCACAGCACGCAGCTGACAACCTCCCTACATGTATCACAGCACGCAGCTGACAACCTCCCTACATGTATCACAGCACGCAGCTGACAACCTCCCTACATGTATCACAGCACGCAGCTGACAACCTTCCTACATGTATCACAGCACGCAGCTGACAACCTTCCTACATGTATCACAGCACACAGCTGACAACCTCCCTACATGTATCACAGCACGCAGCTGACAACCTCCCTACATGTATCACAGCACGCAGCTGACAACCTCCCTACATGTATCACAGCACGCAGCTGACAACCTTCCTACATGTATCACAGCACGCAGCTGACAACCTTCCTACATGTATCACAGCACGCAGCTGACAACCTTCCTACATGTATCACAGCACGCAGCTGACAACCTTCCTACATGTATCACAGCACGCAGCTGACAACCTTCCTACATGTATCACAGCACGCAGCTGACAACCTTCCTACATGTATCACAGCACACAGCTGACAACCTCCCTACATGTATCACAGCACGCAGCTGACAACCTCCCTACATGTATCACAGCACGCAGCTGACAACCTCCCTACATGTATCACAGCACGCAGCTGACAACCTCCCTACATGTATCACAGCACGCAGCTGACAACCTCCCTACATGTATCACAGCACGCAGCTGACAACCTCCCTACATGTATCACAGCACACTGCTGACAACCTCCCTACATGTATCACAGCACACTGCTGACAACCTCCCTACATGAATCAGAGGTTGAGAACAAATGACCATAGTCAAAAGGACAAGACCTGCCCTGCACTGTAAAGGAACCTGGACATTCCGACTGACCAGTCCAGCACTATTATCAATGCTGACCATGCAGGGTGTATACTGACCAAGATTACAGCAGTATCAGCATATGTGGTCCTGTTGATCCATTAATGTTTCTACAAGAATTTTGACAGATTAAGACACCCGAGTGTACTGACTAAAAGCAAATATTTCTCAATTATCCAGAAAGATACCTGACCTTAAGTATATCCCCTCCAAAAACTTACCCATCGATCCTTTTCTACAGTAAACTGATCCAACATTTTCTCTCGTTCTTGTTTCACTCTGGCTTGTGTAATCAGTTCATCTTCATCCCTCTGATCTGATAACCCTATTTGCATTCTCTGACATACAACAGATAGAAGTATATAAATCAATACAACTTAAAGTAATATTATGCTCATTTTTCGTTCATTTTTCACAGAAACAAAGATGAAAAATGTATTTCCTATAGTTAAAACATCAATAAACATGCATTAACAAAGAATGAACTCATAATGTATTGATCCGTATTTGGTGAAAAAACATGTTTGTACATCATAAAATTTAAAAAAAACAATCAGACTATTTTATAAGTTTTGTCTGGAAGTAATATGGTAAAAAAATATATTTTCAATCGGTGCTACATTGCATTGGTTCTTATTAGAGATGGTTTAGCCGAAGTAACAACGTTACTGGATGAAACCAATTAAAACATTTTATGTTCAGATGAGCCAGATACATCTTTAAACTGTCCATTTTTTCCACAGCATACATATCCCATTCCCTAAAAGACACCAGAGGTGACACAAGTGAGCAATGGATGTCCCTGATGTAGACTGACCGTGTCTGTGACCCCAACAGGACAGACCATGTTTTGCAATTTGGTTCCCTGTGTGCAGTCAATGTGATACGGTGGGCAAGGGATACAATACAAAACATTAGCAACGATGAGCCATAACTCAATGCAGGGCTGACTCAAGAGTACAACACTCTTTCTTATCATGCTAAACTTTTGTGCAGTTTCATAGAAATCCATTAAATTGTTAGTTACAAAGTTCTTACTAATATACAAAGTTAAAGATGGACCAACTCGCACATAGACAAACAATGCAACAGTCATATGCCTTTCATCAGGAGACACAATGCAACAGTCATATGCCTTTCATCAGGAGACACAATGCAACAGTCATATGCCTTTCATCAGGAGACACAATGCACAATTTTTTCAAAAGATTTTATCCAGGGACTATAACCAAGTTACTAAGTTTATAGCACGTAGATTGTAATATCCATAACAATGTCTATGTTAGATTTATAATTACATGTATGATTTTTTGGGGTGCAATAATGATGGGAGTAATCTGACGAATAGCCATCACCATTGCAACAAGTCTGAGATCTAAATCTGGATATAGCCATCACCATGGCAACAAGTCTGAGATCTAAATCTGGATTTTTCTCGTATTTATAGATAACACAATGCAATGAAATAATGCATCTGCCTAGGGAAACAAAATATTACTGACACTTGAAATACCTCATTTAAAAGCCACATAAACACATTTTTCTACCATCATATACACATGTACACAAGGAAGTAATGAGCTCACCCGTTGTTCCATGGTTAACTGTTGGGCCAATTGCTTCTGAAGTTGTTCAATACGTTTGTGGGCATGTGCTATCAATGCATTCAACTCATCTTCTGACAGTTTTCTTCCTGCAAGATTGAAGGAATATTTGTTACTTTTATGCGTAAAGTTTATACAAAGTTTGATTACTGCAGCATCGCCACCACACGGACCATCAACAAAGCAGGAAAGTTAGAATATCAAGCAAAACATAACCAGTGATGTCATTCCAATTAGTACTTGTAACAACTGCAGTGTTTTAACAACTTTCAGGGAAATATGGCGACGGTTCCTTTGAAATGGGGAAATAGCTTCGTGGAGAAAGTCAACACTAGTTTATACTACTAAGTACACAATTCACTATCCAAACCTTGTATTCATTACATTTCAGTGGTGCAAACATGTCAAAGTACAGATCAGTATCATAAAGTATGTAACATTACCGGTCAATGTTTCTGGGTTTCTGACTGAACATATCAGCATTGCTGTGAATACAGGAAAGTATGTACTTTTCAGAGGCGAATGGGGACCAATGTCGGACTATTTCTGCCCTTATTGTCATTTTGGATATGAACTGTATCATTACGATTGTTTAGCATATTGACAGAACAGAAGCACAGATATCAGGCAGTCTGATAAAATCAACATATTCCTTGAATCGAAACAATCAGAAATCACCAATGTTCTGTCTAGCTTGTTGGTGGTAATAATCTAAACCCCTAATTACGAAACTATCCATTGAAAGTTGTAGGCAAAAATTAAGACTGAAAATAATGAATGAATAACATACCTTCACCAATCTTAACATCTGGCATCAAACTTTCTATTTCTTTTTTAAACTGCTCCTTGCCTTTGTCAACCAGATCTTTGTACTTGGACATCACTCGAGATTCTGCTTCAGCCCTAGTTACCTGAAAGTTATATCACAGTGAAAACAGAAGTTAATACATCAGCATTGCTTGTTTATGTAACAGAGGTAAATCATTGGCACCATACAAGAGTGGAGGGAGTCCTCCATGGAAGAGTGGTTATGGCCAATGACTTCTCAGTACTTTCCCTCACCACTGCAGCTTGCAACCCATCCAGGATATAGAATTTGTGAGTAAGGAAGGCATCCAGCTGGCTCACAGAAGGAAGGCATCTAGCTGGCTCACAAAAGGAAGGCATCCAGCTGGCTCACAGAAGGAAGGCATCCAGCTGGCTCACAAAAGGAAGGCATCCAGCTGGCTCACAGAAGGAAGGCATCCAGCTGGCTCACAAAAGGAAGGCATCCAGCTGGCTCACAGAAGGATGACATCCAGCTGGCTCACAGAAGGAAGGCATCCAGCTGGCTCACAGAAGGAAGGCATCCAGCTGGCTCACAAAAGGAAGGCATCTAGCTGGCTCACAGAAGGAAGGCATCCAGCTGGCTCACAGAAGGAAGGCATCTAGCTGGCTCACAGAAGGAAGGCATCCAGCTGGCTCACAAAAGGAAGGCATCCAGCTGGCTCACAGAAGGAATGCATCCAGCTGGCTCACAGAAGGAAGGCATCCAGCTGGCTCACAGAAGGAAGGCATCCAGCTGGCTCACAGAAGGAAGGCATCCAGCTGGCTCACAGAAGGAAGGCATCCAGCTGGCTCACAGAAGGAAGGCATCTAGCTGGCTCACAGAAGGAAGGCATCCAGCTGGCTCACAGAAGGAAGGCATCCAGCTGGCTCACAGAAGGTCAGTGGTTCTACCTCCACCCTAATACAGGAACAGTCACAACCTTACTCCAGCTGTTTATAATGTGACTTTAAACCCCCAGTACTAATAACAGCATAAACGAGCATTGCAGAGCACAATACACCTAATCACAATATCGTGAGTTCATGACATGGTGGAAGCAAAAATCTTCATAGACGGACATACATATCCCATATGACAATGTTGTTAAAACCCAGTGGTACATAAAGATTATGGGAAATATAAAAACTTTTTTTTATAAAATGCATTATATAAAATATGAAGGCAAAAGAATATACAAGCATTTACAATATAGGAAGAAATATTTCATTCAAACCTCATTTTGCTGTTTGTTTAAATCTGTAGTCAAACGGTTTAATTTCTCTTTTGCAGTTGTGAGAGTTTTATTTTTCTTGGTGACTGTATTTGCACGACCATCATCAATAGCGTGTCTCAATTTCTCCAAATTCTCCCTGAAATTGTCATACAGATTCATTTAAATCAAACTTATATGGATGATTCTCCAGGAAAACCGGGCTTATTGAGGTTCGTAACGTTATCGGGAATTTACAGTTAAAAATTGATGTCATCAGTTCTACGTCATTAACACTTTGTCTTTAAAACGTTATAAAATGAAAACGAAAAAGCATAGAGTCAAACAGTTTTCATTTTCATGGTTCTAAATGTCTAAGAAAACAGAAAATGTGAAAACCTGAAAATCTAAATGTTTGTCATTTAGCCCTGTTTTCCTGGAGAACCGTCCATATAGTTTACATGAATTGTGAAACAAGCTTATAACTTTTATAAACAGGAGTAAAAACACTGTAGAACAACTTTTCACTAAGTGAATAATTAACAGAACAGGAAAAGTTATACAGAGATCTGCTGTTTTGTATCCAAATGGAACAAACTCTTCAACTGCGTGATTTTAATAGCATAAAAAGCCATCAACATTGCACCATTAATAACAATCTTTGGAAGACAATTCTATAATACATAACTTTTTTACAAGTGCACTTCATGACAATACAAGGTTTGTAAGCAACATACTTTGCATTTGTAACAATCCGTTCTGCAGCATTTCTGGCATCCTCCCTTTTATCAAACGCCATCGACACTGACTGCCACTGTGTTTCTTTGTCAAGTATCTGCAAGACAAATATGACAGTTCTCAAATATGCTTGTATTCATGGTAAAGTTCAGGGTTCGACTTTTCCAACCTGATAGTACACAGGACTTCTACTAGAGTATTAAAAATCAAGTAGTGTTCCAGTATATTAGGTGGTCCCAGGGGTTAGGAAAATTAGAATAAAGTAAAAAAACAGAAATTTAGGGTTAAGAAACTGTCGAGAAATGTGTCGTTGCTTAGGTCTCAAAAATCAACTGGTCCCTTGGACTATTCAACTTCCAATGCCAGTTAGTCCTCATTAGTCCTCAAGTAGGTGCAGGACTGGTGGACTAGTGTTAGTGTTGAATCCTGAACGTTTTCAATTACAAATTGGTACAAGTATCATATGACTTACATAAATACCTTGTACATTAAAGGTCTTGCAGTGAGAATGCTCAATTACACTAAAGAAAATATCAGCAACTAGAATGCGTCCATAGGACACAGATGCCCCCACTTGCAGCCTTTGTCACAAAAGCAAATGCTATTATTCTGCTCATAGTTTGTGAATGGATATCAAAATTACCAAGTGAACAACTGGGCGTAACCATACATGAAACCCCAGGTGCACAACTATACAGGTTGGTGAACATTCATGTAAAGTCTTATGACACTGGCTCATATATTTTTGGAGTTATGAGTGACACAAGATTGCATACTCTGTAGGCTATATTTTAACTAAGTCAAGGGCCATAACTTTGCACTTACTGGGCACAACCAAACATGATACCCCAGGTGCAAAACTTCACATGCTGGTTAACATTCCTGTAAAGTTTTATGAATCTGCCTCATATACTTTTGGAGATATGAGTGACACAAGACTGCATACTCTGTAGGCTATGTTTTAACTAAGTCAAGGGACATAACTCTGCACTTACTGGACACAACCAAACATGAAACCCCAGGTGCATAACTACACATGCTGTTGAACATTCTTGCAAAGTTTTATGACTCTGGCTCATATTCTATTGGAGATATGAGTGACACAAGATTTTGTGACGGACGGAAGGACAGACGGACGGACAGACAGACAAGAGCAAATATATATGCCCCCCCCCCCTTTCAAAGTGGGGGCATAAAAATATCAACAATGTTCAAAATTAACATGTTTGCACAATTTCTAGGCTAATCCAATTAAACAGCTTATCTAAAAACTCAAGTCCCATTAGGAGGAAAGCAGTTGAAAATTTGCTGTGGTAAAATGAACAAGTCTGATTCAACAGCTAAAGTAGTAAAGCTGATTAGCCTCAATTGTGTTTGAATTTCATAGAAAACAAGGTTCAGTGAATTGCAGTCATGGCAAATACCCATTCAGACTGATGGACATGGCTGATAAAACACGACCAGGTCTGATTTAGAAGGTCTGTGGGATCGTCTAATGTCCAATACCGTACAGATCGGAGCAGGTTTTACAATATTTGCATAGAATAATTTTTTATGGTCTGACAAGTTTGCATTCAGCCTGACACGTTTTCCAAGTCTTGAAAGTCATTTGCCATGACCATAGTTGGGCGAAACTTCATATCAAAAGTGGTAAACTGGACAAAAACCATCAAAAACTCCACGTCAGAAGAGCACTTCTTCAGTACTTACATTGGATGTGTCATCCATAGCAGTTTTCAACAATGAAGTATGCTGTTTTGTTGCTTCAATCACCGAGTGTTGTAGTTCAGTAGCTTTACGTACAGCACCATCACATTCCTCCCATAGATGTTCGAGTACGACCTCTACTGTAGCATTCTCTGCAGCAATCTCAGCATCTTTTACAGCCTGTCTTTTTCTAGCTTCTTCTTGTTCTCTTAACTTTCTATCAAGTGCCTCTTTCTCTTTCATTTCTTTTTCTTTTTTAGCTTGTTCAGCGTTAGCTACATAATTAGACAATTTACAGCCACATTAACAAAATTAATCTTTTTTAAACCAGGTATTTTATTTTTTTCAGAATTTACATAAGAATTTTAAGTAATCAATCTTCATCCAGAAAGTAGGTATAACTTTTCTGAGTAAATATCAACAAAAACTTGTGACAGGCTTACTTCACAATAAGACATTTTCCATAAATGACAGGCCAGCTTGGTAACAAAAGACATTTTCCATAATGACAGGCCAGCTTGCTAACAAAATACATTTTCCATAAATGACAGGCCAGCTTGGTAACAAAAGACATTTTCCATAAATGACAGGCCAGCTTGGTAACAAAAGACATTTTCCATAAATGACAGGCCAGCATGGTAACAAAAGACATTTTCCATAGATGACAGGCCAGCTTGGTAACAAAAGACATTTTCCATAGATGACAGGCCAGCTTGGTAACAAAAGACATTTTCCATAAATGACAGGCCAGCTTGGTAACAAAAGACATTTTCCATAAATGACAGGCCAGCTTGGTAACAAAAGACATTTTCTTTAAACAAAAGGCCTGTAGAGAATTAGAAAAAAATGCAAAGAAGATTCTGAGTTTTATATAGCTTAAGTAGTGAAATACAGATCCTTTTAATACAGTAAATATGATAACCACAAGACTGGTTTCTAAGTAACACATATTTGAGATAAAGTTGTGACGTCCATGTTGCAATGAGCCCCTTGGACTTGAGTAAAACTTTCTACGAAAGCAAGGATTCTACTTCAAAGAGTTCAAATTATCTAGTGATGACCTTTTGAAAAAGTTCACTAATTATAAACACTGCACACTTCTTTATTAGGACATATTACTCAGAGGTCCAACACATATACTATCAGTATTTATATTAAAGTTAAAATACCTTTCACAGAAAATAAACCAGCTAAGTTACATACATTTCTCTGCCACAACAGGAGGAGGAGGGACCTTAGGCTTTGACTCAGCTGGCTTTGGTTTAGGTGCCGGAACGTCTAATTTAACCGGTACTTCCTTCAACTTCGGTAACAATGATTCTTCTCTCAGTTTTTCTTCTTCCTTCGACAGCTTTGGCATGGATATATCACCAGACCTACAAATATTAAATCCTTTATAATGAGTTGGTATTTAAAACAGTATTTCACTTAGTGTCTACCTAACTCAACATGCATGCCCGAGTTGCATACTAGTACTACAAATTTTGACACAGATGCCAAGACTTTTAAAACTAAAACAATGAATTCACTCATTGATATAACCGTGAGCATTGAGATTTCCTTGGATAATGATCTGTTTTCAGATTCCCCATTATCCCACCCCAGACCATAATACTGCCACCACCATCTGTCTCTAGTGTTATTTCTATAGCGTGATAGCGCTGCGCCCTGCCCCTTTTTGGCCCCTCCCCGCTGCCCAATTAGTGCCCATAGTGCCCTATTTGCATTAATCTGTCAACTGTGTAATCTACATCCTGTAAAATGCCCCCGAGCGTCACAGCATGTGCCTTTGTTTACAACACACCGACAATCGTCTACAGTGCATATAACTGGCTGGTTCTTAAATTCTCCATTCGTAAATAACATTTTGTAGTTAAAAAATATATAAATTATATTCCCTAGACCAGCACTATACACTAAATATTGATGTCACAAATTAATTCAGAAAACTTTCATAGTGAGAGGAAATGAAAGTGGTCTAATCTTGTATATATTCCGGGTGATTTCGTACAAAAATGGACCATGATATTTTAGAATACTGATATGCTTATAAATACACCAAATAATCCAGCGAACTCGTCTCAGAAAAGTAAAAAAGCTGTCAACTAAATTTTTCAATTTCTCGTTTCTAATTGAAATCCCTCGTTTAATGCAGATATTAATTTAATTCTAATAAGCAAATAGTTATTGTTTAATTCGTTCCACATTACAATTTTCAATTAAATCAAACAAGGCAATCGCTTAAAAAGTGCAATGTTTTCGCATTATCAACAAACTCGCTAACCGTTCACGCGTGTCTACATGTACAACGGTTTAACCTGACCTCTATCAGTTAATCGTACGGACCGCATGCGTAACGGGAACCAGCCAATTATACGCAGTGTAGACGATGGTCGGTGTGTTGTAAGCAAAGGCACATGCTGTGACGCTCGGGGGCATTTTACAGGATGTAGATTACACAGTTGACAGATTATTGCAATTAGGACATAAGGGGCACTAATGAGGGCAGCGGGGCGAGGCCAAAAAGGGGCAGGGCGCAGCGCCCTGCTATCACGCTATAGAAATAACACAAATATATACTAACAAAACAAATATTGAAAAAAATAAAGTGTAAAGTTTTCATTTTGGGTAAGTGTATATCAAGTTATGTGATAAGAAAATTTTTCTGTCTAGGAAACATCAACTCATTTTAATATGATTTGGTACACAAAGTAATAACTCAACCAGTCAAAAACTCCAGACTCCAAGGTTTGTCACTGGGTGCTACACTAGGGCTTTTTTCCTTTATGAAGTTGGGTCTAATGAAGGGACCTATTCCCAATCGAAAGTAAATGTTTTCATTTCCCAATCCAAACCTGAAAAACTCCCAAGATCATCCAGGGTATAAATTGGAAATTCAGCATTGATTATTAATAGGTTTGTGCCATTGTTAACCCAAGAACGAATGACAACTTGTCAGAGAAAAACTTTAGATGGAGTGAAAATAAGTACATGTAGCACTAAGTTATCATGGAAAACACTTAAATAAAGTTGCTTTGAGAAATTGTTCAATAAATGTCACATACATTTTTCCCAATGCACATCACGGGCCCATTCCAAAATTGGTGAAAAAGGCTAGTATACTTAGGCCATAATTAAAAAAGTCTTTGTTTGCCCTTTACCGACCCTAGATTTTAGAGGTGGGTAGGAAAAATATTTTATTTTGGAAATTTTAATATGTTTTAGTCGAAATGTATTGTTCGTGCATGGTAATTTTGGCACGTGGTACATTGGGTGGGCCGGTACAGTAAAATAATTGTAAATATTAAAAAAGGTACGATTAAATGACATGTGGTTGTCAAAAACATGGTAAACATAAGCTCGGATCAATTCAGAAAAAATTAATCTTGGTAAAATGAAAGCAAAATTGACACTTTTATGTGTACTTATTTTTAATACTTTATATAGCCTATCTGTTTTAGTGAGTATGAGCACAAGGCTTCAATAATTGTTGATGAAAATATTATAAGGGCAACTATGACCATTTTTGTGTCATAGTTTTTTCTAACTTTGGGTTCCAAAGTTTTTCTAGCAAGAGGAAGTTATCATAAGGCAAACATAATGAAACAAAAATAGTCATTGTTTTGTAACTAAGAAATAAATAAAAACAAATTACGAGTTTTGCAATAAAATTGTTTGAGTCGGCGGCCAAATCTCGGGTCGGTCGGTAAAGGGCAAACAAACCTAATTTTAATTTAAGCCTTACAGAGCAGAAATTTCTCACAGCCATTGAGAACATAATAACTTACATGATTGGAGCAGCCACTGACGGACTGTCAGGTAAATATTCAAACACTGCATCCATCACATCCCTACTGTATGGAACTTTAGATGACAGCAAATCACGAGCCCCACGATCATACCAAACATAAACAAGAGCACCAAGCGTACCAACAACACCAAACAGAATTTTTCCAATCCTCCCTTTTCTTCTCCTGAACAACAGAATTTATACATTCATTTATGCTACATATTATAATCACAAGGGTATAATACAATAACATGCAAAATTGCGGAATAAAGGGTTGTCAGAATTTTTCCATCATTATTAAACACTCCAAATATTGAGCCGAATCATACCGCACAGAACACGGAAAAGAAAATCTTTTAGAAAATGTACACTTTGATTACTCTGACAATCGTCTACAATGCCAAATTCATCAGTGTTTTAAGAGATGACCATACATGTATGTGAAATCACCTGATTTCCACATGAGACTCCTGGATTTGCTAGGCCACTCACACCCTCACACGCCACCATCTCCTGATTTTCAAAGTAAATTTCGTAAATTTTGTTATATGGGGTATTTTAGTTAATTCCTGACTGGTTCGCTGAAATAACGTGTCAAACTAATAACGGGAAGTAGTAAAATATGGATACCAGTCTGAAAAATCGTAATTACCATGTTTTCAAGGTTATAGAAATGCTCTCAACTATAGAATTAAGCACTTGGTGACACTGATCAGAATGCTACATGACTCTCACTTGTCATGTTGTTTATTACAGTTTCACACATTTTCTACTGTATTCAGACATGACAAGTAGCAATAAAATTGTTAATTTATGACAGTTTTATAGATTATAGTATACTAAGTAAATTAGAAGAATACAAATGTATTACCATTAACACCTTTATTTTGATACGTTTATAGACATACTGACTAAATACCAGCCACGGAAAAAACTCCCGCTTTGAGTCTCAATTTCCCACTATTTCGTGGAGCACTCTCCCGATTTGCCTTCTTAAAAGGGTTCACATGTATGAATGAGTCATTTTTCCATTTTCTGACACGATGTCGTGCAGCGATAGAACCACTTGTTTCATAGTGAAAGTTATCAAATCAAACATTTGGCATATTTCGCTAAAAAACATTCAAAAAGTATTATAAACTATAACATTCACTCCGGAAAGGCCTTTTTGACAACACAATCAGTTCAGAAGTGCGAAAGGCTAGCGATTGTGCATAAAAATAATCTGTGCGCATAAGAAAAAACCATTGTATGAACAGCAAAGGATGTTGTAGTACTGTCCAATCTGTACTGTATAGGATATGCAGACTGACGCGCAACCTTCTACATCGAACCTGACCATTTTTTTATCGGTCAGGTCCGACTGTCTGATGGGTATTCAACATGACCGCTGCAGTGCATATACAGTCAAATCATCATCACCGAAATTCTTGGGACCGGCAGTAGATTTGGAATCATTAAATCACTGCACATTTATAGTGACATCTTTGTTCATTCCCATCATAGTAAAATTGTGTTGATAACACCTCCCTATATTTATGATTTTTTATAATATATTACTTACGGTGGACCATTACTGTTTGGAGGTAATTCATCTTTCAATGATCCCGGTGTTGTAGGCTGTACAGGCGTACTAGCCACAAGAGATTGATGAATCGTACATCGCTGACTATCACGGGCGAGCTGGAGGGCCTAAAGAGATGAGGGAGAAATTTCAAAACAACAGCAAACGATCAAGGATTTATTCATTAATATAAACCATTAAAAATTAGAAAGTCTGAAGCAACGTTCAACAGGATCAGACAATAACATATAAAGCTACTGATCACAAACCAAAGATGGTTCCTTCACGTCATATCAACAATTAGCTACGTTATCTAGGTAAGGAGAAGTGTGTCAAAATGGAATGATATTGATACTGCCCTACCATTACCCCACCCACCTCATACAACCATACACGAAAGCATCAACTTACATACGCATATACACTGACATTAGAAACTAAAACAGCAATTAAACAGACACAAAACAAACAATATATTGCATTTTGCATACCCTTATACGAGCTGTCACACCAAGTGAATTGCTCTTCCACATATTTTTCCACCGGTCACCGGCAAGGAGATTGAAGGTATGGCCTAAACCTCCGACAATAAGCTCGTGACGAGCTGATATGCGACCTTGACTGCTACTATACTAGAAATGTCGAGAAGATCTTTGTTCTTACGTACGGAATATTCTTAAATTATCTTTAGTGATTCAGATCTAGATTTATGTCCTGTTCATGGAAATTAGTAGGCTTATTTATTTCCGGGGTACTTTGGTTGAAAAATCAAAGTACTGAGAGTGCTGGTGGGAACGGTTGGAATAATGTTCGAAAATTGCTTCACAATAAAATTCTAGAAGTATTCAATCGCACGAATCTTGTATTTCTAAAATTCATAGATCATATACTATATTTTATACGGGATCCTGATTTATTTTTATGATTGCTGGGGGGGGGGAGAAATTGTATGTATACATGTAACGATGATGTTTGTAACGTATATATATGAATTCGCCGTCTTAATGCACATAACTTGATATAGCTCTGCGACTTCTATACGCGGTCTTCCCTATGGATACTGTGGAGTATGTAAATACTTGACAACCGGATTGGAACACACACATATCACCACCCATCGCACAAGTGCACGGGCGAATACATTGTCATTAACAATTGATCTGATATTCCGCAACCACATTTACTTGTAAACAGCGTAAATAATCGTTATACATTTGATTCACTACGAGCAAATGTTGTCATTGGCCGGTATTCCAAATACTGTAACGATGGTAAACATGATTGTTACATCGTGTAGTTCGTGTGGTTTCCGAGGTCAGATACAGTTGAGCTGTATTTATAAACTTGATTTTCTTGTGGTTCATTTGCTCTTGTTTCCCCTCAAGCTCCTTCCGGTGACGTTTTCTTTCAATATGTTTGTTAATATTTTCAAACATTATCATTTCACTTTTGGCACATTCACATTTAAGTCATCTTATATATACAGTTACTAATGTTAAACTATTACTGATATAGTCACCAACAATGTACATTATAAAGCATGTGCACACTACATTCCATGCGCGTAGGAAGGTATTGAGCATTGGGGCCGCGGATGGGGTGGGTGCAGGAGGGGTATCCCCACCCGATGCGATTTGTTTAGGAAATCACATTTCACAGGCGCAAAATTCATCACTTTTAAAATGATATTTTCCGAAAATTTGTTTGCTGCTTGTATTTATTCATACATGTATATGTGTAATTTTGTAAAAAGACACGGGATTGTTAGGGATATATATTGAAATAGTTCAGTCGCATTTTAATGCATTTATTAAGGAATATGAAAGCAGTATAAACAATGATATATATCATCATTAGCAAATTCGATTTTTAATATCAAACATTCTTTTTGGAAACTTAAAATTTCGAGGGTGATTTGTAACATCCATTTTCTACTTTACTAGCAAATAACATAGAAATGTGTGGCTAGTTTTTCTTAGTTTAATTAAGATACAGTTGAGAAGTAGGGGTCATAAAATATCCGCGGCTCCATTGCCGTTGCTAACCATATTATTGGGGTCGCGACCGCCGCTCATGTGGCCCCAGTAGCTCCTACGCGCATCGACTACGCGATACGCGATAAACTGATCGACTTTATCAATGAATTCACCATAAACATGGACGCAGGGAAACAAACTGACTGCCTCATTATGGATTTTTCAAAGGCCTTCGATAAAGTAAGTCACAGACTATTAACACACAAACTGGATCATTATGACATCAGAGGGAAAAACAACCAATGGATCCAAAATTTCCTTTCTGACAGGAAACAAGAGGTAGTTGCAGAAGGGGGAAACAATTAACGTAGAATCAGGCGTCCCACAAGATTCAGTACTCGGACCCAGTTTGTTCCTCTTCTACATAAATGACATGCCAGAAGGTATTCGCTCAAGGGTTAGACTCTTTGCCGACGATACCAAAGTATACCTGACCATAGCATCAGACACAGACAGTGACCACTTACAGGAGGACCTCAATAAACTGGCAATCAGGGGAACAAAATGGAAAATGGCCTTTCATCCTGATAAATGCAATGTACTAACAATATCAATAAAACGCAAGCCTATTGTGCGAGAGTACACATTGCATGACCACACCCTTCAGTCTGTAAAGTCCGCTAAGTACCTAGGTTGTACCATTAGTTCAGACATGAGATGGAACGAACATATCAAAAACATATGTAACAAGGCAAACAAGACCATAGGATTTATGAAACGGAACCTCAATATTAACAACACCACCATAAAGGAAACTGCATACAAATCTCTAGTTAGACCAACATAGTTAACTTCATAGTTAATCATCTAACATAATTATTTTATACTAGATCTACTGCAACTAAAGATGGAAAATGTTGTCATCTTTTGATAATATAAGGATATTGTGTCTATTATAATCATCCAAAAGATTTTATAATATATGTCAAAAGTCCATGTGGTAAAAAATATTTCTTAAAATTGACAATTACAGTCTTTATTAAAACAAATAATTTGGTGTGGGGACGGACATTACAAAATAGGGACAGACAATAATTTACACTATTAGGATTATTTACGAAATCTTCAATAAATCCTGCAACACATACTTCTACAAATTCCAGAAATTATACGTATAAGATAACATGATAAAAATCAGAAACAGAGGCAGAAACAATGCCAGTATTGGGTTGGACAACTTATATAATGTTATGCAATAAACAATATAGTGTTCCCTGCGTGCACTATCTAGATATCGATCTTATTCAGAGCCCTAATCAGCATTTCACAGTGTCTGACCCAGTGGGAGTCCAATATGCATCCAATCAGTTTTTGCTGTCACCATGCATCAGACACATATATACAAATTAAGTTGAGAAGTGTCAATTATTATCATATGCTGATGGACGGAAGTTTACCAATGGGTAACGTCGTATAAAAAACATTCAACTGGCTCCGTTAATGTTTATGTTATGTTGTTGTTATCCCGGTGGCGAGGGTAAACAAACTCAACTCCACACGTTTATGTTTTAGACAGTTTAAAGAACAGTACTGTGATCACAAATATCAGCATACAGCTGTCACAAATATATGAGGGCGAATCTAAAAAACGATAAATGTGATAATACCTGATGTACAAAGACAAACGAACACATCCGATTGCTGTGTATTTGCCATCGCATATGTTACAGCACTTGTGCATTGTAACTTTAATTGTGAAATCACCAATGTTTGATTTGATATTTCCACTATGAGGATGCATCTCATAAAATGCTCAGAAAATGACAAATTTGAACCGTTTCAAAAAGTTATCAAAATGCCGAAAATGTCTTGTAAAGAAGTCTCAAACAATAAAATACGTCTCTACATGTAAATTACCGGATGTCATTAAAAATTTAAGATGTGTGAAAACAAATCAAGCAGAATTGAGTGGTATCACGTGAGTTGTACAGGAATTAAGTCTAATTGTCTTAATATGTGTGTGTATGAATGACACTCAAATAAATGCTGAATATGTTTTAATGCTAAATGTAAAATTAAGATAAGGTAAATAAAAGCACAATTAAACATATCACGTTGTTGTCTTTGTTAGATATGTGTACATGTTAACAATTAATATTGATGCATTTTCACCAGATTTCACACATAACACATTATTTATGCACATACACCTGGGACCAATATACATGTATGTATATATTGGTCCCAGCATACACATACAGAAAAGTCAAAGTCATATTAAAAAATTATTTTCGGAAAACTCGCACATTTCAATAGTTTACATTGTTAGAAAGCTGGGTGCATTATCTTTCATTTGGTACCAACTTTATGCACATATATTGATTAATACGAATTCTAATACCCAACGCCGTGTTTTTCGAGGATTTCGGTTGTATTGTACATCGAATTCGTAATGCGGCGACAATAATCACAACGACGAATTCGATGTACAATACAACCGGTGTGTTTTCTAATACTCATATACGTCCATTTGTACACACAAAAAGGGCGTAGATTATAGGTAATTCTACTTCAGTAGATATTTATATATGTTCATACGAACCACAAGTTTGCATTGTCGAAAATATCCATAAAGATCATCTTTAGGCAATATCAAAGACCTAAGGTCTTTGGCAATATTGAAGCGAAATCATTTCAAAAACTTCATTTTCGACACTTCTATATACTTCTCTTTCAAAATAAGTAAATGTCATTGTTTATTAAGAAAATCACTGCTACTGATCAATTAACATATTCATAACTCTCCAACTTAATAGATACGTACGTTGCTAAGGCATTATTTCTCCCGTTGCTAAGCAGAAGTATCCCGAGATCAATTACAATGGTAATTAAGTATTGCTATGAAATTTAGTTGATGTTGAAATATTTTATAAATTTGTTGTTTTTAGGTGTATACAATATTTGCGATGAATCGTAAAGGACGTTAGATGACTTTCCAATAATGCTCCTCCGAGTAATCAAAGAAGTCAAAATGTGCTCATCAACTTTATGCAATGTCACAAGATTTGAGATTATCGCACTATGGCTGCTGTCATTCAAATTCCAGAAATGCTTGCAACAAGTCAAAGTTCTGTATGAAAGAAGAATGGCAAACTTATGAAGAAGTCCACCGTTCTTTGATGATTACGGTCCGGTGCGTTATTTATTTAAGCGACTGAGTCAATATATAAAAGTGGACAGATTAGACAAATTACGTGCAGTGGTTATCTCCCTTATTTTGACGTCAAGGCCAGTCTGTTCCATCCATATGCCGGATGCGCGGTTTAGACCCAACCATTCATTCAGGCGCTTTGTAGATGAGAGCGCTTCCGTGAGACTGTCATATGATTATTTTCTACTTCCGGTAAAAAGATAACAAAATTCTCAAAATGACTCGAGCTGAAACTTCATTTGCCGTGGTTAGCATATTCTGGGCATTCATTGGAATTGTGTGTCCATTGTTGGTACAGTTCTGTATGGGAAGATCGGCAAATAAAGGGTAATACTTCATACATCTCCCAATAATCAACATCCACGACTGACTTTCACATTTTCTTGGAAGTTGGATATTGATTTTCATACCAAACATTTATTAAAGTATTTGTTACGTTTTCACGGGTTTGATTCGATTGAAAGATCAGCAAGTCGTCAAATACTGTCATTGTCGACTTAATCATGACTGCTGTAATCACAGAAGCTTCCAGTTACTCAATTTACCGGCTTATAATCCTTCATCCTGGATGGCTCGAGTGTAACTGTTAGTTCACATTTAAACAGGATGACAGTCTTGACACGAGTTCTGTAGTTATTCTATCCACTCTGTTGTGCTGAAAGCAGGTTTTAGTGTTGTTACTGATATTGTTGGAATTCCTTACCAATGGAGGTCTTCTCAAAGGCAAATATACAAGTATATCCTGTTGCTTGCAAGTTGCATTAGTGTCTCCAGTAAGGTCTTGGAACATATTATCTGCCAGTGCCATAGCCACACTGAGGCACACCGAGGCATCTGCCTCGGTTAAAATTTGCAGGACGCACTAGAGAAGTTCTATAAAAAAAATTGCAGGGAAACATGCCCCCTGACCCCCTACCTCGGTTTAAATTTGCCTCTGGCTAAGGCACTGTCTGCAAACACATATTAGATCACCTGGAACAAAACAACATCTTAACTTCTTTGAATCACAGTTTTAGATATTGTTTTTCATGCGAATCTCAACTCTTGACTACGGTACATGACCTACTCCAGCGCCATGACAAGGGATCTCAAGGTGATATGACAATACTGGACTTTTGACACCATACCTCTCGACAGCTTATTACATAAGATGAAACTATACAGTATCGATGGGAACCTCAACACCTGGCTAAAACTAGTAAAAGACTTTCTGACCAACAGAACCATAACTCATGAGGGTTGTTGTCGATGGTGAATCATCTGAACCAGTCACTGTTGACTCCGAGTACCTCAAGGCACAGTCCTGGACCGCTAGCCTTCCTTTGCCATATCAATGACCTTCCTGATTGTGTCAACTGTTCGCCTCTTGGCCGATGACTGCCTACTATATAGGAGCATCAAAAACATACAAGACCATCTTCAGCTGCAGGAGGACCTTAAATCCCTGGAGAAATGAGCGTCATTGATGATGTATCCAAGGCAACTGTTCTAAATAAACAGTTCCAGTCAGGCTTCAGCTATAAATATCCTCTAGACCTCGCCTCTTGCTGCAAAATGAAACTCTTATCAGATTTAAACTAACAGTCACCTCCCGAAAAAAGCGATAGCTACAATAAAATGCCTGATCCCTACCATCCCAATGGAAAGATGCAAATGTTGCCCCTGTCTAAAAGAAGGGTGACAGGTCAAACCCAGCCAATTACAGGCCCATCTCTTTAACTTGTGTGTTATGTAAGACCCTTGAATGCATAGTATGCTCATCAATAACCAAACATTTTACCAATCTTGGTATTCTTTATCAACTCCAACATGGTTTCAGGGAAAAAAGATCTTGTGTGACTCAACTAATTATGCTGGTTGATGACCTTGTTAAATCAGTGTACAACAAGTAACCAGTTGACCTGATTCTATTAGACTTTAGCAAGGCATTTGATAAAGTGAGCCAGAGAAACACCTTATTAAAATCCATTACTATGGAATACGAGGTCAAACCCTTAAATGGATAAAGAGCTTCCTTGATAATCGCCAACAGTCCGTTATCATTAATGGCACAAGCTCTGATCCGATCCCAGTTTCATCGGGTGTCCCACATGTGTCTGTACTTGGACCCCTGCTTTTCCATGCATACACAAATGATCTCCCACAAAACATTCAGTCAAAAGTTCGCCTCTTTGCAGATGACACTGCAACATACATGGCCCTCACTACAGTTAAACAGTCCCAAATCCTTCAAAATGATCTGAAATTACTTGAACAGTGGGAGATCGACTGGGATATGGTGTTCAATCCTTCCAAATGCCAAGTCATCCACATCACCAGGAGAAAACATTCTATTTTCTCGCAATACTTCCTTCATAATACCCTCCTTGAATCTGTCACCTCAGCAAGATACCTTGGAGTAGATATCTCCAGTGATCTTTCATGGGACACCCACATATTTAGGTCAACTACAAAAGCGAATCAAACCCTAGGCTTTCTTCGTAGAAACTTAAAGACAAAATCTACCCCTCCTAAATCCATGGCTTACCAGACCCTAGTGCGACCCTGTTACAGTAATGCTAGATAGTCTAAAGTGGTGCAGGTTAGACTTCAGACACATTGACTCTAGACTGTCCCTTATGTTCAAAATAATTTTGGTTGCTATTCCCATCTAAGGTTATCTCACCCCTCTAACTAGAGCATCCCGTCACTTCCATACTCTGTCGTACAGACTAATTCCTGCAACCAAAGATTACTACAAATACACATTCTTTTCCCGGACTGTTCATCAGTGGAACAGTCTACCCCCTCGTATTCTATGTCTCCCCACCCTGGTACAGTTTAATGTTGCAATTAGCAACATTGAACATACAATCTTACTATGACTCCATTCCCACCTGTTTTTAAACTGTTAATATCATTAACATTTTATTACCATTCTTACTTTTATTTTGTTGACTATACTTTTACTTCTTTTTAACTTTTCTCAGCGGCTTCACGCGCAAGAGGTTTGACAAAAACAGATAGAAAAGATAGATCAGGCCCCTCACTAGAGCTTCAGAACAGGGAGAAGTTTTAAGGGAAATAACAGCATTTTGACCATGCTTTAGACATTTTTCTGTAGGAAAACTTCTCCCTCGGTTAATGTTAGGGAGAAGACAGAACATTTTGGGAGACTATTTCTCCCTTTCGCTCTCTAGTGAGAGCCCTGTAGATAGTCAACATGGGGCATGCAGTTTAATGCAAAGAAATGCTACGTCATGAGTATTAACAGCAAAAGCAGTCACTTTTACCAGCTAGATAACCATATTTTTAAACAAGTATATGAAAATCCTTACCTAGGAGTAACTTTCGCAGAAAACCTGAAACTTGGAAAACACATTACAAAAACCTCAAACAAGGCCAACTCTACATTAGGATTCCTGAACCGTAATCTCTAAGACTGCCCTACACCATGCAGAAGAATTGCATACCTCTCACTGGTCAGATCAACTTTAGAATAAAGCTCCATCATATGGGACCCCCTCCTCCAGAAAGAAATTGACACACTGCAGTCTTCACGATAACCCTCTTGCCCGAAGCCCGGGACGTGCAAAATTACCATCGGACAAGTAAAAAATCCATTTTGTCTGCCCAAACAGGCATGTCATGTTCGTGGTCCAGTTTTATCAAAGCTGTCACAAAAATTGATGACGTAGTATGCAATACTTCGACTGGTTTGCATTTTTTGTCAATTTTGTTTGTGTAACAGTACTTTTTCATCAACTCATCATCGTAACCAGTCTTCGTTTCCGATTTAACAAATCAAAACAACCATCAAAACATCATGTTTTTTCGTTATTTTGATGATGCTGTTAATTTAATTTGGGCTAGTGGAAATTGCAAGCTGTCTGTCTGAATGGGCAAGTCCTTCCAAAAAATTATCATGAAGACTCGCACTGGAACGAGTTCAGCGCTGAGCAGCAAGGTTTATAACAGGGGACTATTCTTCCTGCGACCAAGATTGCATCACTAAAATGTTCGAGGACCTCAACCTTACCTCCCCTACAGAAAGACTGCTAGACTAGTCTTCTTCTATAAGGTGGCCGTGGGACTGGTGCCAGCAATGCCCCCCAATGTCTATTTGACCCCCAGTTGTGGTAAAAGACTCATTCGACCCAAAAAATTTAAAGACTGTTAGTGTCAATATAATACAGAGACAAGTCTCCAACCATCAAATTAACTGTAAAAGTGATTTATACAAAAACTCATTTTTCCTCAAAACAATTATAGACTGGAATAATTTGGATAGTGACACAGTGTGCGCAGTGACAGTAAAGGACAGCCCTTCAAAATAGGGACTAAACATCTCCCCTCTATCTCCCGCTGTGTGTACGCCGAAAGGCCCTGCAGTGTATTTATCCAGATCCAGTTTCATGAATTGCCTCCTGTTCAGGATTTGTATAAATTATATTCCCTGTATATGCTCAGTTCTCACGTGCTCCTAACATGGTAGCTTACACTGTATATATTGGCATGTGGCTAGACTTTTGACATAGTGTTTGCTGCTGTTTTCGTGTAACTTCCGGTTTGGCAGTATGTTGACAGAGAAATAATATTGTCATTAATAAACTGTAAAATATTTGATAGAAGAAACTGAACACAAAAGAAAATTGCAGTAAGTTTTTCATCTGTTACATTATTTCGATAGTACCGCGAAAATACAAGCAAGCAGTATACTTGTTAAGTTCAAGATGTAAGTACACACAGTCAATGACTCAACCAAGCTGTGTACTGGCATTGCAGCCACACAGGAAATAGAAAAGGAAATGTACACCTGGCCACAGCCAATAGCGAAACAATATCCAAACATCCACAAACTATTTTTTGTACACTTACATGAGAATGTTGGTTTTCAAAGGAGCGAGAGCATTTGAGGCATCCATGGTTAAGAATGAAAAAAAACCTATACATGTAGTTGTTTGTACAGAAATACAGCTTCAACTTTGGTTTTCAGTGGTAGTGGTACTTTTCAATTCCTATTGAAGTGTAATAATTAAATTGGACTTCACACATCATGATTGGGGGGTCATGAAAAATGAACTGCTGTCATGATACAAATTGATATCTAGATTTGTTGAACAAATTTCTGTCTCTTTCAGGATTGTGCAGATTATGTTTGCTATGACTGCTGTTTGTTGTTATCTCTTGTAAGTATTATTATTGACTAATATACTATACAATTTTTTCTAAGATTTAACTATTATACTAAATCACTTTTTCTAAGATAGTATTTCTTTTGTAATTTTAGAGACCATTTTAACAAGAAAATAAAGCTTTTCGATTAAATGCATATTACTGTTACATAAACAAATTGAGATATACAATGTATACTGATCAATTCCGCCTATAAATAATTAAGGATTTCTGTGCCAAGATTTTGTAGATTTGTCATGCCCACACCAGGGGTTCCCTAGGAATTTTCAGGTAGGGGTCCATGGACCCTTGTGTTTGATAAATTGGGGGTCCTTAGTAAGGGAGTCGGGGACTCAAGATTTCTGCGTCGGGGAAAGTTCTGGCACTCTCTCATTTTTTAAACATCTCTTATATTTCAGCTGGTTATGTGCGTTCCTCTTTCAAATTAATCCATTAATAGGACCAAAACTTGAATCCAATTTGATACGTATTATGCAGTATGAATGGATGGGCATTGACCCAGAACATCATCACGTAAGTAATGTTTTAATGCAGATTTTCAATCTTTCATTTCTTTTGAAATTAATAGTTTATATTTTTTTTAACAATATAAAAGAACTTTGAATTTGGTGGTGATGGTCTTTGTATTAAAGAAGCCTGTATTACAGTATACTAAAATACTTTGGCGTAAATATTGCGAATGTCAATCAGGAACTTCCTAAGGGAGGTTACATACATGTGTGTATTGTTCTATAATAGTGCTGGAATATTCTCGGAATAAGATACCAAGCAGTGATTTGTTTTGAAAATAATTTTACTGCCTGTGCCTTTTCAATTAAAAAAAAAGACGTGATAAATCTCAAATTTGGGAAAATAGGGTAATGGTTTTGCTTATAAAAATAACTTTTCAGCTGTGGTTGGTGTTGCCATGTATATAAGGTGATGTAGCAGCAAGATTCTTTTATAAAAGGTGATCGAAATACACAAAACCCAGACTGAATAAAAAGAAATTTAGTGAGGGGGGGCGGGGAATGAACAAAGAATTGGGAAAAAATGATGATTTTTGGGGGGAAATGGTCACTTTTTGATAAGGGGAAACAGCCTATATTCAGCAGTAAACTTAACCAAAAAATCATTGCCAAGAAACAATCGCTACTGATTTACAACTGTCACCTTTACTTATCTGTAAGTCAGTGACAAACATTTGTAATGTAGCAGATCTTGACCTTAGTGGGATAGGGTAGTATGCTGCCCTTTGTCTGCTGAATCTTGCATCTTGAACCTAGTGAACGTTATGTACAAATGCTCTGCCTGCATGTAAGGCCAATACAAACTGATTGATATGTTGTTGACTCACTATGTTTCTTGAACTTATGGTGTACCAATACTATGTGAAAATTGATATCCGTGTCTCTGCTGGGCCCCTTTTCACATTTTTTAGAAATAAAATAAAACAATGTTGGGTTGGCCTGAAATACATTAGTAGATGGGTATTACAAACCAATCAACATGATATTGTCTAATGTATGGAGGGGTTAACTTTGAATTACTGTCACAGCATACTTATAAGCATAAACATTATTTCATTTTTTCAGTCATCAGGATAAGTACAGGCATTGCTGTAGATACAAACACCTAGAATTCCATGATGTAGCCAAGATATTTCTTTTAACTTTTTTGTGAGAAGCACTCGTCAACATTTGATCTGAAAGTCCAGAGAGTTTATAGCAAAACGACTTCAAAAATAGAATTGTCAGTGTGCAGTAATAAATACTTGGTCAGAGTTTGTGGAAAAAAGTATTTCCAAAAGTTCTATATTTTTTACTCAGGTCAATTGATTTTTCTAAAATACAATCTTTTCCTAGTTATATACTACTTTTTGATCATAAAAAATCATGAGTGAAAATTGATTTTTCTTTCAAAGTATGAAAAATTGGAAACAAATTGTTTCACAATTCTTCTGACCACAGCATTCCAAGGCAAAAAATTCAACTCTTCTGCATGATGGTAGTGTCAACAGATCATTTTGTTCCATAATATTGTTGCAACTTCATAAAAATAAAGTATTGATTGGTGATTTTGTAAGGTGTCATCAAATTTAGTTTTATTGAAAAGGAAATATTCACATAATTAGAATCAACTCCACTTGTTGGTATTTTTTTCCTATGAATTTTTTTTCACATATTTAAAACACATGGTATTGTGAAATTGTAAACTTTTAGAATGTATTCTGATGTACTAGTCTTTTGTCACATTATTTCTATTGTTTTTCATTAACAAGTACCATGGATTTGTAAATTTTGTTTTGTGGTAATTATATTGTATATATTGAAACATTTATGTATAAATAAACAAGATTTAAACAGTATGTTTATTTAATATTTAGAAACCATTGTTCGTACTCTTACACTTTTATTCAACTCCAAACTATTCAAATGTGCTGCAAAAAGTAAGGCCATGCTAAATTGGAATTTTGTTAAGCGTCCACGTGCCCCTAGGTTTTGCTCTCCTCGAGCCAAAAAAAGTTTTTTCCCAATCTGAAAAAACCCTAATCAGAATCACCTACGAAAATCGTCTACTGGAGTGACCTGGTATATCTTGAAGCTTTTTGAATAACTCTCGCCATTATTGTCCCTTGTATCATAAACGACAGTTGCTACAAGAAATGTAGATTAGAATGCCTGTTTATATAAAATTTAGATATGAAAAGCCTGTTCGTTTAACTATGAAAATTCCAAAATTTCAAGTTGAAGCGATTCAAGTTTTCTCAAATTGGCAATTACGACGCAAATTGTCCCAATTTATCTAGGGTCTTTCTCCCAAAATGGACAGAAAAAGGCCTGAATTCTTAACATGTCTTGTAGAAATTTGTTTAAAGTTAGGCCTAATTTGGGTGAAAACTAGTCAGTTTTAAGTTATATTTATTCATGTATAGATCTAGTTTTGAAACAAACCATTTTGTTTTGTTTTTATGATGTTTCTTTCATTAAAATCTATTAATTATGCAACGCTTATTATCTGAGGATATTTGTTTTTTCGTAATGAGTTTGTGTGTTATTTTGAATAAGTAGCTAGGTTTCACAAAATTAGTTTGATGCTTAACAAAATTCCAATTTTGCGTGGCCTAAGCATGCATAAGCAACAACAAATCCGTTATCAATCTCACATTAGGTTTTTATTAGTAACTTAAATAAGGGTTTCAAGACCAGATATGTTTAGAGTTTGTAGATAATATCTTTCAAACAGAAAGCAGAAATAATTTGTTTATTTCATATTGTCGTAAAATACAATTTGGCTGCATATTGCAATATATAGATATACCAGTATGTTGGGACACGCCTAATTATAATTGTGTTGTATTCAAGAGAAGTGCAAGGATCAGTAGTTGGTATCATGGGTCAGATCAACTTAGTTTATGCAAATTTTTTTTTAAAATCTCATGAAAGCAGATATTTCCTTTGAAAACAATAAGTGTCTGATTGTGACAAAGCAAATCATTGATGAGTGCCCTGCACCTTAATCCATTACAATATTGCTCCCCATCAAGTTAACATAGCAGTCATGATTGTGTACAATATGATATGGCAATAACAATAGCGAAAACATATTGGTTTTGTAAACACTTTGCCTATAAACATCTGAGACTTGATAAGGAGTATTGACCATATAGATAATATTCACAAGAATTGTTAACCTCGCCTGTATGCCAACCAATACTAGCTTGATCTTCTGCCAGAAACTGAAATCAATCAGAAATGGAAGGTGAATGACTTCCATGTTACTCTTAAGTCAAATCAGACAAATTGAAGAAAATCTACAACTGTTGCACAATTTCTTCTCTCGCCCTCCAGTCAGGCTCTCAGCTTCCGTTCATGCTCACAGCCTCCAGTCATGCTCTCAGCCTCCAGTCATGCCCCCGGCCTCAAGTCATGCTCACAGCCTCCAGTCACATGCTCATGGCCTCCAGTCATGCTCTCAGCCTCCAGTCATGCTCTCAGCCTCCAGTCATGCTCTTGGCCTCCAGTCATGCTCTCAGCCTCCAGTCATGCTCTCCGCCTCCAGTCATGCTCTTGGCCTCCAGTCATGCTCTCAGCCTCCAGTCATGCTCTCAGCCTCCAGTAATGCTCTCAACCTCCAGTAATGCTCTCAGCCTCCAGTAATGCTCTCAGCATGCTCTCAGCCTCCAGTCATGCTCTCAGCCTCCAGTCATGCTCTTGGCCTCCAGTCATGCTCTCAGCCTCCAGTCATGCTCTCAGCCTCCAGTCATGCTCTCAGCCTCCAGTCATGCTCTCAGCCTCCAGTCATGCCCACGGCCTCCAGTCATGCTCATAGCCTCCAGTCATGCTCTTGGTCTCCAGTCGTGCTCTCAGCTCACCAGCTAAAACTACAAAGTTCCTTCATTAAGATTATCAGTTAAGCCAGTAACAATCAGATAATCAAGTTTCATTATAACACAGACAGTTCCCATGGCAACCTTCCAAGTCTCAATTTTAGATTTGTGACAGTCTGTAAGCCCGATATCTTCTAGCTCGTTATTTTGAACCAAGTGTATAAAATCTTGGAATGTTGATGCCATTTTTTCCAGCACAAGTTGTTTGTACATCTGATTAGTGTTGTGGTCAACTGTGACATTCATTTTTGTATTTTCTGGAAAAAAAATTAATAAGTGTCTTAGAAAAGACATCATCGTGACATTCAATAGAAAGATAAAATCAAGCAATCAAATTGCACCAAAGTAAGCAAGAGCAATACAGTTGTTCTGATGGCTTATCAATCTAACACATTATATATTATACACTTGTACTTACTGATACATCTATCTATGAAAGCAACACATTTCTCTTCTGTTTTACCAATGCCAGGCAGTAAATTTCCCGATTCCAACACAACAGCAATTTTTCTCAAACAATCCCATAACTCCTGGTCTTTTAGATCGGCCTGGACTGATGTACACTCCGTAATTATTATTGTCTGAAAAATGTAAGTGGAGGCAACATTATGCAGACACAAGGCAAAGATAATACTTACCTACAAGATAATGAAACTGAACTATAGCTGAAAATGAGAAAATATTGACCATTGAATTATTACAGATGTAACAACACAGATGTAACAACACAGATGTAACAACACAGATGTAACAACACAGGTGTCTCCCGGTTCGGTTTCCATTACTACCGTTTCAGTTTTGGTGTGGTTTTTGGTTTGGTTATTTAGATATATTAAATACATAAAAGTCATAATCATAAATAGTTTAATGACTTTTTATAACCAGACATGAACATTTGACCAGGTAATTAGAATTAGGACAAGTAGTGAAAGGGAGACAACTCGATCTGATTCTTCACTCGTGTACAAATACAATATTTTTACTTCCACCTTTTGACACATACTTGCACAATAGATAGTTCCCACATCTACAATATAAACCCCCCTTGTTCTTAATCATCAGTCATTTTGATAGGCTAAACTGATAAGCACTTAATGTTTGGAAGTAATTCCCAAATATGCGATAATTGATAAAATACCAAGAGAATGTTTATGTGACAGCCACTTTTTCTTCAACTTTCTGAGCCGTCTGTCAACATGAGCACAATGAATATGTTATTCTTCTATATATATGATTTGATTTTATCATCGTTGACATTATATTCCTTATAAACATTTATGAAATTTGCCTATCAATATGGCAGACTATTCAGAGCAAGGGAGGTAAATATTGGAAATGAGGGAACTATCTATAACTGACACTGCTTAAAATTCACTATAAACATCAATGGAGTGGCACAAATATAAAGCAATGTCTGATCAAATCCAGTGAAGTGTTACAAATAAATGATAGATTTGAACCCATCACACAGACGAATCATTGCACAAGCAGATAAATAGGCACTCGGTGTAAGTGGATATTTTCCACGAGTCACAATAGTTCACAAATAAGTCAGTTCAGATGTTTTGCAAGCAGAAATGTTCACGAGTCACCGAGTATATATATAGTTTAATAGTAAACAATAAAAAGGTATTTTCTGTGAACAAGGAGAATTGTGCTGACTGATATTTTCATGACATTCTGAGATTCACAAAATTCACCAACATTTTCATGCTACAAACCAATTATACAGTAAAACAAGTAATATTTGCTCTTGTAAAATTGCTGACTAGTATCGGTACTGTATTCAGTAACTTGACCTACCAGAGGGTTATCCCTGTGTAATACAACAACAACTTCCTGGTTATGACTCTCAGTGGTGTTCAAATCATACCAATCTCGCTTCAAAGGTTCAACATTGGCAATGTCAACCAAATTCATCTAAAAGATGATAAAATCAAAACAAGTACATAACACACTTAAAGTTTAAAGATATTAGACCGAGATATGAACAATATCAGTATAATTACTTTAAACAGTAATTTTAGAAAATATTATTTAAGTTAATACAACTAACCAATTACTAACCAAAAGTGGGCTGGATAACAAGCGTGGTAGTGAATATATGAAATGTTAATATCAATTCATTCAAGGGTCCTATCAGAACTTATTTAAGGAATCTTATTCACTATTAAACATGTATCTTAAGTCATAGTTACATTCAACTACTGGCTAAGTCATAGTTACATTCAACTACTGGCTAAGTCATAGTTACATTCAACTACTGGCTAAGTCATAGTTACATTCAACTACTGGCTAAGTCATAGTTACATTCAACTACTGGCTAAGTCATAGTTACATTCAACTACTGGCTAAGAAATGTTGCCCTTTAGTATGTTAGCAAAGTGTAAACTTTTAGGTAATTCAAGGGCTATAATTCAGTATCAAACATGTTATTGAACTTCAACAAGACTTTATGGTCTTATACACCCATGATGAGTTTCATATACCCTAGGTACCAGTAAGTTTCATACACCTGGGTAAGTTTCATACATCCTGGGTAAGTTTCATACACACCGGGTAAGTTTCATACACACTGGGTAAGTTTCATACACACTGGGTAAGTTTCATACACCTGGGCAAGTTTCATACACCTGGGCAAGTTTCATACACACTGCGTAAGTTTCACACACACTGGGTAAGTTTCATACACCCTGGCTAAGTTTCATACACCTGGGCAAGTTTCTTAAACACTGGGCAAGTTTCATACACACTGCGTAAGTTTCACACACACTGGGTAAGTTTCATACACCCTGGGTAAGTTTCATACACCTGGGCAAGTTTCTTACACACTGGGCAAGTTTCACACACACTGGGCAAGTTTCATACACACTGGGTAAGTTTCACACATACTGGGTAAGTTTCATACACCCTGGGTAAGTTTCATACACACTGGGCAAGTTTCATACACCCTGGGTAAGTTTCATACACACTGGGTAAGTTTCATACACCCTGGGTAAGTTTCATACACCCTGGGTAAGTTTCATACACCCTGGGTAAGTTTCATACACACTGGGTTAGTTTCATACACACTGGGTAAGTTTCATACACACATGGTAAGTTTCATACACACTGGGTAAGTTTCATACACCCTGGGTAAGTTTCATACACCCTGGGTAAGTTTCATACACACTGGGTTAGTTTCATACACACTGGGTAAGTTTCATACACCCTGGGTAATTTTCTTACACACTGGGCAAGTTTCATACACCCTGGGTAAGTTTCATACACACTGGGTTAGTTTCATACACACTGGGTAAGTTTCATACACACTTGGTAAGTTTCATACACACTGGGTAAGTTTCATACACCCTAGGTAAGTTTCATACACCCTGGGTAAGTTTCATACACACTGGGTTAGTTTCATACACCCTGGGTAAGTTTCATACATGCTTGGTAAGTTTCATACACACTGGGTTAGTTTCATACACACTGGGTAAGTTTCATACACACTGGGTAAGTTTCATACACACTGGGTTAGTTTCATACATGCTTGGTAAGTTTCATACACACTGGGTTAGTTTCATACACCCTGGGTAAGTTTCATACATGCTTGGTAAGTTTCATACACACTGGGTTAGTTTCATACACACTGGGTTAGTTTCATACACACTGGGTTAGTTTCATACACACTGGGTTAGTTTCATACACCCTGGGTAAGTTTCATACACACTGGGTTAGTTTCATACACCCTGGGTAAGTTTCATACACACTGGGTTAGTTTCATACACACTGGGTTAGTTTCATACACCCTGGGTAAGTTTCATACACACTGGGTTAGTTTCATACACACTGGATTAGTTTCATACACCCTGGGTAAGTTTCATACATGCTTGGTAAGTTTCATACACACTGGGTTAGTTTCATACACACTGGGTTAGTTTCATACACCCTGGGTAAGTTTCATACATGCTTGGTAAGTTTCATACACACTGGGTTAGTTTCATACACACTGGGTTAGTTTCATACTACGCTCCACACAGCGCTTTGATTCCACTACCGTTACATTCACCCGCTGCTGTATTACCCAGTATATTTTGATATTAGACCTTGCGAAATCACCGTTCGTTCCTGATACTAAATGCCATTGGTCGACACGATCACGTGACTACTGCGTTTATTATAGATGGGTATTTTCCAGTGTTAAACCAATAAAATGTGTACGCAGTGTACAGCCTTTCGCGTCGAAGGAAAGTTTGACTATCTAGCTATTCGGTTTTAGTTCAAGTCATTAAACGTGTAGCACTTACAGAAGGCAGTGTTTCGTTCATTCATCGAGGTTTTTACTGATAAGTTTTAAAAATAGTGTGTCGAATCTGATTAACAAGATGCCAAGTAACGATATGACGCATTTAAAAATATACACGGATTCCGCCCGTACAGTTTAAATGACCCTAAATCACTACACATTTACAGGCATCGGAATAATTTCGGCATGCCGATGAAACAATAGTCACTTACGTTCGATACATTTAGTTTTTCTAGCAATTTCCATAGTCACAGTGGCATTCTATGACAGTGAAAGCTGTCTATTCAATGCACATGCACACTAGCATAAAGTTTATTTACACATGTTTACTGACATTAGCGAGTTGTTGTAAGCAGCTCGCTGAATGGCTCTGAACACATGTCGACTTGCCGGTCCAAATATAGAAAATATCAGTTGTGCGGGAGTTATAAAGCAGAGGGTGAATATGAAGGTAGCGGAATAAGCTCCCGATGCTAAAGGAGAGTAGTATCATACACACTGGGTAAGTTTCATACACCCTGGGTAAGTTTCATACATGCTGGGTAAGTTTTTTTACACCCTGGGTAAGTTTCATACATGCTGGGCAAACCCATACACCCTGAGCAAGTTTCATACACCCTGAGAAAGTTTCATACACCCTGGGCAAGATTCATACATGCTGGGCAAAACTCATACACCCTGAGCAAGTTTCATACACCCTGAGAAAGTTTCATACACCCTGGGCAAGTTTCATACACCCTGAGAAAGTTTCATACACCCTGGGCAAGATTCATACATGCTGGGCAAAACTCACACACCCTGAGCAAGTTTCATTCACCCTGAGAAAGTTTCATACACCCTGGGCAAGTTTCATACACCCTGAGAAAGTTTCATACACCCTGGGCAAGATTCATACATGCTGGGCAAAACTCATACACCCTGGGCAAGTTTCATACACCCTGAGAAAGTTTCATACACCCTGGGCAAGATTCATACATGCTGGGCAAAACTCATACACCCTGAGCAAGTTTCAAACACCCTGAGAAAGTTTCATACACCCTGGGCAAGATTCATACAGATTAGTTCAGGAATGTGGACTTCAAAATAAAATGGTCGACAACCACAGAGAAAATTGACTACAATAGTTCACACTTGAGCACTTCTTGTTTACATGAGCTAGAAACAAGTATTGTAGTTTCAAACATACCTCCGTTGCCAGGGCAACATAAGTCAACATGTCAACTTGAGCAGCTTCACTCAGCTGTAAGAGCTGTTTGTAAGGAACCATCTCCACAACGAGTATATTCACAGATTCACAAACACAACACATATCAGGAGAAACTTTACCTTTCACAAACAAAACATTAACTGACAGCTGAAAGTACACAATTACCATAATAACATTTTTTGTCCAACAAATACTTTTATGCATATTTATTGTGAATTGTTTCATTAAATTGTAATTGTTTTATTATTTATAGCTTTTATTTTAACACACTGCATTACATTTTTCTTTCGGTACTTGAATGAACCAAGAGCATTCTAGCAGTTTAAAACAAGCTATCAAGATCAATCAACAATTTTATATTCCATTTTCAAAAATCTTTTAAATGTTTTATGTTTGTTTTAATTGTTTTGATGCAATTTGGCCTTTTTGGCTGCTAGAATAAATGCTCAATCACAATATCTCGAACTATTTTGTAAAACAGTCGGACCTTGTTTCTTCGACTACCTTCTATTGGAATGCATGGTATAATCCAATACAAGATTCCGATATATCTACCTAGGCTAATCGAATTAAAACACACTTTTGAAAATGTATTATTGAAATAAAATTTGGGACCAAATGAATTTGATAAACAAGGTCCAACTGTATTAATTTATTACATACAATGTGAATGTTAAATTAAATCAAATTATATATTAGATAAGTTTATAAAGCTTACAGTTTCCAAGACATCTAAGATTTCTTTCAGCCACTGCTCTGACTTGGGTAATTCATTCATGAACATACTCAGTGAAGAGATCTGTGATGATTTTGTGGGTTTATATCCTTTATGTTTGAAAGACATTTGTATATCACCATTCACCAGCTGAAAATATCAAAGCACATACAGGGCGTTAAGTTTGTTCACTAGGTTTGCATTTCGATAAAATGAAAATAATGCTGTGTAGACAGGCTTTATTTCACATAATGAAAACTACTGCTTTTTTCACGAGTATCTGTTTTATACTGAACTCTCATGCAGGAGTCAACTATTGGTATATAGTGACATACAAGGGTTGTCCCATTAAATCGTAGACTATGTCTATAACATAATTGTTGTCCCATTAAATCGTAGACTATGTCTATAACATAATTATTTGACGTTCCAATGTAATAATTTTACACACATATACTATTTAAAGCATTTTTGATCAGTTTTACTGTATTTGTTATGAAAATAAAACAAACTTGTGTATTTTGTGTAGCAATATAGGATAACCGAAATAGCTATAGCTATAAATAAGTACAATGTAGTACTATCTGTGCCAAACGTCATTATTCCACCAAATACGTTACACATGTATTCTTTGATCATTTAACATACTTTAAAGTGTCATAAATGTAACGTCTGTTATTTCCACATGGTGCTATTTTTACGCAAATTGGTGAATAGTGAATTTTGAAAACATAGAACCCCTGCATTTTGCTTACGATGTGGCTCTGAAGTCTCATCTGCGAGGGTGAAAGTTTGAAATCGCAATGAAATCAAGTATGTAATTCAAGTGTTTAACAGAAGTCTAAATAAGGACTGGGTTAAATAAATCTGTGTTTGCGAGTTGGGTGCAGTGCCATAAAAAAATGCGTAATATGGCGGCAAACATTTCGAGAAAGAGTAAATGTCAGACACATCAAAATCACAAAACAACGTTACAACATTTATATGCACGCCGCATGTCTGTATGTCCTGTCATACATTTTAATGTCATTTCAACAATTTGTAAGGCAGTTCAATATAATTTTGTATACGTGTTGAGAAGATGCTGATAATACAACACTGAAAATTTTGAGAACTTTTGTTAATGTTGTGTTGTTTTACCGCCAATGTCTACGATTTAATCCGACAAGCCTCGTATATGGAACAACCCTCGTATATGGAACAACCCTCGTATATGGGACAACCCTCATATATGGAACAACCCTCGTATATGGAACAACCCTCGTATATGCAACAACCCTCGTATATGCAACAACCCTCGTATATGGAACAACCCTCGTATATGGAACAACCCTCGTATATGGGACAACCCTCGTATATGCAACAACCCTCGTATATGGGACAACCCTCGTATATGCAACAACCCTCGTATATGGAACAACCCTCGTATATGGAACAACCCTCGTATATGGAACAACCCTCGTATATGGGACAACCATCGTATATGGGACAACCCTCGTATATGGGACAACCCTCGTATATGCAACAACCCTCGTATATGGGACAAGCAATTAAACAAATACTAATATTCCAACTCTATGAACGAACTTTTTGACACCCTGTACTGCAGACATATGACACAACACCTCACCCAGGGCAAAAGAGCTATTATAACCATTTTATGACACTGGCATGATGAGGCTCGAACCTACAACCTCCCATCTGGTGAGTGGATCGATACAACTATAAAGCAGCATGACATTTTGTTTTCTCAGACGGCTACATGTAGTTTCCAACCAACCAATGCTCATTTCACAAAAACATCTACTGATATTCACTTGTTTCTAGATTGAAAGTTACAGCATATTTTAGACATCAAAACAAAGTAGAGATCTTGACATATTGTACAGGATGTTCAGGAGTTAAATAACTTTATTCTTGCAAAATATGTCAAATTTAGTGACACAGAAAACCTTTCATCAGCATGGATGACGTTCCTTTTCAAATACTTAAAAAAAAAGAAGCTTTTACACAAGAATAACTGACCACTAGAGACAAAATAAGCTGCCTGATGACTGACTATACATACCAATGCCCGACAAGGACGTCCATGTAGTTTGTGCAATGCTAATGTATTGCTGATTGACGTGAGTACAACAACACCATCGACAACATAGGGAGAATTGTATGCACCAACAATACTGTGACTAGCAACAACATTGCAATCCAATCTGCAAAGAAAACCAAGTAGAAAATGTATCAACCAATAAAAACCAAGTAGAAAATGTATTAACCAATGAATTAGCTAGAAGATGGCTTATAACATGTCACACTCAGTTTTTTAAACATCCAAGAGAACCAATGACAACTTAACACAGAGTAAATAACGACAACACACCCGATTTTGTCTTTTCTTGTCATTTTTGTTTGAATAATAGAAAGTTATTTTGTATATTCCCTGTTCTTTTGTTAATATGTTGGGGGGGGGGGGGGAATCAACATCCAGACTTTCAAGTCAAGACAAATTTAAGTCATCAATGTTTCCCTAAACATTCTATTAGCCTTCTTTGCAATTAGCTAAATCAGAGCACTTCATCATTTGATGGTTGTTCCACAATGCGGTCCTATAATCTAAAGGAGTTGAACAGATTATAAATGTTACACATACCTCAGCTTTCCACCATTACTATGCTTTTCAATCACATCACAGACAGCTTTGTTTATTGTCTGTTCTCCTCTGTAATTGATTCTATTCACCAACTGTTCAATACATGTCCTAGTAGTATTCATGTCACTCAATTTCCCTGTATCATTATGTTGCCATGGAAACTGATCATCAACATCTGTGAAGTCAGTACTGGTATCATATAAATGCCTACTATGAAAGCTTAGCTTTGGTCTGTTACCAGCTCTAGCATCTTCAGAGTATTTTTCTGAATTGTTTCCATCACTTGAACCACCAACAGTATTACTATCACTTGCTAAGATTACATGCATATGTGTTTTATCATCAATACAATTCACTTCATTGTTAACATTTGTTTCACCTTCTGTATTTCCTGGATTTTCATTAATACTTTCTTCAGATTTCATATGTCTGCTTCTTGCAAGTACTCGAGTTCTACTTGTTCCTGTTCCAGGAAATGTTACATCACACCTAGTCAAATCACCAACATCATTCAAAGCTGTTGACAAATCTCTAATATTGGAACCACCTTCAAATTCTGGCATACAAAGGTTAAATGGATCATTATCAAAATTAGGACATTTCACTTTACACAAATCTATACATGGTTTACGACTGCAAGAGCAAGCCTCCTGAGTAATATTTTCGGAACTAATGTTTGGACTGTCTAACTTTTGTGAAAATGAGTTATCAGTAACCTTTGTTTCAGTTTCAGCAGTTGTTGTCATATTTGAACTTGTCACACTTTTACCTACAGTGTTCACTCCAGTTTCCAAAATATTGCCATCAGACAGACGTCCACCAGATTTTACCTCATTGTGTCCATTAATCACCTTCTGCTCTTGTATCACTTTTTGTATTTTAATTCTTTCTAATAATGCATTTATAACTTTTATTTGACTTGAACATACATCAGAGGCAAGACCAGCATTTGAATGCGTGTCAATCTTTGTTTCAGGTAGTTCAGACGTACATGTGGGCAAAGATTTTATTTCTTCTAAATGTTGCTCTGTTTCACTCTTTCTCACAGTTTGAAGTAAGGCATTGATATCTTTAATTTGACTAGCAGAAGACCTTAAGTCACATTCAAAACTTGCTACAACAGAATCACATTGTTGTTCCACTACCGTGCCCGTCACACATTTGTCTTTTCCAGCCCAGTGTTCACCAATCAGGGTCTCATTCTTATTCAAACTGAACTCCAAACCCCCTGTGACATGAGAGAAGCTTTCAGTTGTTACTGGAATGGGTGAAGTACTAGTAGTTTCTTTGACAGCTTTACTACATGCCGTTTTAAATTTTCCTAAATCTGATAATCTCTCTTTGATTTTGTTATAGTCATGGCAACACTGTTGAAGATCTAAATTATTGATATGTGCTTGTGTTTGGACAGTTTTCGAAATTAGATCAACATTAGAATGAAGCAATTTCTTCCTGTTTTCAGTTTCATGTACTTCCATTTTCACGCTTTGTGTTACAGAATGAGCATCTTCAGCAGGGGCGGTAAACTTTATTTCCACAAACCTAAATTCATCTTCTAGAGTATTGCCTGTACCATCAACAACATAATCAACTTTTTTATCAACAGCATTTTCAAAACAATCATCAAACTCATCATCCTCCACTGGAATAGAAGTTCTAATATCCTCTGCAGTCTTATCACAGTTGTCTCCCCTATATCTTCCAAATTCTGAATTCCTGTCTAGTCTCCTTTGTTTAGTCATCCCTTCTATATCATTACTCATATCAGCCTGAAGCTTTTTAAGGTCTTCAATAATGGTTTCAGAATCATCCATTCGTTCAGATTCATCTGTGTCTCTAACATTAGCAAGGTCAATACTTTCAATACTAGTTTCATCTGATGTGTCAAAGAACCAAGAAACGTCCTCATCCTCACCTTTGTTTTTGTCAGAAAAAGAAGTTTTCATTTGGAGATGTACGATTTCAATACCATCATCTCCTTCACAACTCAATGATTTTAAACTTTTCCCATCATTTTCCTTGTTTGCTATATTTCTTTCTTTGCAAGATGAATTTGTAAATTGCACATTGGTTTCATCATATCTCTGATTATCCTTTGACTGTTCAATTTCATTAACATTCCCATGACTCTCTGAAGAAGGTAAGTGCTTAGATCTCTCTGATTTTACATCCAAATCATCAAAAAACCAAGACACATCATCCTCATCATTCAACTCGTCAGTGCCATCATCTACACTAGAATGTATAGATTCTTCAGAGTATTCAATATCTTTTTGAGGCCTCCTCAATTCCTTGTTTTCATTAATCGATCTACTCATATTGGTTACATCATATTCATTTGTAGAAAGATCAATGCGATCTGGCACAAAGTTCTCTTGTTCATTATTTGTTTCTGTTATTTTTAGATCGGCTTCTACATCCCCCTCCATTCGAGTCTTCTTTGAAACAAAGCCTCCCGCATCAATGTTGAAGCAGGCTTCTGAAGATTCTACCCCTTGTTTCTGATTTCTTGTTTCATGATTTATATCACCTAAAGACACTGAAATAGCATCGGACATTGTCAATGTTACTGTTTCAACATACTGGATTATTTCATTAAGAACATCTTCCATGTGTTGTAACACATTGTCCACAGGTATTCCCTGAAAACATATAATTGTATGTTAATTGCAGTCTGAATACTAATTAGGCAAACACTACAACATTCAGATTTCTACTGCATTTAAGTATACATTGAATAAATCTATTTTGGAGAGACATGCTGAATGAATATAGCAACATTTTTCTCAAATACTTGACCAGAATTTTCCATCTTTACGCCTATCTTACCTCCCTTGTGTAAGATGAGTCTTGTGGTGAATAGTGACTTGAATATATTGTTTATTCATATGGTACTTAGTTCTTTTATTTAATCTAATCCTTTCCGGGTTAGGGTTAGAAAAGAGAAAAAGGGAGAAAAAGAACTTATCACCAGTTTCAGGTGCAGATGGAAATATCAGGTACTTGGCGACTAATTCTTATTATCCCTAATATACAAGAAAATTACCAAATAATGAAATATTACCCTAGTGATGTGATTTTAGGACCTCCTCTTTAAATGGTGTTAGAGAAAATATAAAATATTATACATGCTCATTTAAATTGTGTTTGGTCGAAATTCAGGTTGTATCGGTATCATTGTATTAGCATATCAGCAAATTGTCAAAAAATAAAATAAAGGTTACAAGCAATTCAATTACTTTACAATGTACACTCATATTAATCAATTATTAATGAATTAGAGACGGTTGATATACTAAGTAACCAGTACTAATGTATTGCCAAACCAAGAACTGCATACAAACCATTTCACAAAGTTGGGATACATCTTTACACCAGGAGTGGATATAAAACAACAATTCATCAGCTGATCGAGCACCATAAACCTTTCTGAATTCTTGAGACACATTCACAATATACTTGAACACAGGATGCTGTGAAACAAAACAGAAATCTATGGTATAATAAACATCAAAGACAATCAGTAGCAGAACGGAACAATAATTACTTCATTGTTCATAGTAAAATTTCTTATTTCATTACCAGACACCTTGAACATTTACCTAACAGAATGGATACTTATCAGACATGTCATACTCTTTGGCAAACTCTGAAAAAAACTATAATAATGCATAAGGTGATAATGACAAGTTTTACATACTAGAGTATAGAATGTTCAGCAGCTAAAACTAATCCTTCACTACATGCATCCATAAAGTCATAGCTCCCAACTGATTACATTTGATGCTGGCTTGCTGTACATAATCTCCACTCTGTGACACCACTGATTAAGATAAAAGCCTAAAACACTCACCAATGTGTACAAAGAATGCCTATGAAACTTTATTTCAATAGAGAAGATAGTTATTTTGAACCTTAGATTAAATGATATCGTAAACAGATATTCCAAATAACCAGAGTTTCGTGATAAGATATTGGTAGCCCTCACAACAGTGATACAGGGTTTTTTTCAGCTGTTTTATAGCCGTTATTAGGCTACATTCCCAATGCCAAAAAGTATATTTTTTCCAAATGGAAAGAAAGATTTCCCAAAAATCTGAAGAATACGGCTCAATTGACAAAGTTAGAGGCTTTCCTCTCACAGGCAGTTTATACAAATAGCAATTGTTGAGTAATTAATCATTTACTTTTATTCCTAATATTTTGCTGGAATTTCTAGATTTTTTCCCCAATAAAAGGTATAGGTCATCTTCCCAAAATAGCCAAAATAAACCCTGCGATAACATCACATTCATTCATTATTTGAAAAACGATCTGTCGTCTATAGATGTGATATATTGAGGGTGTAGTAGGAGATTGGATAGAATATCTTACAAGTACAATATTGATGAAATACCTCAATATCAATATTTTCCATTAAAGTTGATGCAAATTTGAAGAAAAAGAATCCTTCCTCTCTCAGTAAGCACTTAACACTGAAAAAGAAATGAACGCAAAGTAAAGACAACAGACTGCAGGCCTCTGTACAAAATCAGCACTTTTTTTACCCGTTATTGTTTTATGTACAGAACAAAAACACTGAAGAACTTAACTCTAAAAAAAATAAAAAGATTGTTAAATATTGGAATAAAGATATTGCCTGTTCTTGGCATATTAATTTACAGGGTTTTTGAAGTCCATGGAAAATTCTTCCACATCCTATGGTTTAAACATGAATATTTTCCATTGCAATGCTCTTTTTTATTGAACATTGTCATAAAACTACAGGTATATTATATTATCTTGAAATGTGAAGCACACTCTAGTCGAATTGTATACTATATATTATGAGGATTGTTGACAGTGGTAAAAACATTTATGAATGACATACACTGTCCAGAGTGGTGTAACTTTTTTTATTTTGTAACCAATTCAATTTGTAGTTTCATCATCGGCATGGAAGAGAATAAACTAACAAAAGATTCACGCAAAAAAGGAACATTGCGCTGAAACATAGGTCTGTGACTGAAATAATCAAATTTAAACATCCAATATCAGATAGCTTACCTTCGACTTGATTCAAGAAATGACTTCGCATATTCACCTGAAATTGACACAAAGATAATATTTCTAAAACTTAATCAAGCTCAATATTTGATACAGAGTAGCATTATCTTTATATTACAGTTACACGTCAAGTTGTGATATTAGTATCCGAAATGAGATAATAACCGAAATATAGGTGTACTTATAAGTAATGGACCAATCGTACTGCTCCGACTGTAAGTAAAGGAAATTAATGGTGTTACTGAAATATGTACATTACCAATAGGAAGGTCTTTGATCAATTGAAAATGTCTTTTCTGGCTCATCTTGATGCTAAAATAGTTTCAAAATAGTAGCTCGTCGCGAATGACGCGACCGCTAATTCCGAATACGAATAAGTAAAATATCGTTGTCGTCAGTCTTACAAAAGGCCGTCTTGCATCTCCTCGCTCTGTGAAGATGTAAATTCGGCTGTTCTGCTTATCTGAGTCACTCTTAAATTAATTCGTTGACAAAACAGGTACGATGCTATATGAGGTGTCAGCATCTCGATTGTGACCTCAGTGAACTTAGAATTCATTTACAGGTCGAGATTTCTATATTTTAACTTTGTTCATTCTCTACTTCCATGGTTACTAACCAGTACTAGCACGTTCTTCTTATTAAATGTAACTCAGCCAACTTTCTCGCACACAAAGAGCTGGGAGACAACTTTAATGACAGTCATGTGAAGCATGTTTACCTCTAGCAGGGATTGTACCCTGACCTCCTGTACTGAAGGCCGATGCTCCACCACTTCAGTTATTGTTGTTGATCATTATTTTATGTCGGAGATGATCAATTTATTGTATTTCAGGGAGCATATCTAAACCTGTTGGTAGTTTTAGTTTATAGGCAATTAACAGTTAATGCAGTTTATAAATGTGCTCCCCGATCATGTTCATTTTGGACATCAAAAGTCCATAGAACACACTGTAAATATACGGTCCCTGCTTCTGGCAAATCAGCATGAAAGTTTCAATATGTACATTATTTCATTGAACATAATCAACATTATTTCATTGAACATAATCAACAGAGCATTTGACAAAAATGGCTTCGAATTCACTTAATTGTGACAAGGGTTTTTACTACATGCGGACTGGTGGTAGGTACAAGAGGGGTTGTCCCTTGGAAATTCGTTAAAATGTTGGTACTTGTATGAATTGGTCATTCTGTATTTTTAATGAGATAACCCTAGTGCAATTCTCATTAATGAGTCCTCAAAATTTAGACCCTGAAATGCACAAAAAGTCATCATTTCATATTTATATGGAGGGGCCCTCCAATGCCTACCCCCACTCCTGACTCAAGTGCAAGACATTTGTCCTCATATTTGCCCCCCCCCCCCCCCTCAGTCTGGAATGTCTAGATCCAAGCCTGATAAGGTTAATATGTTCGGACTTTATTAAAGTTGAATTTTAAAAAAATCTTCATGTCAAAATCTACAGGCCTTGTCACACATATTTTTGAGGTAAGCAATTTTACAAAGAATGTCATCGGATTTATTTACAAATGTTGTTGAACCTAACAAAGTCAAACTATTCCAACCATTGGTGTTACTTTCATGAATGGTCAAAATTAAAAAATACCGTTTTATTAACTTCAACATCTTACACTTGTAACAAAAACAAAGATTCCTAAATATTTGCACAAAGCAATCAAAAACAAAAAGGATATCAACAGGTTCACTTTATTCAACACAAAATATATTTCAGTAGGTAAATTTTCTAACAAACAATGTGTCATGTAATACATTTCTGAACTACATGTAGGTAGTATGTATATGGCTGAATTTACATTTGTACAGTAAAACCTCACTTTAAGACCACCTCAAAATTAAGAACACAATTTTGTAATCCATTTTCACTGTTTTGCTCTTTATTCAACCTCAATATCAAGACCACCTCAATAATGAGACCAGTTTTCAAGCGTCCCAAGGGTGGTCTTACTATTCAGGTTTTACTGTACATCAAAATCATTAAAACAAATAGTAAGTTATCAATTGTAATATATCTACATGTATATCTACCAACAAATACACAAATACATATAATGAGACATATAGTGTTCTCAAACAGTGACACAGTAAGGGCACAATCTATTGTTTGGATGCAAGGAGCCACATAATGCCAGTACTGTGCACAAATCGTTATTGATGATGAAGTCATATCATAAAGGGGATGAAATTTGTGTCATTCTTTACTCTGATCGGCCTTAAAGCAGATGTCATTTTATCGATATGAGTATAAGATGGGTATTGGTTGCAAAAGAATACATTAACTAAGTTGTAAAAGTCAAGAAAATATTGTTTCCATGTAACTCCAATTATTGGATAGCCTCACCAGGGAGGGTGGCGGCAGACTGACCTAGGGAAATAAGACAATTTGTCTTTTTTGTGGTCAAATTCCCGACCTCGAGTCAAGCAAATTGTCTAAATCCCCGTAGTGGAAGATGCTAATGTCACAATTTCTGGATCTATAAAAAAATCAAGCAAGTGTATTTCCCTGAACCCAGAATCATTCGGCGGGTCAAATTCCCACATGTCAGGAATCCATTTCCGTCTGAAGTCGTGTGTATCCCCACAACTCCCCCCTGGCAATCATCGATACGAGCATATTCTATCAGTTATTACTTTCATACATGATTGACTTACTTCATTGAGTTTTTGAAGGTACATCATCTTATTTTTTTACAAAATATCCTGAATCATAAATATAATCAAATCAATGGTAAATGCCTTCATAATGATGCACTTTGCAACACTGCATGTTCACCTTTCTTACATGTTTCCTAAACCCACAAATACAAATACTTATATTTTCTTTCCTGACCTACATTAGTGCCAGCACAGGAAACACAAGCATGGGACTCGGGTTTTGCAGTCCATGTAACTTTTAAGATTTTGTTTACAGTTACATCTGTATGAAGGCATTAACATTTTCTAACAAGAGGCCCTTGAGGGCCTGCACTCTACTAGCTGGTCAAGGTAGGTAACTTTTTGTCTTCAAGTTCGAAGAAGGCATTAAGGTAGGCTCTATTGATAACAGAAATATTGCCAATTTCAAGGGCCATAATGCAGTCATGTATGCACAGATCTGTCTGTTTTTCAAAAGTAACTAAGGTCTCATGGATATCAAACGACTGTCAAGTTTGGTGAAGATCAAATAAAAAATGGAAGCTTCAGTTACAAGCTCATGTATAGCAATTTTGCCATTTTTAAGGGGCCATAACCCCATCATGTATAAGCAGATCTAGCTGGTTTTTCGAAAGGAACTGAGCACTCCTGGATGTCTAACTACTGTACAAGTTTGGTAAACATTGCCTAATAAATAAAGGCACTATTGTGTTTTCGAAAGGAAACGAGTTCTCATTGATATCCAACTACTGTGTAAGTTTGATTGAGATATATTCAAAACTGATAACTTTATTATGTTCACAAGCATTTGTTTATGAACCATGAGCACAGCACTATCACATAAGCTCTTCTGGCCTTTATTTTGATAGAAAATGAGACTATCGATCTTTAAATATTTAATACTTTGATATCAATCTGAAGGTCAATTGCTTTGCTATAATAAATAAGAGAAGATAAATGATATATAATCAGGATGTGTTTAGAGTGAATCACTTCTCACTCATTAGAGTTTAGCAGTTCCTATTGCACGGATCATGGTACGGTAGTTTTAAGTTGTCAAATACTTCCTTCTCTGATGTGGCTGGAATACTTTTACCCTGAAAAAATGAATATTGGACAATTATAGTCAGTAACATACATGCCATATCTCACGCCGTGAGACCATTCCTCACATATTTTCATGCTTACTCACGGTCTAATGCCGTTAGATTAAAACCTCACGTAAAATTGAACCTCCAGAAAAAAAGAAAAAATCTCTAATCGTGCGAAATGTTGTATCTTGGACATGCTATGACGCTTCGATACTACCCGAAAACGCCAATTAAAGGTATACGTAATATTAGCAAAGTTGACACTTTGTTGAATCACAGGTGGCCGGTGAGTAGCCATGACATTTAAAACCCGCATTGAAATTTTTTTTTCACTGTGATAAAAATCGGTTGAGAAATGGCTTTGAAAAATACGTCAAAGCAAATATGTGTATATTTTCATTGTAAATACGTATGAAGTTGGACACCGTCTAAAATGTAGGTCAAAATCAATATAATACAGCTATGCCAAAAAATACAAACGTCTTCTAGAACAGTTCTGTTTGTTTATATAACAACTTTGCCTCATTGTGATTTAATATTACTCCTCCTCAGTTAGGTAATAGTCACACAAAGTTTGAATTAAGAGACTTTTCACTTCTTTGTGGTCATTAATTGATAAGAATGTTTCATTGACATTATACAGGATGTGGTTTACCAAGGTATGATCATATAGCCCATGACTGGTCAACATCATATTGAGTTTTCTCTCAGAGTACAATCTGGCATCTCTGTTAAACTGTTTACTGCCGGTCCAACCAACCAAAGCGTAATAGTACTGGCTGCAAATAAAACAGATTTAAAACATGAAATAAAACAAATATAAGATCCTTATATTGTAGAGATACACCACCAACAACCAAGTTAACATCATTTCATTCTAAGACAACAAGTGATATCTTGTGATGAAGACACGGGATGGTTTACCCATACATGTATTAGAATGAATTGCAGATGAATACAAGTACTGGTACTTTGTCTGATAAGTACTGTTAAACTTAAAATCTGCAGATTTCCGCGATATAAACATCTAATAGGGAACTCAAGAGAAGGAAATAACAATATTATCAACAGATGCACAGACACACGCCCACGCCCAAGCAAACCCACAAACACACTATCACTGTTATACCTGTATGGTGAGATGATCAGGTCAACTCTTCTAGCTAACCAACTGCGGTCCTCCTCAGCTAGCTCTGAAGGGGTTTTCGATCCTTTTCCAGCATTTGCAGAAGTTAGTAGAGCTGCCTCAACACTGTTATTTATCACAGGTTCAATTTCCTTATCATTGAAATTATCACAGGTATCGGAGTGCGACTTGTCACCAGTTCTTAAATAGATGACTTCAGTAGTATCAAAACTGTTCACACAATTATTTGTTCCAGCATTTTTTTCATCTGAAGATGTTTTGCTACTATAATCAGATGCCAAATCAGTTCTATCAACTCCATTATTTACATTAGTTCGTCCCTCATCTCTGATTTTCTTAGGAACCTTAATTATACCAATCCACTTCTCAAAATGATCCAACTGACCACGAGAACTCAACTTAGATTTTCTAGATAACATTTCTCCATTGTATGTACTACGCTCTAGTTTGCCACACAGCACAGTGTCGGTAGATTCTAGACTGTGTAACAATCGTACTAAAACACTGTTCACTTTCTCTTCTTGTGGATGGGTGATTAGCAAGTCAACATCATGTCCTGCTCGCTTGCCCCTAAAATAGAGGATTACATAGTGACATCATTTTTATATGGATTGAATACTGCATACATGCAAGGACATATAAACCATGGATTGGGATATTGGTGAAACGATAACAAGAAATAATTTACCCACAATTCTTAGCGCGCGCTCGGTTTAAAGTCCCAGTACAAAAACAAACTAGAGCACTGACCTTCTGAAGCCTCCTGTAACTGTCATTATTGCATCAGGGAGGATCGCATTTAAATGTTTCTGTACCAACTGTTGTATGTAATGAGCTTCTGATCGTAGTACCGGTTTTGTAAGGTCGTCATGGAAACCTAAACCTAAAATGTTCATTCAAATTTAACAATATACTCAAATATTTCAACCTGAACACAGCTGAGAGTTATTGTCTCAAAAAATGGATTTTCCACTACGTAATTCAATTGTTACTTCATGGTACAATTATGTGTAGATGGTGAAATACAAAAACAAAAACCATGCTTTTAAAGTATCATTTCCACATATTACATCCAACAACAGGTCTCAATAGATGAAATTCATTCAAGACAGAAAAGGAGACAAACTATTATTTGCTGTTTTGTATACATACCCCACTGAACCCTCCAATCTCCTGACTTGTACCCTTGCTGGGCCTCTTCAACAGTACTCCAGCCATTGGCAATAAATTGCTTGGCCGTAGATGGTCCAATTCCAAATATACTGGTGAATAGCTTAAAATATAACCCAATGCTTGGAAATACAATATACAGTATAGTTTTAAATTACAATTTGTTTCTAAGATCAAATTCTAATGAATACAAATAAAAAATTGAAAATGAAAGTCAACATCAATGGACTGACCTACATAAGATTCCATGGGTGGAAAATTTGAGTGATAGCTTTAAAATAAGTACAAACAGTTTATAGTACATGTAGTACTTTATTAATATAATCAGTTTCAATGCCATGACCATAATAACAATTCAGTACATGGTCCATTTGGCTGATACACATTTTAAAAATAATTACTAAAGTTTCACAGAAACATACAAAGTTACCTTCATTTTATGAAACCATGGATCACTTAGAATTGTCTGAGCTTCTGAACTTTCACCGTCCTCAATGATCTCCTGTTATCGAAACACATACATATAGTTAAACACAAGCAAATCCTTCATCAAAGCATATGAAATTTCTGAGACAGACATGTTGCCACACAAACTATACACATATTTCTAATATGGTACACATCACAGGTGGCTGGTGAGTAGCCATGACATTTAAAACCCACAGGGGGAAAAAATGATCACTCTGTTCTTATAGTAAGATATCTTTCTATAAGAACAGAGTGAAAAAAAAATGTCATGGCTACTCACCGGCCACCTATGGTACACATGACAGAAAACAACCATGTTTAAACAAAACTATGAACAAGGTTTCATTGAAATCTAATCATTCTGAACAGATTTCAATTCATTTATAATATTCATACATGTACTGGCCATACTTACTAGTCAAAATGCAAGCAAATGCAATGCGATCAGAAATCCAGGTAAACAGCCAGGTAAATTATGCCAGGATGCAACTTCACAAATAAAAGTGAAAAGTTATAATAAAAATTGTATAAGATTTCTAGACTTTGTCACAGCTGAAACCACAAGGAATAACCCTTAATAGCAAATGAATTTACTGTCAGGAGGTGGAAGATAGTAAATCTAGATATCATCACAAGTACTGACAGAAGTTTGCTAGAAATGACACTTTCAATGACATCATCAACTGACCCGAACAGCAGAATGTGAGACTATTACGTATGTACCCTTGAACCTCCTCAAGTGCCTTCTGTTGTATGGATTGTTGTTTTCCCGGAGGTCTATGTGGGGAGGCACTGTCTTGTGTATGTGGTGTTCCCGTAGCAACTTATTCTCTCTCTTTTATTGACCAATAAGATGGGCACATATATGGTCAAAGTTATCGACTGCCACTCTATAGGGAGTCTTGTAATAATGAGTTCTGATGAATACCTTAGTATAGATGAATGGAGATTTCTGATCTTGCCATCAAATTGACATCTATGAAGCTAGATAACACTTGGTATAGATGAATGGAGATTTCTGATCTTGCTATCAAATTGACATCTATGAAGCTAGATAACACTTACCTGAATAATCCTCTTACAATGATCACCTATATTTGTAACATTGCGTAGTTGTTGTATATTGGTCAGATGAAATGGTAGTGATTTCAAAACACAAGCTGCTCGTCTAAAACAAACACATCATAGCTAATATTTGAAAACAGCAGTTAAAAGTAAAGTTTGTTTTGAACAGACATTGATCTAATGTCCTAATATTCCAATATATTCATTTGAAAGGTTGACAGAATATTGAATATCAAAATTGCCTTTCATCAACATATCTAGTTACGGTATATGTCAATGACATGTAAACAGAATATTCTGACAATGTGAACACTACAGAACATCACTAAGTGACACACATCACTGAGATGTATAAATTAGATCTAACTTACCTAACTTTAACAGTTACCTCATCTAGCTAAGCAATTACCAACGAAAAATTAATAACCTGATTAATTACCAATATTGATTACTAATTAACCAATATAACCACCAAGGCAAAACCATTTACCTAAAAGCAAGTGCTCTGGAATAGTCATGGTCACCTTCTCTCAAATCTGCGAACTTCTCCAGGACTTCAAATGCTTTCTGTAAATATACCAGAACATATAAAAATATACCAGAACATATAAGTGATACTTTGTGTAAATATACCAGAACATATAAGTGATACTTTGTGTAAATATACCAGAACATATAAGTGATACTTTGTGTAAATATACCAGAACATATAAGTGATACTTTGTGTAAATATACCAGAACATATAAGTGATACTTTGTGTAAATATACCAGAACATATAAGTGATACTTTGTTCTACCAAGAAACAAACTGAATGAGACAAAACAAAGATTAGGTAATAGAGTCTAAAAAAGTAAAAGCCTGATTTAATAAATTGTAGCAACACTTACATTTGAACAACATTAGATTCCAACTTGCTAGAAAACCAGCACTTGTCTATAGTGACCTGATTGCCCTGGTTAAGCAGTCCACTACAGTACTGTAGCTGTACTTCAAAGGTCACCAAGGTATGGTTATAAAGTTTGATACAACTTGATGTATTTGACTTCATATAAACAACCAGACCAACCACTATCACTGTTATGACTGCAGGGAACTTGGCATAAATTTGAATCATCTGAAAGTGATTGTTTGTACTTAACCTTACCGTAAACTTTTCATTCAAGTGTTCCAATGGAGTCGCCCTCTGACATCCGTACTCGGCCATCATATGTCCTGAACTTGTAGGATTGGACTCGGCTCCCTAGATTTGATAAACAAATTAAACATACAATCCATCTCTGAATTTGTAATTTTTGGACAAGATACATGAAATTTATATCAGATTGTAGAGTGATAATTGAAGATACATTACCAACTATTGATTTCACAACCAATTTTATAGCCCAAAGTACCAAACAATGGTACATGTACCAATAAATATTGATTTTCCACTGATAAACCACTATATCTTTTGGGGTTGTTACATCTACATGTCTATGGATACAATAAACAGAGGCATGTGTAGAGAACAAATAATGTTTAGTTCTGTTTGACATTTAACTCTAACAGATTAGATCACAGAAGACTGTCACAAGTAGATATATATAAAGCAGAAGGAGAGAGAACTTGTGACAATCTCCTGTAGAAGGGATAAAGGGAGAGAACTCTTGGGATAAAAGGAGAGGACTCACAACAATCGCCTGTGGATAAGACAAAATGATTGTACAGGGCCTCCAGAACCGTTTAACAACTTTTTGACTAGTCGCTGTTAGAGGAATGGCAATTATAAAATATCAGATCATATAATAAGCGATGAGTCAAATGAGCTAACTAGACATGAGATGAACTTCAAGAGAATATCTTAAAATAAGTTAAAGTATCATATACAGTAAAACCTGAATATTAAGACCACCTTTGGGACCCTTGAAAACAGGTCTTAGTATTGAGGGTGAATAAAGAGTTAACCTATGAAAATGGACATGAAGATTATGTTCTTAATTTTGAGGTGGTCTTATTATGGAGGTGATCTTTAGGCGAGGTTTTACCGTATAAACAAGCATAAAGGAGATAAAAAACAACATATTCCTAATTACCCTGTCTGCATTTCCATCTTCATTTGAAGTTCTTCTTAATCTGTGTCTTGGTTCAACATCAACCAGATGTCCACTTCTTAAACTATCAGTAAACCATTGGACAGACACAACCTCCACATCGTCCAGAACACCAGTGTTCTTTATGTTCAACTTTCTAACAACAGCATCAAAATCTGTAAACTCAGTCACTACATGAGTGACGTCGGGGCTGCAAGTATTTAGTTAGCTATAGTAATTCAATACAAAGTTACAAACCGATTTAACCACTTCAAGACTTGGTTTCCTTATCTTAAGGACCTCAGCTTCGTAAACACCGAATCATCAATACAATATCATTGAAGATGCATCATTTATTTGTCAACTCTAATCCCCCAAAAATGTTGTTTAGTCGTATTATTGGCCACCCATTTTTTCAAACAAACAAATAAATTGGTGAGATAAACGTCACATTACCAAAAATGTACTAAATGACCGACAACAAAATGACAAAATACAGCACACATCAGAAATTATCCGAAATGTACTTATCCGAATATATAGCAAGTTCAATGTAAACAAATACAATATGAAACCTAGAACAAAAGTCTTTACCTGAACTTTTCTGATATCGGTATTTTTTTCTTTGAAGCAGCCGTTTTCATGTCTTTCAAACGCTGTTTCTGAATTCTAGCGTCCAAAACATGAACTAACGTTCTTCTCGTCTGTTCTGTCATTCTGCCTTCTTTCCCCTCTATTTAAACTACCGAAAATAAGGATAATCACCAAAAAGATAACTTGGCATTTGCAATCTGCTCTCAGACTTTCTGTGTTGAATAAATCTTGGCAAATAAAACATAATGCTACAGAGGGTTTTGAAAGTCCTTATTTTATATTGGTGACTGAAACTTTTAATGTAATGAAATCTGTGCAGTAATATGCCTCAATAAATCTGCAAATCAGGTGCCACCTCTATGTCTCGTAGAAAAGTCATGCATTTCAATATTAATCAGTACAGGCTAAAAGCCACAAATCTGGACTAATCTTGTGTGGCACTCAACCTGAATTAAAAAAAATAAAGCTGTGAGTAACACAATGAACAAGAGGCCCATGAGGGACTGTGCTCTACAGGCTGGCCAAATTTGGTAAACATCGGATAATAAATGAAGGTGCCATTGTGTTCACAATATCTATTTTAGCAATGTTGACAATTTCAAGGGCCATGATCCAGTTATGTATGTGTGGTTGTCGAAACGAACCAAGCCCTCATGGATATCCAACATTCTAGAGCTAAACTAGAATGCGTCCATAGGACACAGATGCCCCCACTTGCAGCCTTTGTCACAAAAGCAAATGCCATTATTCTGCTCATAGTTTGTGAATGGATATCAAAATTACCAAATGAACAACTGTACTGATTATGGTGATAAGTCAAGGGCTATAACTTAGCACTTACTGGACACAGGCAAACACGAAACCCCATGTGCACAACTATACAGGTTGGTGAACATTCCTGTAGTTTGGCGAGTGTAGCTGACATACTGTTGGTGATATGCGCAACACAAAATTGCACGCTCTGTATGCTATATTTTCAATCAATCAAGGGCCATAACTTTGCACTTACTGGGCTCAACGAATTATGAATCCCCAGGTACAGTATAACTCATGCATGTGAACATTTCTGTAGTCTTATAACTCTGGCTCATATACTTAGGAGATATGTGCGACACAATATTGCATACTCTGTAGGCTGTATTTTAACTAAGTCAAGGGCCATAACTTTGCACTTACTGGGCACAGCCAAACATGAAACCCCAGGTGCACAACTACACATGCTGGTTAACATTCCTGTTCAATGACTCCGGCTCATATTGTTTTAGAGATATACGAGACACAAAATTTTGTGACAGACAGATGGACAAGGGCAAATCTATATGCCCCCCTTTTTCAGAGTGGGGGCATAAAAATAATGGGCTTCTGTTACATAATGGTTAAGGTCACAAACTTCAAATCACTTGCTTCACACCACTGTGGGATAGAATCCTACCCAAGGTATAGAATTTGTGAGGGTCATCCAGTTGGCTTACAGAAGGTCAGTAGCTCTACCAAGCAGTCCACTGGGTGTCTTCCTCCACCCTAATAGCCAGAATAGTCACCACATGACCCGGGCTGTTTATGTGACTTAAAGCCCCATTGCAAAAAAAACCACAAAACAACAACTAACAGCTATTTTATATTTAACAAATACATTATATGTACATAATATCACATAAATCTAATAATCACATACAACTGTATAAATGTACAACAGATATCTTCACATGTTTAGTAATTGTAATAATGTATGACACATATGCTTGCCTTTTAAAAATACATAAACTGTAAATTACAAAGCCAAATATAATATACGATTTATTTATTTGCAAACAGTGAGATTCCACAATAGATCTAGTCCGGTTTGGTATAAATATATGGCTTTACCTCGAATCATCATGCTCATATCGCAATGGAAACAAAGAGAGGAATTAACTTCTAGTCTGACTGAACTAATAGATCTAAATTAGATTTTGTTTGTACCGCTAGTAAAAAGCCAGCAAATTTCGGATTTCATCTTTCATAAACTGGATTTAAATCATCAAATTTCACCAGTTTTATAATCCCATCACAAAAATTCATTTGAAGCTACATGTTTTAGTTTTGGAAAACACTCTTTCAATTAAAAACAATAGTTTTCCCAATAGTTTATTACATGAAATATCTCATAATTAGGCATTCGTTACTCTCATTGCTTTGAATTCAAAAGAATATCAAAAATATATCGAGACAATGGAAATGTGATAAGTGTTATCACAGATTTGTTATCCACAGAATTATCGCCCAGATTATTGGTAGTCACTTTATCAGTTAGCATTGTACTTGCAATTTATACATCCTACAAAACGCTCTATAAATACCTTAGGCCAAATCTACAACAACACAGACTTGACACTGACTGATGAAAACTGATTCTTTATCGCCACAAACCATAACAGTTCATCATGACTGATAATAATCAAGATGTCACTGTATGTCCAATGAAGTTGATTTTACCAATAAACAAACATTCAGATCAGACACAAATACGGTTAGCACAACTGTAGTCAAGTTGTCGACGAATCTCACAGAAAACCTACAATACAGTAACTATGGTGATTTCAGTTCTCAGCTTCCACGAATCTCACAGAAAACCTACAATACAGTAACTATGGAGATTTCAGTTCTCAGCTTCCACAGTTTCCTGTTCACTGTTTGTTTGTTTATCCGTTAACCACATTTTGGTTTCCTTCATCCTGAAATAAAACAAATGTATATGAGGTTGCTATGGAAACAATAACATAGGTACCCTTATCAGTATTACAAAAATCATTAAAAAGTGAATGTTAAAGAATTGTGTGATGTTAAGCTAAGCATTGAAATAGCATATGTAAGGAAAAATAAAGATTGTCTCAGAAATTTCCGGACAACCCTCATATGTAGCTAAATACATAAAATATCAGACATTTGTGCACGTTCCCTATTGCTCTAGTTTTGTTCTAATGATTTTCAAACTAGTTATCTTTTCAAATTGATGATGTTGCTTTTGTTATGAATTTGTAAATAAAAGAACCTGAGCATCTATCAGACCATTGCAATAATTACATTGTCAGAAAATTCTGCCTTTTCAGTGAATATACGTTGCAGTAACCTTTTCTTCTGGGCAGTGCTAAAATAGTACTTTGAAAATATACAGTTAAATGGAAGGTACATTACTACTGGTATATATTGTGATTTTTTTCTGAGAACAAGTACCCAAGTAATTGTGCCTGCACGTTTAAAGTTTCAAAGGTAATAAGAAATACACTTATATTGTGAATGTATATAACACAACATCTTTTTATATCTAAATTTTGCAAAAAAATCAAATCTTACATGTTATGAATTCTAGAAACAGTGTCTTTTGTTTCTGCATGTGAAATATCACAATGTATACTGCTATCTCCGAGAAATGTCCCACAAACAGTTGGTGTACTAGCTCTGCGAGCATCATCATCCGTTTCCAAGGCGAATGTGTCCTCATTGGCTGTCATTATTGAACCAGCTACACCATTTGCTACCTTCCTGATTGGAGAGTAGTTAATAGAGAAATCAACAGTTTCTTTCAAGATACTATGTGACTTCTGACTGTGTGGCATTGCCCTCAGCTCTTCAGCTAAAATGTATATATGTTTATATATAGTGAGTCATGATACAGCCATATATGCTATATGCAGCCAAATGGTACTGCACAGCGAAACGACTTGAACATGCTGTGTTCTGCTAGAAAGTTACCGGCTACAAACTCTAAATCTATGAACTTATCAAGTCAAGAAAAACACATAATAGTCCAAAATAAATGAAATGAGAAAGATAATTGTTTAGTGTTAGCTTCTGCATGTTTATTTTTGTAACACATTTATGCTGAATGGACTTTTAGAGTTGAATAAAAGAGTTCAAAGAAATCTAGAGTCATAGCTTATGCTAATGAAGCAATATATCATTGTACGTATAGCGATACACTGCATAACTATTGCAATATATCCTGATAGGATTCAACCATATTGTGACACACCAGTATTTATGTAATACAAGTAAGGTTTCAATCATTTTGTGACACACCAGTATTTATGTAATACAAGTAAGGTTTCAATCATTTTGTGACACCAGTATTTATGTAATACAAGTAAGGTTTCAATCAGTTTGTGACACCAGTATTTATGTAATACAAGTAAGGTTTCAATCATTTTGTGACACCAGTATTTATGTAATACAAGTAAGGTTTCAATCAGTTTGTGACATCAGTATTTATGTAATACAAGTAAGGTTTCAATCATTTTGTGACACACCAGTATTTATGTAATACAAGTAAGGTTTCAATCATTTTGTGACACCAGTATTTATGTAATACAAGTAAGGTTTCAATCATTTTGTGACACCAGTATTTATGTAATACAAGTAAGGTTTCAATCAGTTTGTGACACCAGTATTTATGTAATACAAGTAAGGTTTCAATCATTTTGTGACACCAGCATTTATGTAATACAAGTAAGGTTTCAATCATTTTGTGACATCAGTATTTATGTAATACAAGTAAGGTTTCAATCATTTTGTGACATCAGTATTTATGTAATACAAGTAAGGTTTCAATCAGTTTGTGACACCAGTATTTATGTAATACAAGTAAGGTTTCAATCATTTTGTGACACCAGCATTTATGTAATACAAGTAAGGTTTCAATCATTTTGTGACATCAGTATTTATGTAATACAAGTAAGGTTTCAATCATTTTGTGACATCAGTATTTATGTAATACAAGTAAGGTTTCAATCAGTTTGTGACACCAGTATTTATGTAATACAAGTAAGGTTTCAATCAGTTTGTGACACCAGTATTTATGTAATACAAGTAAGGTTTCAATCAGTTTGTGACACCAGTATTTATGTAATACAAGTAAGGTTTCAATCAGTTTGTGACACCAGTATTTATGTAATACAAGTAAGGTTTCAATCAGTTTGTGACACCAGTATTTATGTAATACAAGTAAGGTTTCAATCATTTTGTGACATCAGTATTTATGTAATACAAGTAAGGTTTCAATCAGTTTGTGACACCAGTATTTATGTAATACAAGTAAGGTTTCAATCAGCTTGTGACACCAGTATTTATGTAATACAAGTAAGGTTTCAATCAGCTTGTGACACCAGTATTTATGTAATACAAGTAAGGTTTCAATCAGTTTGTGACACCAGTATTTATGTAATACAAGTAAGGTTTCAATCAGCTTGTGACACCAGTATTTATGTAATACAAGTAAGGTTTCAATCAGTTTGTGACACCAGTATTTATGTAATACAAGTAAGGTTTCAATCAGTTTGTGACACCAGTATTTATGTAATACAAGTAAGGTTTCAATCAGTTTGTGACACCAGTATTTATGTAATACAAGTAAGGTTTCAATCAGTTTGTGACACCAGTATTTATGTAATACAAGTAAGGTTTCAATCAGTTTGTGACACCAGTATTTATGTAATACAAGTAAGGTTTCAATCATTTTGTGACACCAGTATTTATGTAATACAAGTAAGGTTTCAATCAGTTTGTGACACCAGTATTTATGTAATACAAGTAAGGTTTCAATCATTTTGTGACACCAGTATTTATGTAATACAAGTAAGGTTTCAATCAGTTTGTGACACCAGTATTTATGTAATACAAGTAAGGTTTCAATCAGTTTGTGACACCAGTATTTATGTAATACAAGTAAGGTTTCAATCAGTTTGTGACACCAGTATTTATGTAATACAAGTAAGGTTTCAATCATTTTGTGACACCAGTATTTATGTAATACAAGTAAGGTTTCAATCATTTTGTGACACCAGTATTTATGTAATACAAGTAAGGTTTCAATCAGTTTGTGACATCAGTATTTATGTAATACAAGTAAGGTTTCAATCATTTTGTGACACCAGTATTTATGTAATACAAGTAAGGTTTCAATCAGTTTGTGACACCAGTATTTATGTAATACAAGTAAGGTTTCAATCAGCTTGTGACACCAGTATTTATGTAATACAAGTAAGGTTTCAATCAGTTTGTGACACCAGTATTTATGTAATACAAGTAAGGTTTCAATCAGTTTGTGACACCAGTATTTATGTAATACAAGTAAGGTTTCAATCAGTTTGTGACACCAGTATTTATGTAATACAAGTAAGGTTTCAACCATATTGTGACACACCAGTATTTATGTAATACAAGTAAGGTTTCAATCAGTTTGTGACACCAGTATTTATGTAATACAAGTAAGGTTTCAATCATTTTGTGACACCAGTATTTATGTAATACAAGTAAGGTTTCAATCAGCTTGTGACACCAGTATTTATGTAATACAAGTAAGGTTTCAATCATTTTGTGACACCAGTATTTATGTAATACAAGTAAGGTTTCAATCAGCTTGTGACACCAGTATTTATGTAATACAAGTAAGGTTTCAATCAGTTTGTGACACCAGTATTTATGTAATACAAGTAAGGTTTCAATCATTTTGTGACACCAGTATTTATGTAATACAAGTAAGGTTTCAATCAGCTTGTGACACCAGTATTTATGTAATACAAGTAAGGTTTCAATCAGTTTGTGACACCAGTATTTATGTAATACAAGTAAGGTTTCAATCAGTTTGTGACACCAGTATTTATGTAATACAAGTAAGGTTTCAATCAGCTTGTGACACCAGTATTTATGTAATACAAGTAAGGTTTCAATCATTTTGTGACACCAGTATTTATGTAATACAAGTAAGGTTTCAATCAGTTTGTGACACCAGTATTTATGTAATACAAGTAAGGTTTCAATCAGTTTGTGACACCAGTATTTATGTAATACAAGTAAGGTTTCAATCAGTTTGTGACACCAGTATTTATGTAATACAAGTAAGGTTTCAATCAGTTTGTGACACCAGTATTTATGTAATACAAGTAAGGTTTCAATCAGTTTGTGACACCAGTATTTATGTAATACAAGTAAGGTTTCAATCAGTTTGTGACACCAGTATTTATGTAATACAAGTAAGGTTTCAATCAGTTTGTGACACCAGTATTTATGTAATACAAGTAAGGTTTCAATCAGCTTGTGACACCAGTATTTATGTAATACAAGTAAGGTTTCAATCAGTTTGTGACACCAGTATTTATGTAATACAAGTAAGGTTTCAATCAGTTTGTGACACCAGTATTTATGTAATACAAGTAAGGTTTCAATCAGTTTGTGACACCAGTATTTATGTAATACAAGTAAGGTTTCAATCAGTTTGTGACACCAGTATTTATGTAATACAAGTAAGGTTTCAATCAGTTTGTGACACCAGTATTTATGTAATACAAGTAAGGTTTCAATCAGTTTGTGACACCAGTATTTATGTAATACAAGTAAGGTTTCAATCAGTTTGTGACACCAGTATTTATGTAATACAAGTAAGGTTTCAATCAGCTTGTGACACCAGTATTTATGTAATACAAGTAAGGTTTCAATCAGCTTGTGACACCAGTATTTATGTAATACAAGTAAGGTTTCAATCAGCTTGTGACACCAGTATTTATGTAATACAAGTAAGGTTTCAATCAGCTTGTGACACCAGTATTTATGTAATACAAGTAAGGTTTCAATCAGCTTGTGACACCAGTATTTATGTAATACAAGTAAGGTTTCAATCAGTTTGTGACACCAGTATTTATGTAATACAAGTAAGGTTTCAATCATTTTGTGACACCAGTATTTATGTAATACAAGTAAGGTTTCAATCAGTTTGTGACACCAGTAATTATGTAATACAAGTAAGGTTTCAATCAGTTTGTGACACCAGTATTTATGTAATACAAGTAAGGTTTCAATCAGCTTGTGACACCAGTATTTATGTAATACAAGTAAGGTTTCAATCAGCTTGTGACACCAGTATTTATGTAATACAAGTAAGGTTTCAATCAGTTTGTGACACCAGTATTTATGTAATACAAGTAAGGTTTCAATCAGTTTGTGACACCAGTATTTATGTAATACAAGTAAGGTTTCAATCAGTTTGTGACACCAGTATTTATGTAATACAAGTAAGGTTTCAATCAGTTTGTGACACCAGTATTTATGTAATACAAGTAAGGTTTCAATCAGCTTGTGACACCAGTATTTATGTAATACAAGTAAGGTTTCAATCAGCTTGTGACACCAGTATTTATGTAATACAAGTAAGGTTTCAATCAGTTTTTGACACCAGTATTTATGTAATACAAGTAAGGTTTCAATCATTTTGTGACACCAGTATTTATGTAATACAAGTAAGGTTTCAATCAGTTTGTGACACCAGTATTTATGTAATACAAGTAAGGTTTCAATCAGTTTGTGACACCAGTATTTATGTAATACAAGTAAGGTTTCAATCAGTTTGTGACACCAGTATTTATGTAATACAAGTAAGGTTTCAATCAGTTTGTGACACCAGTATTTATGTAATACAAGTAAGGTTTCAATCAGCTTGTGACACCAGTATTTATGTAATACAAGTAAGGTTTCAATCAGTTTGTGACACCAGTATTTATGTAATACAAGTAAGGTTTCAATCAGTTTGTGACACCAGTATTTATGTAATACAAGTAAGGTTTCAATCAGTTTGTGACACCAGTATTTATGTAATACAAGTAAGGTTTCAATCAGTTTGTGACACCAGTATTTATGTAATACAAGTAAGGTTTCAATCAGTTTGTGACACCAGTATTTATGTAATACAAGTAAGGTTTCAATCAGTTTGTGACACCAGTATTTATGTAATACAAGTAAGGTTTCAATCAGCTTGTGACACCAGTATTTATGTAATACAAGTAAGGTTTCAATCAGCTTGTGACACCAGTATTTATGTAATACAAGTAAGGTTTCAATCAGCTTGTGACACCAGTATTTATGTAATACAAGTAAGGTTTCAATCAGCTTGTGACACCAGTATTTATGTAATACAAGTAAGGTTTCAATCAGCTTGTGACACCAGTATTTATGTAATACAAGTAAGGTTTCAATCAGTTTGTGACACCAGTATTTATGTAATACAAGTAAGGTTTCAATCATTTTGTGACACCAGTATTTATGTAATACAAGTAAGGTTTCAATCAGTTTGTGACACCAGTAATTATGTAATACAAGTAAGGTTTCAATCAGTTTGTGACACCAGTATTTATGTAATACAAGTAAGGTTTCAATCAGCTTGTGACACCAGTATTTATGTAATACAAGTAAGGTTTCAATCAGCTTGTGACACCAGTATTTATGTAATACAAGTAAGGTTTCAATCAGTTTGTGACACCAGTATTTATGTAATACAAGTAAGGTTTCAATCAGCTTGTGACACCAGTATTTATGTAATACAAGTAAGGTTTCAATCAGCTTGTGACACCAGTATTTATGTAATACAAGTAAGGTTTCAATCAGCTTGTGACACCAGTATTTATGTAATACAAGTAAGGTTTCAATCAGCTTGTGACACCAGTATTTATGTAATACAAGTAAGGTTTCAATCAGCTTGTGACACCAGTATTTATGTAATACAAGTAAGGTTTCAATCAGTTTGTGACACCAGTATTTATGTAATACAAGTAAGGTTTCAATCAGCTTGTGACACCAGTATTTATGTAATACAAGTAAGGTTTCAATCAGTTTGTGACACCAGTATTTATGTAATACAAGTAAGGTTTCAATCAGTTTGTGACACCAGTATTTATGTAATACAAGTAAGGTTTCAATCAGCTTGTGACACCAGTATTTATGTAATACAAGTAAGGTTTCAATCAGTTTGTGACACCAGTATTTATGTAATACAAGTAAGGTTTCAATCAGCTTGTGACACCAGTATTTATGTAATACAAGTAAGGTTTCAATCAGCTTGTGACACCAGTATTTATGTAATACAAGTAAGGTTTCAATCAGTTTGTGACACCAGTATTTATGTAATACAAGTAAGGTTTCAATCAGTTTGTGACACCAGTATTTATGTAATACAAGTAAGGTTTCAATCAGTTTGTGACACCAGTATTTATGTAATACAAGTAAGGTTTCAATCATTTTGTGACACCAGTATTTATGTAATACAAGTAAGGTTTCAATCATTTTGTGACACCAGTATTTATGTAATACAAGTAAGGTTTCAATCAGTTTGTGACACCAGTATTTATGTAATACAAGTAAGGTTTCAATCAGTTTGTGACACCAGTATTTATGTAATACAAGTAAGGTTTCAATCATTTTGTGACACCAGTATTTATTTAATACAAGTAAGGTTTCAATCATTAGTGTAAGGAATATCATCCTATTTCACTACGTGCAGGATAAAACCCCTTATGTCGATTTTTGCTAGAGGTAGACTTAACCCCTTCTATGAATATTCCAGGTAGGACAAAAACTCTTCTCTCCTTGGTCGAAATACAAACATACTAAAAGGTGACAAAAAGGTTTCTATCTGGGAGGAGCTTTGTCATTTCCCAATTTTAACAACAGCAGAGTATTAAAAACTTATTTCCCAACAAGCAAAATGATGTTTGAAAGCGAAATAATGCAGAAGTGCAGATAAATAAAAGAGCTGAAATTGACTCATAAATAGAACCAACGTTTTTACTTTTCAAGAGGTCCCAATGCTGCATGAAAAAACAATTTTAACATTTTGTCATTTTTAACATTCTATGAACAATTCCTTTACTTTTCAAGAGTAGAAGAATATGACAATGGTGCAATTAAAAACTTTGACATCATGCTCGTTTAAATGGCAAGCAGTTACCAACACAGCTTAAAACCGAGACGTAAGTAGCCTGAAGAAAATAATTTGGTATTCATTTTTCAAGTTTTTTTCCTTTTCATCTAATTTACAATCTCTGTTAAAGAATGGCAATTTTTCTACACATTCACAGCTGATTAATTCATACCACATCTTTCTGATAATCTGTAAACAACTACCAAGTTTCTATCAAGCATTTTGATTCATCAATATGTCCATCACTAAGCTTATTGACCCAATATCAACCAATGAAAGGCTTTGTTACTAGCCATTTATGCGACTGATGTTAGGTAAAAGCCATATCCTCCCATTAACGTCTGGAACATCATTCAAGGAATATCCAGAAAGACTTACATCTCTGTTAAAAGCATAGCTGTTGTGTGTACATACCAAACGAATTTCCTGGACCATTAAAAATTGGCAAGGATTCTGAAACAAGAGCTTCATTCTGTGACCTTGACCCATTGGTATGTGACCTTGACCCGTTGGTCTGTGACCTTGACACTTGGTTTAATTCCTGAATCAGTTGGGGTCGTACTGTCTTAGGAATAGGTTTGAACGTTGTTTCAATATGGTTGGAGTTTACCATAGTTACAGCATTAGATGATACGTCAGGCAGCTAAATGTAATAGCAATGAGTTACGTTAGGTATAAAACAAACATTTATAAACATAGAACCTTTATCTCTGTAATCACTAAAACACACTGTTGTAAGAATTAATTTAAATGCAGTCACAAGGTTTTAGAACACATTACCGAATATTCCTTTTTTATTGTGTCATTTTGATTCTTTGATACATTGGATTTACACATGACGGATATAAAATGGCAGATTAAAGTAAGAATTTATCGTTTTATTAATTCAAAAGGGGAGAAGGGTGTTAATTAGGGAATATTAAAAAATTAAAACTTGTCTGATTTACTATCATCTGTCTTAACAACTGGCATAATGTGTTCAATGTAGTAAAGAGGAATTCATGAAGAGATTATCTTTTACAAACAAAATTAGTTTATTTACGTGTCATTCATATGCAACATTTATAATATAACACTGACACTTAGTTGATGAATGTGACCATTCTCAGTGATTATTACAAGAGACTACTACACTACATATCACAGAGTTAACAAGCACAGTACAAAACCTCAAATATATAGTATCGTTATAATTATAAGTGTGACAAATAGATATTTTCTTGAACACATTTTAATGAGTTATTACAAACCTTGGACTCCACTATTGACATTCTATTTTCAAGAAGTACAAGTCTTGCTGTAAGATTTTCTATCTTTGACAAAACCTTATCCATACTCTCTCCGATTCCTGCTTGTCTTACCGAGCTCTGTGATTGAGCCAACTGCATCATCTGTCCAGTCAGAGTCTCCACTGTCTGAAAGTAACCAACATTGAGATGTTTTAATCATTTCTCACACCGTTTGAACTGGAAAATATTGTTTCAGGAATATACAAAGAAATTAAAAACTAGACAAGCGTATGTATGCCCCTGCTATGGGCTTTAGAAGCAATATTGGTCGGAAACCAATTTTTAAGTAAAAAAAGGGTCATAACTCCTCCAAAAATTGGTGGATTGTAACCGGAATCTAACTTGAACCTAATTTTATTATCCTATGTTTAAGGGGTAACATTTTATGACACTTTGCCATTTGAAGTGTTCTATACAGCTAAGATAGATTTATTCAATTTGCGCCATTTGAAGTGTTCTATACAGCTAAGATAGATTTATTCAATTTGTTATTCTTTCTTAAAGATAAATATTTCTGTTACATACTAACCTCATACAACTGGGCAATATCAAGATGTGCGTTAGGAACTGGTCCATGTAGAACAGAATCACTGGTTGGTGCCCGGATCTCAACTATACTTGCTTCTCGACTATCATATTGTCCTGGAATCATACAGATAAAAAACTGACAGAACAAAAAACAAAACAACAGATCACAACAGAGGAACATTAAATTTCCTTCAAAACGAGTCAATGATCATCCTGATTTAAAGTTTGTGGCATTAAATGAAACCCTTCAGGTTGTTAATATTGGGTAATTGAAGTGAAAAATGACTCATTGACTAGAGTTTTATCATGCTACAGCAAATTGCTTGTAAACAGACTGAGAATCTAGTGAGGACAACACTTTCAGTTTGCTTGAGTTATCAGCAGAGGGAATCATTAGAGACAGGAGGGGGGAGTATTATTGCACTAAGAGATGTGAGGGGGGAGTATTATTGCACTAAGAGATGTGAGGGGGGAGTATTATTGCACTAAGAGATGTGAGGGGGGAGTATTATTGCACTAAGAGATGTGAGGGGGGAGTATTATTGCACTAAGAGATGTGAGGGGGGAGTATTATTGCACTAAGAGATGTGAGGGGGGGAGTATTATTGCACTAAGAGATGTGAGGGGGGAGTATTATTGCACTAAGAGATGTGAGGGGGGAGTATTATTGCACTAAGAGATGTGAGGGGGGAGTATTATTGCACTAAGAGATGTGAGGGGGGAGTATTATTGCACTAAGAGATGTGAGGGGGGAGTATTATTGCACTAAGAGATGTGAGGGGGGAGTATTATTGCACTAAGAGATGTGAGGGGGGAGTATTATTGCACTAAGAGATGTGAGGGGGGAGTATTATTGCACTAAGAGATGTGAAGGGGAGTATTATTGCACTAATAGTCGGCCATTTTTTCAGTTTTTGGGGAAGTATGGCGGGTCCTTTTGATTGAGGAAATTTGCATCACCAAATTTGGGTATTTATAAGGGTAAAATGTTAAATAATTTTACTGAAGGGGAATTTTCTTTCTAAGTAGGGGAAAAAAAATTCTTAGGGGAATGGGGCCCAATATTGGCCCCAAATTTGCCATAAAAAGGGTTGCTGTTGCATTTACTTTGCAAAAGGTCTTAAAAGTAGAAATAACTCAAAAACATTAAAACATTGCTTATCCAAAATCTTATTAAAAGCAAGTTCAGTCATTCCAAATAATGAATATACATGTAGATCCATCTAAAATTAAAAATTTAAGACAGGCTAATAACAGAATGTTTTAAAAAAGGTAGCTTACCTCTAGGAATGCTAACCACCTCCACAGACCTATGGCAGACTTTTTTGATACTTGGTGTCATAAAGTCCATTGATCCTAGGCGATAATCTTCAGGTGTATCGTCAAAATCGTCAGAATTCCATTCCGACCGCACATTACCAGCATCAGGGGAGGTAACTCTTGTCTCTCGAGGTGACGCTATAGAAACATGCTTCATTGGCTTGGATTCAGCTCTCAACATAGCAGCATGGTGACTAAGAATGCTTGGAGGTTTTTGTGGAATAGATTCAAGATCGGATGATCCTGATGATGTTGATGTATCAGCTAACAAGTAAAATAAATAACACAGAAATTATGTAACAGTCAGTGCATCAAACAACATAACAACAGAGATGTCAATATGGGCCGGGAGCGGGTAAAATTACCCAGTAACTTAACCGTCATCACCCGAATCATTTTCTTGTATGAATGATCAAAATTAAGGGAAGTACCCCCGACACCCGCATTCTTTTGGGATTTTCCCTCATACGTCAAAAATTAGTGAAACCCCTGTAACAATAGGATCAAGTATTGATAAATAGTTACATATCCTAACAAAAGCAAGGTTAATGATGGTTATTGTTGCTTTATTTCCCAACAACAATGCTGTGAAAAGGACTGAGATCACAGATAAATCAAATGGTTATTTAAAAAAAAAAACGTTTGCTGTAACTTCAAAATAAACAACCAAAGTCTGAGTTAATTTAGACCAGATACCGGTATAAGATTTGGTTTTCAGAGACTGTTACATGGAACAAAATATGATGAGACTAAATTTTCAAGATTTTTGAAGATTTTATAGCAGTCCGTTAGCTTTAAAAGACACTTTTAAATACAAATACATTTGTATTGAAGAAATAAATTATGATAGGCATACCATGTGATACCATATGTCGTACAGGGTGGATATGACTAGCAGAGGTAGATAGATGTCTCAATGGCTCAGCTGTTGGCTCGGCTGTTAACTCGTTTATAACCTGAGGTGGCTGCCGAGCATTTCTGTTTGCATCTCTCGGAGACAAACGTTCAGATGTTAGTCTTTTTGTCTTCGGAACAGCTGTTAAACAAAATACTAATACATGTATACATGTATATTACTGTAATTGTAACCTTACAACTAAAATCAATATTTTGGCCTTTAATTTATACTTGTCAGTAAATGTACAACTTGAAATGGAAGTGGTGCTGTCAATTTGAAAATGCTCAATTTTTACAGATATACTGATACGATCTGACAAAATAACCCATAAAACACATTGTGATTAAAAAAATTGGAAATATTAACGAGTTTTGCAAGGTGTGTGCAAAACGATTTTTATCCATGAATGAATCATGTGTATCTTAAATTCATAAATTCAGAAGAAAGAAAAAGCATGAATCACTTACAAAGGGGAAGGTTCTTGGTGTTAGTAGCAGATCTGGGTCGTACACTGGTCTGAAAATAATTCCAGTCAAACAGATAAAGATAGTTAACATTCCTACAAAAGGCATAAGCCATCTACAAGGGTTCTACCAGGGGCTGAATCTCATTTCAGTCATTTCGAAAAAAAATTGACCAGATTTTACCATTTTAAAGTCAAATTACATATAATTTAGAGAAAAAATATACCCTTCAGCCAGAATCCTAAGGGTCCAAATGTGGCTTTTCGGAAATTCCAGGGGTCAAAGGGTCAACTGCAGGGTCACATGGAATCCCTGGTCTGTTACGTAAGATACGGTAAAGATGGTACATTCTGAACCCACTACATACATGATAAGTGCAGATTTATTTCATTTTATAATGACGTCACATTTCTGTGATGAAATCTCAAAAGTTACAGCAAAAGCATAAAAAGCAGTTTTATGAGTGATCTCGAGTTATTTTCATACGCAATAAAATGAGTCATTTCCAATGAAAAAAAACAAAAAACTTAAGGCGGTGGCTTCCCCCACCCCAACAGAATGTTACAACTTTCTCTAGGCACCTTTTGCACCACAGCATTGGGCTTATCAAACCTGTCCCTTTTTAATTTTAGCAGCACCTGCCCCTTTTGCCTATAAACTTAACACAAAAGTAAAGGAGTATGATTGCAATATAACGACACCTAAAAAACTATGGGCTTTTATGGCAAAAAATCTTCAAATGGCAGTGGCAAAAAAAATTAAGTAGTTTTGTATATAAATAAGCCATATAAAAAATGAATTACTTACCAACAACTTAAATTGAAAATCCAAGCATTCTAAGATTACTTTTTTAATCAAAAAATCTAAAACTATGTGTTTTAGACATAAGGCTTGCAGGCAATTAAAAACAAAATATATTACCTTCATTGTAGTTTTTGATGCCGTTGGATTCAATTCTGAATTTTTATTCTTCACTAACTGCAGTATATCAGTACACATAATTACTTTCCTTTCAGCGAATCCCTTTGCAAAGAACTGCTCCTTAGTAATTGAAGGCTTGTGGGTAAACACATCACGAAGAATCTACAATAGTGTTTAAAAAGTAAATTCCTACATGTGCATTTCTTATAATATTATTTATATTTCACAAGTATTGCCATCTTTTTCTGAGAAGATGTCAGGATTTCAGTTATTATACTATTTAGTTTACGAAATCATTTCATTGCTGTGAATCAGCCAGAACAAAGCACAATAAAACATGAATAAAATGTGTAGCTGGTGAAAAAAAAAATGTCCATAGATATTGCATACTTTGTAAACAGCTTCCATGAATCTTGCATCAGATTTGCCATACAGTTCAATACCCTTGTCTAGTATGATCTGAGCAACAGCAGGACTATATGTGGTGAACACATAATGGTAGACAGGTAGATAGGCTGTAGGAAGTCCCTCTGCAACGCTGAAAATAAAGTAGACATAATAGAATGTTATTGATTATTTCATCAGATCATAAAATTTACTTTCTAGACAAATATGTATTTGTAGAATTATACCCAGCAGGTAAAATATGTTGCTTTGTTTTAGGACATTCTAAAGAATACATAGGCAATGAGTATTTCCATGTTTTATCATCATTGTGTATGGATTGTTCAATTTCTATTCAATATCTGGACGTCCATGGAAACCATGCACACGGCTTTAAAATGTTAATTTTGTTTTTAAGACAATTTTTAATAAAGAGATACAATGAAACAAGTCTATGATGAACGGCATCATTCAAAATGTAAGTTTATGATAAACTAGATTTAGAATTTTTACTGAGCTACAGGTGAATCTTTTATTGTGGAAATCAGTCGGGTACAGTTTTTAGAAGAATGTTTACATAGGGGTACATGGTAGTACAGTACTCACGCAGTCATATCTAGGTCCTCCAAGTATTTAACTGCTTTAAGCCTTACTCTCAATTTCCTCACATTGTTGGAAATATCCCCAGTTGTCATTGTTGTGATAAATGCGTAGTAGGTAGTAACAACAGCTGAAAAAATGAAGTTTGTAAGATATGAAGACTAATAGACACTTTAGTCAAGTGCATGATTTTGATAACTTTTTAACACAGTGCAGTCTTTCTGTGGAAGGCATGAATCATTGAAAATATGATCACGCTATTCTAAACATCCTAGCTGAACGAGTAGGAATAATATGCTCTCTGACCCTGTCACCAGTGTATATTAATGATGGGTGTAATCCATGAAATCCAACTATCTATAACATTGTGTCATTCGCATACCAAACGTTTTTGAAGCGCACTGTCAAAATATCCAGTAGCCAGGTTTCTATTATTTCAACCCCCCTAAACAGCTTATAGCTATATATTGTTAAAAAAACATTAATATCGCATGTTCAGAGCAAGACCATCTTAACTCCTACATAAATACATCAGAGTTATGATAGTCTTGCATTGAAGTTGAACCCTCAATATTATATATCTTAAACACATTCTAAAAATTATATCAGGGCAAATGTTGACAAAACATTCATAAGCAGACCAGGCATCTATCATGGCATGGATCATGGAAAAGCTTTCTGTCAATCCATCCCTCTGATTGGTAATTTACAAGTTTCTAGAGGAGATTTTCCAAGATGTACTGTTGATGGGTACTAAAATGGCGTTCAACTTAATTTGAATACAGGTAAAAGTTGTGTTATGTCTTCTAAATAAAACATCTATAGATTGATAGATCAAATACAATAAGGTAAGCAGTTGAAAAATGATTTTGTTATTTGTTACAGTTATTTTACACTCAGTCAGTCAGTGCACTGGTTACATGGTCAGGGAGCATATACTGTCAAGGAAAAGATTTATCAACGACTGTTATACGTCCTCATGTTTTGGTGTTGAAGTACAAAACTAGCCTGAAAGTAACAGGAGCTTTTCTTAAAAGTTTGCAAGACATATGAAATACAGATACACTCAATTCAATAGTCCTTTTACAGGGCTCTAGAAGTCCACTAGCCGACGTCCCGCACTAGTCTTATGCTAAATCGGGCTACCAACAGTCGAGTTGAGGTTATTCCCGGACAAGTATGTTTGTTAAACCAACATCAATATTTGTCCAGTTGTAAGTCAACCCTTAGAATCCCACAACCACATACAGGTGATTATTAATATTGTAGAGCTATCATTGTGTATGTTTATTTGTTACTAAATTGACTGATATTCAAAACAATAAGTCAGTTAAACCAATGAGCTGAAATTCTACTGCTGGACTACAGCATCATGAGTGGATTTCGTCACTCAGTATTAACTTCGAGTACCCAGTTCGACGTTCATATGCCGCAACTGGTACGAACAGGTTCGCGAAAACTGATTACAATCTATCATCGAGGATAAAGGTCATATGATATCGAGCATATTAATAGAACAAAAGCATTGCGGTGCAAAAGACATAGGATGTATATAACAGAAATAAGACGGAAAACAAACATTAATTAGCTTGACATACAATAAATTAATTTCGCGCGATATGTTGTCAATCACGCAAATCCGTGAAATCACGCCGATGCTTGTTTTGAAATTCCGAACGTCAGTATGATTCCGATGGTAATGTGTAAAGTCCGTCTTATTCCGGACCCGTTTTAAAACGGATTTTTTAAAAAATATTTACCCCCTTAAGTGCCTTGTGTTTTGTGGATTGTTGTTATCCTGGAGGTCTGCATGGGGAGGCACTGTCTTATATATGCGGCTTTCCCTGTTTAAAGACAAATGTATTTCTTGAACAGGAATGGCCAATTTTCCTGGCCAGATATGCAACGATAGACAAGAACATTTTAATAGTTGGGGATTTAAACTTCCATCTTGACGTTCCCACGGACCGGGATGCTGCAAAATTTATAAGCACTATTGAATCATGTGGCATGCGGCAACATGTTAATGAACCAACATATGTCGGCGGCCACACACTGGATGTTATCATCACTAGGGATACAGACAAAATAGTATCAAATGTAGCGGTCACTGGACTTTCTGACAACACGGGTAAAGTGGCACGTGACCATTTTGCTTTTACCTTGACCGTTCAGGCTGCTAAACCTGCCCCTGTGAGGAAAACTGTTTCTTTTAGAAAACTGCGCTCAATCGACGTCGATTTTTTTAAGAATGACATCATGGACTCAGACATTCTCAGTGCCTGTTTGGAATCCACTGATCATGAAGAGCTTGTGAATACCTTCACAAATGAAATATCATCTTTAATCGATAAACATGCTCCTCTACGGATCAAACCGATCATTTTACGACCTACATGTCTATATATACCATAGACATGTAGGTCGTAAAATGATCGGTTTGATCCGTATACAGAATACCACCACGATGCCAAACACTTAAGACGAAAGTTAGAACGCAAATGGCTCGAAACAAAACTCACGATTGACCATGAAATATACAGAACTCATTGTGCGTATGTGAATAAGTTACTCAGACAGGCTAAGGTTAGTTATTACTCGGACAAGGTAGAATCGTGTGGGCGGGATCACAAGAGTTTATTTTAGATTACCAAACACTTTGTGGAGGTGCGAATGAGACCATCGTACCTTCAAAGAAACAGTCTAAGGAACTAGCTCAAGACTTTAGTGACTTCTTTATCAAGAAAATTGAAAGTATTCGTATTGAAATAACCACACACATCGATCAGTCTGACTCGTGGTCAGTAACACAAGTAGATCAACCATCAACCGTATGCCAGCTTGTAGAATTTACGCCAGCCTCAAAATAAAAGGTGAAGAAGAGCATTCAACGATCCCCAAATAAATCGTGTGAAATAGGCCCTTTACCAACATGGCTTCTAAAGATGTGCATAGATGAACTATTACCTGTGTTGACAAGGATCATCAACATCTCGCTTGAAACTGCGAACGTACCAAAATACTTTAAATGCTCACGAATAAGACCTCTTTTAAAAAAGCCTGGACTTGATCAAAACACACTCAAGAATTACAGACCTGTTTCAAACCTACCCTTCATTTCTAAGTTTCTGGAAAAGGTAGTTGACGTGCGTCTAGAACATCATCTAGTACAGAACAACCTTCACGAGGAACATCAGTCTGCCTATAGAAAGCTCCACTCCACTGAGACAGCTTTACTGAAAGTCCAGAATGATATTCTCCAATCTCTTGACCAAAACAAAGTCACAGTACTTGTTCTACTCGACCTGTCCGCAGCTTTTGACACTCTCGATCACAACACTCTTTTAAATCACTTAAAGCATCACTTTGGAATTGCAGGAAAACCGCTTGCATGGATATCATCATACCTTAGGGATCGTTACCAGACTGTGTGTATTGACAGTGAACTTTCAAAACCAGTACTGATTAAATACAGCGTGCCTCAAGGATCGGTCTTAGGACCCAAAAACTACATCATGTATACCAAGCCAGTTGGTGACATTTGCAGAAATCATAGACTTAAGCATCCTTTTTATGCCGATGCCTCACAACTTTACCTATCTTTTGAACCAACAGATATGGATTCCAAGGTTGAGGCATTAAGTCGTATTGAGGCCTGTCCAAATGACATTGTGTCTTGGATGCATGAAAACATGCTAAAACTGAACTCTGACAAAACAGAAGTAATACTGTTTACATCAAAACGCAATGCCAATCTTGTTTCTGATATATCTGTGAATGTTGGAGTTTCTGAGATAAAGCCAACTACCTGTGTTAGGAATCTTGGAGCGAAGCTGGATTCGAGAATGGATATGGAGCAGCATGTGAACTCGGTCTGTCGAACTTGCTATGGTCAATTACGGCAGAAAGGTCATATCAGACGATACCTTACTAGTGACGCCACGAAATCTCTTGTGAACTCTATAGTCACATCAAGACTCGACTACTGTAACTTGTTGCTGAATGGCATGCCTATGACCGTGAGGAAAAAAATGCAAAATGTTCAGAACACAGCAGCTCGTATTATCACCAGGACTTCCCGTTACAGCCACATCACCCCCGTGCTCAAAGAACTTCATTGGCTACCTGTGCAGTACAGAGTACAGTACAAAACACTTGCTCTTACATACAAAGCCTTGCATGGTCAATCCCCGGAATACGTCAAAAACATGTTAAAGGTGTATAGACCCCAACGAGACCTACGATAAAAAAAACAACTCTATAACACTAATAGTACCAAGAAGTCGGACCGCAATGTATGGTGAGAGAAGCTATGTGACTGTTGCCCCAAAGCTGTGGAATTATCTTCCAGCAGGATCACAAACTGTGGCACGTTGGCTTCTTTTAAAAGAGCCCTGAAAACACACTTCTTTATTGAGATATATGAGAACTAATTGTTATTATAAACACAAGCCTTAATTTTTCAGTTTTATGCGTGTTTTTATTTTTAAACAGTTTTTAAAAGTTTAATAGTTTACTGCTTTAGTGTTGCATTTTATGATTTGTAATTTTTAATACCTACTGATGCTTTTTATAGATTTTTATAGATTGTTTGTATGTATACGTATATTTGTTTGTTAAACACTTTTGACCTTGTGTATTTTATGATAAAGGTGCTATATAAATGCTATATAAATGTGGTATAATAATAAATAATAATAAATAATAATAATTCTCTCTCTTCTATGCATTCGTGGAATTCTTTTTTATTCCGTGATTAAATGTTGTCATTAGTAATTTTAGTTGATATCTAAAAAGCTCGAGAAGAATGCAGTTTGTACACGTTCGAAGTTTGGCTAAAGATTCAAATTAACATGTATTTTTAAAATATTCCTCAATGCTATATAGATACAGATCTAGAAATAGATGTACATTTTTAGTTCGTAATAAGGAAAAAAGTAGACAGAATGAAAAAAGTTTGCGCCTTTCTTATGAACTATGAAACTTCATCAGGCAAACTAAATTCAAGTTGTTTACTGGATATAAACAGGATATAAGTCATACAAATTCCTATCCGATAGGATATTTTGAATGACACGGTCCAAATTAATGCTTCGTTTGGGTAATACATTGTGTACACATTTGATTGGTTATAGCACTGGAAAATACCCGTCTATTACAAACTCAGTAGTCACGTGATCACGTCGGAACGACCAATGATATTTAGAATCAGGAACGAACGATGATTTCGTAAGGTCAAATATCAAAATATACTGGGTAATACAGCAGCGTGTGAATGTAACGGTAGTGGAATCAAAGGGCTGTGTGGGAGCGTACATTCAACATAACCCGACCCAAATTTTATATATTGGTTTCCAGCTTCCATGTGGACCCAGCAACAGTGCAATAATTAAGCTGAAGTTCGGTGTTTAAATTTCAAGTAAGCTATGCAGACCGTTTTACTATTTTATATCTTATAAACGTGCGTTTACAAATATAAACATAGAAAACCTTCAAACACGAGCCGAGCTGTGACTGATACATAAGATAAGATATATTTAGATAAAAGCATGTTCCTTTCACACGGAGTCGTCTTTTTGTACGTGCCTTATGGAAATATCACCTACTTCTATCACATTAAAAGAGAGAGAATACGTAACTACAGGGAACGCCACATACAAAAGACGGTGCCTCCCCACGCAGACCTCCGAGAAAAAAACAATCCACAAAACATAAGGCACTTATAATGAGGTCAAAGGGTACACATGTTAAGGAACAGAGGCACACGGAATGGCCCGGCTGACCACAAGGAATAATTAGGAGAATCAAAGTGGACAGTGATGGAAGGGGGAGGGGGATTAATGGATGGAAAAGATCACAGGACAAGTCAAGACAACTGGCCGCAATAGGCCGAAACTTGGCAAGAAACAACCTGAACACTATATACAGTGACAGAATTGCACAGGGGAAAGGGAAATACAAAACACATTCAAAACACAAACAGAAACAACAACCATATAGCGAATTACAGCCTTGGAACTGTCAGCAAAAACACTGGGGGTTTAAATCGATTTAACAGCTAGCTAACCTCACACTTAATCGCTATATATGGTCCTTGATTTCCAACATACAGTCAAACCTGTCTGTAAAGACCACCCATGGGAACAGCAAAATGTGGTCTTTGTTTACAGGTAGTCTCTATTAACAGATTATTAAATATCATTGAAAATGGTCTGATGGGAGATAAAATTAGTGGTCTTTGCAGACAGGTTTTGCAATAGTGGTTTTTGTTCGCAGGTGGTCTTTAATACAGGTTTGACTGTATATACATAAATTGACTACTTAACTTACACGAATCTTGGACCAATATAGATATACATTGCAATATTGGTTTCAGCATGAATTCAATAGCAACCTTTCAATGTTACCATATAAGGCGACATTACGCCGCATAATTATCTGATTTGCTTCTCGGCTCTGTGTATGTTTCGTAAACAAGGAAACGTTTCCATTGATTTCCGTTGTCAACCGCATTCCATACAAAATAAAATGTATATGACCATGTTGTGGACTTAACACTAAAATGCGTAAATATAGTACTAGATTTTATTTAAAAAACAAGTTAAAGGCGGGAAACTGACGGCCGACCTTGAGATATACACGGGGGGAGGGTAACAGAACAGCTGCCACCACAGGAACACGTGTGCGCTGGTTGTCGGCTTGGCGTACTATACTAGAACCAGTTAGTTGTATTGTTGATGATAATTATTATTGGACTGTCAAACTCATTGACCAGCTCTAAAGGTACTTAAGATTTATGTTGTTTAATGTTTTCTTGTAATAATATTAAAATTCTACTTAATTTGCAGTCTGTCTGTGGAAACTTTCCATAGACCTGATACTGTACTCGCATGATAACAATTTACTGATACAATAAAAATATTACATGTTTTGTACTGTAGACTGGCCATTGCGTCAGCATAGTGTGATCGATTTATCAATTGTTGTGGCGGGCAATTTTGAGGTTTGACGGTACGCTTTTGATAAATACATGTATGTCTACTATAGAGGCTCCACATGTATATATATTTATAGGAATTTATGTGAACAATTTTCTACACTAATAAATACTAGCTAGATGTTAGATCTACGTTAAATATTCATTATATTGATAATGAACAATTTTTAGGTTGGTGTAGTCCAAACTATTAGACTAGTATATGACCCTTATACCACAAACATGCATTATTTTGTTATTGTCCATTTTACTTTCACTTTGCTGGTCGGTGCAGATCGTGGTGGAAATTAGAGGAATTTCAATCATTTAATGCCACACTAATTTATATTTGGGAGTCTTTTCAATTTCTAAATTTTGCCAATGTCCCCCAGTGTCTGTCTAAGCTTTGACTGAACCAGATTTATTGTAGGTTGCTTACCTGCAGTTTGTCCAGAATTGAGGCCAGTTATTTTATGTATGAAATCGGGAACAGTATTCACTGAGACAGTGAGAGTATCCTGCACAGTACTTGGTGTACACAGATCTACACAGCAGTTGATCTGTCAGCCACCATAGTTCACATCCACAGCAGCTGCTGTAATACATGTTTGTGGGTTGAATTTTGTAATGTTATTATTCATTCGCTGATCGAGAGGTGGGACGGGTGCAGACGCCCCCCCCCCCCTCCCCCCTGAGATTTGGGCAAAATAGGATTGTCCCCATCTCCTCGTAAATCAACAGGGAGTCTCTTATCAGGAGCTGGATTCCCTGATTTTTTCCTCAGAACCTACTTTGACTATCATTATTTATTTTTTTGTTTTGGGGTACATGAGAATTAAGACAGAAGATGATTTCTACAGGTTGGAATTGACATGCTGAATGATTTCGGGCCTTGGAAAATAGACAAGGGTTGGATTTTGAATTTGTCCTGTAGGGGGAATTGGACATCTCTGGCCGTTGAGGGATTGAGCAAAATGCTTGGCTCTAGGGTGGGGAATTGGACATCTCCCATTGTTGGGATTGAGCAAAATGCTTGGCTCTAGGGTGGGGAGCAAAATGCTTGGCTCTAGGGTGGGGAATTGGACATCTCCCATTGTTGGGATTGAGCAAAATGCTTGGCTCTAGGGTGGGGAATTGGACATCTCCCATTGTGGGGATTGAGCAAAATGATTGGCTCTAGGGTGGGGAATTGGACATCTCCCATTGTGGGGATTGAGCAAAATGCTTGGCTCTAGGGTGGGGAATTGGACATCTCCCATTGTGGGGATTGAGCAAAATGCTTGGCTCTAGGGTGGGGAATTGGACATCTCCCATTGTTGGGATTGAGCAAAATGCTTGGCTCTAGGGTGGGGAATTGGACATCTCCCATTGTGGGGATTGAGCAAAATGCTTGGCTCTAGGGTGGGGAATGGGACATCTCCCAGTGTTGGGATTGAGCAAAATGCTTGGCTCTAGGGTGGGGAATTGGACATCTCCCATTGTGGGGATTGAGCAAAATGCTTGGCTCTAGGGTGGGGAATTGGACATCTCCCATTGTGGGGATTGAGCAAAATGATTGGCTCTAGGGTGGGGAATTGGACATCTCCCATTGTGGGGATTGAGCAAAATGATTGGCTCTAGGGTTGGGAATTGGACATCTCCCATTGTTGGGATTGAGCAAGTTGCTTGGCTCTAGGGTGGGGAATTGGACATCTCCCATTGTGGGGATTTCGCAAAATGCTTGGCTCTAGGGTGGGGAATTAGACATCTCCCATTGTGGGGATTTAGCAAAATGCTTGGCTCTTGGGTGGGGAATTGGACATCTCCCATTGTGAGGATTTAGCAAAATGCTTGGCTCTAGGGTGGGGAATAAGACCCCTGGGTGGTCAGTCCATGGTTTCCCCCCAGGCATATATAGGAACATTAATTACATTAATTTAATGTATCACAATGTGGAAAAGAGAAGAGAAAAGCAAACTTTTTTGAAATGAAATCATTTCGTATTATTTTAATACTTCTTCAGGCAAGTTTAACATTGTTAACCAGATAAAAGCATGTAGTCGGTATAACGTCAAAGTGTGACGCTAATTTTGGAATACTTTTTACATTGTACATTTACCGTAAAATCCCTATTTAATTAATGCCCCCACCCTAATAATTTGCTTTTACATAATAATTTAGAGATGAAAGCTGTGATATTGTCTGATTTGGATACTATCACATTTGAATAATTAGCTGTAAGTTATTTCTATAACTTGAATAAGTGATAATGAGACTCATTAAATTTTATTTATCCTCGCGGTTTTTATAGGTGCATGCATGTTTCCAGTTTCTGGTTTATGTGTATTTATTTATCGTCATGAATTTTCTGTATGCTTAGCTTGGAAATATTTCGTTTTTGACTGTTTGACCTTTCATCATTAAACGATGCAGCCCAGTTTAAGCTATAAGTGTGCTAGGGTACCTATAATAATTGGGTGAACTCTTGATACACTTAATTCATAAATTAGATCATGTTTAAGTTAATTCAAAGATGTTGAACTAAATGGTTGAATAGGCCATGATAGTGCTCCAAGGCTAACTTACCTTGATCTTGTACAACATTTATACATGTACACATTTTGTAATCTGGCTTAGAGTCAATAAAATATATTTATTATTACAATCTGCATGGAAAATATCCTAAGATATACAATGGCTGTACATTTAACCTTCAGAGGTAAAGTATTTGTTTGATACAACAATAGGAATTTATTGTGTGTTAACAGTTTATCAAGCAGCCATGACCGATATATGAAGTTAGTATTAAAGTTAGGACAAATACGGTCAGGATAGCTTTACTGAATGGTAGAGGGTTTTTCGGGGAGGGGAGCTGTGTACTAATAGCTGAAACTTGAATGACCATTAAAAGTAATAAATAAAACATTGGTTATCTCCTATACCTATCCACCTACATAATCCTTCAACAATATTTCAAGGATGGCCTAAAACCAAATATGATCAAAAAACACTTTTAGTTAAACAAAACATAGTGCCTTGTTTAGGCTTGTGATGTCATTTGAATATTTGTGGATTCAAGTATTTAATGTGTCCCACTTATTGGATAAACTTTGTATAGTGCCATGCTTACCTTGTAATTAGATAGTATATACATGTACTGTTTGGTATATTTTACCTTTCAAGCCTCAAGCATTGAACGTGAGAGTTATGTGAGAGTTACGTATTCCACGCATTAATCATTTTCTCATTTACAGTTTCCATTTTCTCATGCAATTTATAATGAATACATGTACATGTACTATTTGCATTTTGTGCACATGTTGCCTGTATGAAAAGCGAAAATCAACCAAACTGTTCTATGTCACTCTGTTCCATAATGCATCCTATCTTGTTGTAAACATTTATATGATTAATGTTATATCAGGGAAGTAAGGTTAAATTTAGGTTTCTATAAAACATATACATCGCGGCCTGTTATAAGTTTGTAGTCGGTAGCTATTCATTGTTAAGGTTTAGCTGTGATTGTAATGTATATGGTGTAAAATTACAGACTATAAATCAAGATTTATCTTGTTCCTATTGATTTACAGAATCTACATTTTATTTTAATGTGTGTGACAACTTTAGCCCGAAGGACTTCCTATGAGTTAAAACTTAAAAGATAGGAATCCTTTGATTCCTGTGTAACCAGTAATGGTACTGTAACCTTGAATGAAATAAAATCTCTTAAAATCCAAATGAAGCACGATGTGCAAGTCATGATGATGAGGGGACTGGGCCCTGAGCACCCTGACACCCTGAAGGAGTGGTCACCATTTTGAAATAGCATCTTGTTCTCAGCAACCTTCACAGCCCCAGGGTATCTTTGTTGTTGTTGTTGATATAAGCATACATATTTATTATTAAGGTAGCTTTAAATGTCATAGAAAAATATATGCTTACCAGAGGGAGCACGCATGGGATCCACAATGTCCAGCCCCCACCCTCTGAGTCTGCATCTGCTCTGGTTTGTGAAAGATTGAGATAATTGTCTCAAACTCATCTGTTTCAGAAAGATGCATGTACAATACTTGTGTACCAAACCCTTGTTTAATGATACAGTATTGTGTTTTACACCAGTAGCTGATCTTAAGAATCATAATACACTAGACTATATTTGAAGATATAGATCAATGCTTCTAGCCTGGAACCAGTCTGGTTCTAAACTGTGAGCTTACTGCAGACAACCAAATGTTAACTTAATATGAAAGATCACAATGTTGGAATTGCATTTATTTAACTCTTGATTTACACATTTTGTTGAACATGTTCATTACATTTTTTAGTGCATGATAGCGTGTATTCGAATTTTGATGACTGTGCTTTATAGACATAGTGGTGTAAAGATTAACTTGACTATTATCAGATACTAGGCAATCATCATGTTAAGCAGACTTTCCAGGCGTCTCGCAGTTGTTGGACAGAATGTGACACAGACGACAGTAAGATGTGCTTCAGTCAAGCCAGTGAAAATCAGTGAAAAGTCTGAGAAGATATTTGAGAGGGAGGGTAGATACGGAGCCCACAACTACGCTCCACTTGGTGTGGCATTGAACAAAGGAGAAGGTTAGTAAGACTTTATTATGTCTTATCTATTTGTTTTGACTTTGATGAAAACTTTCAGGTATTTGTAGGTCAAGGTCATTGTGAGCCATGATCAGTGTGTGACAGACATGTGATATGGACTTTTAATTACAAATCAGTTAATTCAAATGTTTAACACATCTGTGATACTTTCTAGGTGTGTTTGTCTGGGATGTTGATGGGAATAAGTACTATGACTTCCTCAGTGCTTACAGCGCAGTCAACCAAGGTCATTGTCACCCACGTATCATCAAGGTATGTATTAAATGATTACATAATGCTTGAATGGTGGAAGCCATTGTTCTAACCAGTGATAACCAGTCCATCTGCTAGCAGCTGACATGTTCCCACATAGAGCAGACGTGAAATAAAAATGACTTTCGACAAATCATGTTCAGTTAAATCATTAAAGAGAACAGAAAATCATTGCTGAACATAACACAGAGTTCTCTCCCTTTCTGTGTCCCTTCTATAGAATCATGCCTAAGAGTTCTCTCCCTTTCTGTAGAACTCATGACATGCCACATAGTTATCTCCCTTTCTGTGTCCCTTCTATAGAATTCATGACATGCCACATAGTTATCTCCCTTTCTGTGTCCCTTTTATAGAATCATGCCTAAGAGTTCTCTCCCTTTATGTAGAACTCATGACATGCCACATAGTTATCTCCCTTTCTATGTCCCTTCTATAGAATTCATGACATGCCACAGAGTTATCTCCCCTTCTATGTCCCTTCTGTAGAACTCATGACATGCCACATAGTTATCTCCCTTTCTGTGTCCCTTCTATAGAATTCATGACATGCCACAGAGTTATCTCCCCTTCTATGTCCCTTCTATAGAACTCATGACATGCCACAGAGTTATCTCCCCTTCTATGTCCCTCCTACAGTACTCGTGACAATCTCCTGGCACGTCATCCTTGAAAGTCTGGCTTAAAGTAGTTGAAATATCTGATCTTAATTTGAAGAAAGTTCAAGGATTGTACGTAGCCATGATATTTCACCATTTATGTTTATATATCAGTGAAAATTCAGAATGTAGTTTCAGTAGTTGCTTGCCTTTTAATAAATGCATTTTGTCATGCGAGATTAGTTGATATTACTGATTGTGGCTCTTTTATCATGACAGAATTATTTTCATATTTTTTAAATGTTTGGGGTTTAAATGCAAAAATGTGTTTATAGATGTGTTCTGCTGTCAGTGTTCTATTTGTTAAACACTTGACTCCAAACTTGACTCTAGATAAAAAGATACCCTAACTTGACATTGAAATGATATGATAAGTTTGTAGAAGTCAAATGGGGGAAGTTTTGTAACAAAAGATTGTTTCAGCAGATAACTTCACAGTTTGTTTGTAGATTTAATCTTGGCAAACATTTATCTGAGTGATAGTTTTGTTAAGCCCTCTTTATCCACTTTCTGAGTGTTTGTTGAGTTTTTCTGTCAGTATTATGTCCGGGATATGTGCTATAAAACAGTTTGAAACCACTTTGAGATTTTAAAAGCTGATTAACAGACGTAACTGAAATGCCAGGTAACCCTCAAGCCAGGTAACCCTCGAGCCAGGTATTTGTATCCGTACCAGAATCCAGTGATAGATTCCTGTATTCTTCAACATTGTTTTACTACTATTGCTTGTAGATTATATCATCAAATGTTCATACATCTATACAAGTAAATATGTTTTCCTTTTGTTGGGATATCATGTACATTCTTGGCTCTCATTCTCCATGTACTGTAAATATTATAACAAGTATTCTCAGGCTTTCTAGTATTACTACATGTATATTACATTACAGTATTTTTGTTGAAATTTTCGAACATGTTATCAATGACCCATTTGTGGTAAAAGAGTAGTTTTGTTTCTGATTTTGAGCTAAGTACCCGTAGTCTTGTTCCTGTAGGGTGTACTTGTATAATTGTCCTGATATTGTTCCTGTAGGGTGTACTTGTATAATTATGTCCTGATATTGTTCCTGTAGGGTGTACTTGTATAATTATGTCCTGATATTGTTCCTGTAGGGTGTACTTGTATAATTGTCCTGATATTGTTCCTGTAGGGTGTACTTGTATAATTATGTCCTGATATTGTTCCTGTAGGGTGTACTTGTATAATTATGTCCTGATATTGTTCCTGTAGGGTGTACTTGTATAATTATGTCCTGATATTGTTCCTGTAGCGTGTACTTGTATAATTATGTCCTGATATTGTTCCTGTAGCGTGTACTTGTATAATTATGTCCTGATATTGTTCCTGTAGCGTGTACTTGTATAATTATGTCCTGATATTGTTCCTGTAGCGTGTACTTGTATAATTATGTCCTGATATTGTTCCTGTAGGGTGTACTTGTATAATTATGTCCTGATATTGTTCCTGTAGGGTGTACTTGTATAATTATGTCCTGATATTGTTCCTGTAGCGTGTACTTGTATAATTATGTCCTGATATTGTTCCTGTAGGGTGTACTTGTATAATTATGTCCTGATATTGTTCCTGTAGCGTGTACTTGTATAATTATGTCCTGATATTGTTCCTGTAGGGTGTACTTGTATAATTATGTCCTGATATTGTATCTGTAGGGTGTACTTGTATAATTATGTCCTGATATTGTTCCTGTAGGGTGTACTTGTATAATTATGTCCTGATATTGTTCCTGTAGCGTGTACTTGAATAATTATGTCCTGATATTGTTCCTGTAGGGTGTACTTGTATAATTATGTCCTGATATTGTTCCTGTAGGGTGTACTTGTATAATTATGTCCTGATATTGTTCTTGTAGGGTGTACTTGTATAATTATGTCCTGATATCATTCATTGAAAATATTAAGAATTGTACCTGTAATATTTTTTGCGGTATATTACCTACCGAAATCCATTTTCCACTTCTAATATAACATCTGCGCAGTACATCGATACTTTCTTGTTATAACATTAAATAATAGGTTGATTACTATACGCACAAATAATCAAAGGAAAATATTGCATAATAAGAAAAATATAGATTACAACTACTGGAATACAATAGCCACTACCCTAGTTCTTTAGGCTGTATGGGTAATGTACGCGGAAAAATTATTAGATTCATCAACGCATGTAAAATCTGGAAGCCGTGATAGCCAGCAATTTGTCAATCACTCCTACATGTCTCAATATGTTCACATTTTTCAGAAGGTATTAACGACTATACAAGCTGTTACTTAGTATGAAACTGTCTTAATTTCATGGTGAACCCTGAATTATTAGCTTACTGAAATTCTTTGTGGAATTACGCTTGGATAAAGATCTAAGTTATCATTGAAAGTATTTGTATATTAATGTGTTTCAGGCATTGGTTGATCAAGCCAGTAAGTTGACCTTGACCTCACGAGCTTTCTACAACAATTTGTTGGGAGAATATGAACAGTATATCACAAACTTATTTGGATATGATAAAGTTTTGCCAATGAACACAGGTGAGACATTCGGCAATACTTATCTTGATATGAGATTTCATGCCCTACCTTTCCAATTCATTATATTTATTCTGTTGTTTCTCTTTGGTTCATGAATCAAACTGCTAGACTTGGAGGTGCAAATATAAACATACTGATATCATCAGCTCTAATAACATTAAAAAGTCTTGATTAATTATGCAGGATTGTGAAAATACTTTACGCTAATTTGAATTACTCGCAAGTCTTTAAAAGAAATGTACTGCTTTTGCTAATGAGATTCACAATCTTTCTAAGTCAAACTTTATCAAGGTCATGACTTTAGAATAGTTCGCTTCAAGGTCATGACCTTAGAATAGTTCGCTTCAAGGTCATGACCTTAGAATGTTTGGCTTCTCAACCTGATGTTTCAGTGACTGACACCTTATCCACAAACTTGTCTTCTTTTAAAGCAATGTTTTTTTGAAAACTAAAATGAGTACTAATTGTTATTAATAGATATACCCCAGAATTGGAATAAAGATGTGTTTTTCCATAATCCTAAACACAATTTTACTGTTAACTTTGTGCTTGAATTGCAATGAAAACAACGATTTATGTCTGACTGATCTTCAATGGATCTAAAATTAAATTTTGTTTGTACCACTGATAAATCCCAAGGTTAGCAAATTCCAGAGTTTGTCTTACACATAGTTTCAGTACAAGCACTTTTCCTTAGAAAAACTGTCCTTACGTCATACAAGGATACGCAGTCGATCATTACCTGCACAGCAGCATTCAAACCTGCAACCTTCCTTAGAAAAACTGTCCTTATGTCATACAAGGATACGCAGTCGATCATTACCTGCACAGCAGCATTCAAACCTGCAACCTTCCTTAGAAAAACTGTCCTTATGTCATACAAGGAGATGCAGTCGATCATTACCTGCACAGCAGCATTCAAACCTGCAACCTTCCTTAGAAAAACTGTCCTTATGTCATACAAGGATACGCAGTGGATCATTACCTGCACAGCAGCATTCAAACCTGCAACCTTCCTTAGAAAAACTGTCCTTATGTCATACAAGGATACGCAGTTGATCATTACCTGCACAGCAGCATTCAAACCTGCAACCTTCCTTAGAAAAACTGTCCTTATGTCATACAAGGATACGCAGTTGATCATTACCTGCACAGCAGCATTCAAACCTGCAACCTTCCTTAGAAAAACTGTCCTTATGTCATACAAGGATACGCAGTTGATCATTACCTGCACAGCAGCATTCAAACCTGCATCCTTCCTTAGAAAAACTGTCCTTATGTCATACAAGGATACGCAGTTGATCATTACCTGCACAGCAGCATTCAAACCTGCAACCTTCCTTAGAAAAACTGTCCTTATGTCATACAAGGATACGCAGTCGATCATTACCTGCACAGCAGCATTCAAACCTGCATCCTTCCTTAGAAAAACTGTCCTTATGTCATACAAGGATACGCAGTCGATCATTACCTGCACAGCAGCATTCAAACCTGCAACCTTCCTTAGAAAAACTGTCCTTATGTCATACAAGGATACGCAGTTGATCATTACCTGCACAGCAGCATTCAAACCTGCATCCTTCCTTAGAAAAACTGTCCTTATGTCATACAAGGATACGCAGTTGATCATTACCTGCACAGCAGCATTCAAACCTGCAACCTTCCTTAGAAAAACTGTCCTTATGTCATACAAGGATACGCAGTCGATCATTACCTGCACAGCAGCATTCAAACCTGCAACCTTCCTTAGAAAAACTGTCCTTATGTCATACAAGGATACGCAGTTGATCATTACCTGCACAGCAGCATTCAAACCTGCAACCTTCCTTAGAAAAACTGTCCTTATGTCATACAAGGATACGCAGTTGATCATTACCTGCACAGCAGCATTCAAACCTGTAACCTTCCTTAGAAAAACTGTCCTTATGTCATACAAGGATACGCAGTTGATCATTACCTGCACAGCAGCATTCAAACCTGCAACCTTCCTTAGAAAAACTGTCCTTATGTCATACAAGGATACGCAGTTGATCATTACCTGCACAGCAGCATTCAAACCTGTAACCTTCCTTAGAAAAACTGTCCTTATGTCATACAAGGATACACAGTTGATCATTACCTGCATAGCAGCATTCAAACCTGCAACCTTCCTTAGAAAAACTGTCCTTACGTCATACAAGGATACGCAGTGGATCATTACCTGCACAGCAGCATTCAAACCTGCAACCTTCCTTAGAAAAACTGTCCTTATGTCATACAAGGATACGCAGTTGATCATTACCTGCACAGCAGCATTCAAACCTGCAACCTTCCTTAGAAAAACTGTCCTTATGTCATACAAGGATACGCAGTGGATCATTACCTGCACAGCAGCATTCAAACCTGCAACCTTCCTTAGAAAAACTGTCCTTACGTCATACAAGGATACGCAGTTGATCATTACCTGCACAGCAGCATTCAAACCTGCAACCTTCCTGATGAAAAGCTGACACCCGAATATCTACACTGTTGTTTTGTCATTGTATCATTCTTACATGGCCTAAAATATTCAACTCAAATTCAAGGCCATTTAATTTAGATAAAAAAAATGGCCTTGAATTTGAGTTGAATATCTTTGAAATAAAAAAGTCCCATCTCAGCAAATTTTGATGATACAATATTACCCTTAATTAAAGCAGCTTCCTCTTATACTGCGTTTAAGATTTCAATATTATTCATTTGTATTTTCTTCATTTCTTTAACTGCCTGCATTGCAAACCATGTTTATGTATATAAATAGACTTAACCTAAAAACTTACCCCACCCAGTCAGCAAAATGATGTGAAGTGGGCATGAAAACAAGGTCTTAGTCTGTAAAATTGCATTGAAATTAAAAAAATTGTAAAATGAGCGCCGATGATTTCCAACCTTTTCATTAAGTGACGTCATTTCCAGAAAACGTCTTATGTGACGTCACAATGTCCTGACAATAAGCAATATTTGCCCCATATGGCAATATGAAAACAAAGTGACCATACGGAGTAAATATTGTTTCCTGCTTGCAAATAGCAACATCACATGTTGCGTTTTCTTTAAATGACGTCACTTACAGAAGAGGTTGTAAATCCCATAGCAGCGCTCAAATGTAGATCATAGAAGAAGAAATATTACCTGTTAAATGCAGTATAGTATAATTGTTTATAATGGCATGCACAATTTCTTGTCCAGGTGTGGAAGGTGGAGAGACAGCATGTAAACTTGCCAGAAAATGGGCCTACAAAGTGAAGGGAGTTCCAAAGAATGAAGCTGTGACCCTTTTTGCTGAGGGTAATTTTTGGGGCCGCACCCTTGCTGCTGTATCATCATCGACAGACCCCTCTGCTTACGAGGAGTATGGACCATTCATGCCAGGATTTGACATTGTACCATACAATGACTTGAAAAGTCTAGAGGTAAGTAATGTGACATCGGTAGGACATATTTAAGGTACTTATTAATTTAGCATAGCTTGAGGCTTTTTTAATTTCTTAAGAATTACTGCAAAGTTTGTTGTCTTGGTAAAAGCACAATTATTTGGACTTGGGGACTTTTCAGAAATATTTTGATAAGATTAGTAATACACAAAATGTACTTCTAATATTATATATTTTTGCAATCAACTAGTTCATGTATTCATCTTTATCATTTTAATAGTCATAGCAAGAAAGTTTGAGAAATTATCCTAATGTTTTCTTAAAAGCTTCAAGTTGTACAAGGTGTACATGTATATCTATCTGATAAAGTCGTATACAATAAACAAATTTTGCAAAACATTCACAAAGTAAAAGCGAAACTACATAAAGGTGCAGATTGCCTTGTTTCACTTAGACACTGATATACAAATAAGTTTAATCGGCTCAAATGATTCTATCCTAAAACCTATGCTTTGATATTAGAAATTTATAGTATAAATTCATCGTATGAGCACAGTTTTACAATATTTCTCTTTTTTTCATCACTTATTTATACATATCTTTTAAGACTGATGAAAGATACTTAACAATTTTCGAGTACATTTTTCTCTATAGCTCGTTTGCCGGTAGATACTGGTGATTATTTTAACAGAACAAAAACTTCATTTTTCTTGCACAGAAGTCAATCCATCCAAACCTTTGATTGCAAATACTGAAACAATTGATAAATATATTTAAGACGGCTTTATACTTCGGTATTGTGTGAAATTGGGGCCTGGAGTTTTGGTTAGTTTTTTAGAAGATCATAGTGGTATACATGTATATACAGAAACTCTGATTAATGAATAAAATCTATTGGTTGTATTTGTTCTTTTATTTAGGAAAAATTGAAGAATCCTAATGTGTGTGCCTTTATGGTAGAACCAATTCAAGGAGAGGCTGGTGTCGTCGTTCCACATGAAGGATATTTGAAAGGTGTGAGAGACCTGTGCACGAAATATAACGTGCTCTGGATTGCTGACGAGGTACAGACAGGACTTGCTAGAACTGGAAGGTATGGAAACATTAACTGATATAGTAATTGCCAGTATTCATATATAATTAGTTTACTCTTGATAAGCTATAATAATAATATTGTACTATATTTCTTGAATTTATCAGTCACACTGCATACTGGTATGTGAATGTATTTACTTCTGCTAAATGGTGTGCTTACTGTACTTGACGACCTTTCCTCGATATCCACCTTCCATTTCCCAAGTGAAGTATATGTACAGACAGATGTTATATAATAGAAAATAAGAATTAAATACAAATGTACAATAATGAAACGTATATATAAGCTTACTTGTGTGTCAATGCCTGCTGTTTCAGTGCTATCATGCTACCCCTGTCTGACATGTGTGTCAATGCCTGCTGTTTCAGTGCTATCATGCTACCCCTGTCTGACATGTGTGTCAATGCCTGCTGTTTCAGTGCTATCATGCTACCCCTGTCTGACATGTGTGTCAATGCCTGCTGTTTCAGTGCTATCATGCTACCTCTGCCTGACATGTGTGTCAATGTCTGCTGTTTCAGTGCTATCATGCTACCCCTGTCTGACATGTGTGTCAATGCCTGCTGTTTCAGTGCTATCATGCTACCCCTGTCTGACATGTGTGTCAATGCCTGCTGTTTCAGTGCTATCATGCTACCTCTGCCTGACATGTGTGTCAATGCCTGCTGTTTCAGTGCTATCATGCTACCTCTGCCTGACATGTGTGTCAATGCCTGCTGTTTCAGTGCTATCATGCTACCTCTGCCTGACATGTGTGTCAATGCCTGCTGTTTCAGTGCTATCATGCTACCTCTGCCTGACATGTGTGTCAATGCCTGCTGTTTCAGTGCTATCATGCTACCCCTGTCTGACATGTGTGTCAATGCCTGCTGTTTCAGTGCTATCATGCTACCTCTGCCTGACATGTGTGTCAATGCCTGCTGTTTCAGTGCTATCATGCTACCTCTGCCTGACATGTGTGTCAATGCCTGCTGTTTCAGTGCTATCATGCTACCCCTGTCTGACATGTGTGTCAATGCCTGCTGTTTCAGTGCTATCATGCTACCTCTGCCTGACATGTGTGTCAATGTCTGCTGTTTCAGTGCTATCATGCTACCCCTGTCTGACATGTGTGTCAATGCCTGCTGTTTCAGTGCTATCATGCTACCCCTGTCTGACATGTGTGTCAATGCCTGCTGTTTCAGTGCTATCATGCTACCCCTGTCTGACATGTGTGTCAATGTCTGCTGTTTCAGTGCTATCATGCTACCCCTGTCTGACATGTATGTCAATGCCTGCTGTTTCAGTGCTATCATGCTACCCCTGCCTGACATGTGTGTCAATGCCTGCTGTTTCAGTGCTATCATGCTACCCCTGTCTGACATGTGTGTCAATGCCTGCTGTTTCAGTGCTATCATGCTACCCCTGTCTGACATGTGTGTCAATGCCTGCTGTTTCAGTGCTATCATGCTACCCCTGTCTGACATGTGTGTCAATGCCTGCTGTTTCAGTGCTATCATGCTATCACTGCCTGACATGTGTGTCAATGCCTGCTGTTTCAGTGCTATCATGCTACCCCTGTCTGACATGTGTGTCAATGCCTGCTGTTTCAGTGCTATCATGCTACCCCTGTCTGACATGTGTGTCAATGTCTGCTGTTTCAGTGCTATCATGCTACCCCTGTCTGACATGTGTGTCAATGCCTGCTGTTTCAGTGCTATCATGCTACCCCTGTCTGACTTGTGTGTCAATGCCTGCTGTTTCAGTGCTATCATGCTACCCCTGTCTGACATGTGTGTCAATGCCTGCTGTTTCAGTGCTATCATGCTACCCCTGTCTGACATGTGTGTCAATGCCTGCTGTTTCAGTGCTATCATGCTACCCCTGTCTGACTTGTGTGTCAATGCCTGCTGTTTCAGTGTTATCATGCTACCCCTGTCTGACATGTGTGTCAATGCCTGCTGTTTCAGTGCTATCATGCTACCCCTGTCTGACATGTGTGTCAATGCCTGCTGTTTCAGTGCTATCATGCTACCCCTGCCTGACATGTGTGTCAATGCCTGCTGTTTCAGTGCTATCATGCTACCCCTGTCTGACATGTGTGTCAATGCCTGCTGTTTCAGTGCTATCATGCTACCCCTGCCTGACATGTGTGTCAATGCCTGCTGTTTCAGTGCTATCATGCTACCCCTGTCTGACATGTGTGTCAATGCCTGCTGTTTCAGTGCTATCATGCTACCCCTGCCTGACATGTGTGTCAATGCCTGCTGTTCCAGTGCTATCATGCTACCCCTGTCTGACATGTGTGTCAATGCCTGCTGTTTCAGTGCTATCATGCTATCACTGCCTGACATGTGTGTCAATGCCTGCTGTTTCAGTGCTATCATGCTACCCCTGTCTGACATGTGTGTCAATGCCTGCTGTTTCAGTGCTATCATGCTATCACTGCCTGACATGTGTGTCAATGTCTGCTGTTTCAGTGCTATCATGCTACCCCTGTCTGACATGTGTGTCAATGCCTGCTGTTTCAGTGCTATCATGCTACCCCTGTCTGACTTGTGTGTCAATGCCTGCTGTTTCAGTGCTATCATGCTACCCCTGTCTGACATGTGTGTCAATGCCTGCTGTTTCAGTGCTATCATGCTACCCCTGCCTGACATGTGTGTCAATGCCTGCTGTTCCAGTGCTATCATGCTACCCCTGTCTGACATGTGTGTCAATGCCTGCTGTTTCAGTGCTATCATGCTATCACTGCCTGACATGTGTGTCAATGCCTGCTGTTTCAGTGCTATCATGCTACCCCTGTCTGACATGTGTGTCAATGCCTGCTGTTTCAGTGCTATCATGCTATCACTGCCTGACATGTGTGTCAATGTCTGCTGTTTCAGTGCTATCATGCTACCCCTGTCTGACATGTGTGTCAATGCCTGCTGTTTCAGTGCTATCATGCTACCCCTGTCTGACTTGTGTGTCAATGCCTGCTGTTTCAGTGCTATCATGCTACCCCTGTCTGACATGTGTGTCAATGCCTGCTGTTTCAGTGCTATCATGCTACCCCTGTCTGACATGTGTGTCAATGCCTGCTGTTTCAGTGCTATCATGCTACCCCTGTCTGACTTGTGTGTCAATGCCTGCTGTTTCAGTGCTATCATGCTACCCCTGTCTGACATGTGTGTCAATGCCTGCTGTTTCAGTGCTATCATGCTACCCCTGTCTGACATGTGTGTCAATGCCTGCTGTTTCAGTGCTATCATGCTACCCCTGCCTGACATGTGTGTCAATGCCTACTGTTCCAGTGCTATCATGCTACCCCTGTCTGACATGTGTGTCAATGCCTGCTGTTTCAGTGCTATCATGCTACCCCTGTCTGACATGTGTGTCAATGCCTGCTGTTTCAGTGCTATCATGCTACCCCTGTCTGACATGCAGCGTGGATTGCTGTTCTGTACTGAGTTAATGTTTTCAAACAAAAATATATTGGAAAAAATATTCTATGGTAAAATTAAATAACAGGACTTTAAATGTGGCAAATTAATTGTTATTCTATAAAAATAGTAACACATGTACTATGTATCTATCAATACAGGGTTAGGGAAAGTGGAATAAGTGAAGTATCTACATTCATAAAACATAAATTAGGGTCATGGACTTGAAAGTGATATTGCTATGTCACAAACTGAATCTGTTATAAATTTCAAACATGAAAATATCTTTTCCTAGTGCTACTTGAAACAACCATTCTAATTGTGAATAATATTGTCCTTCAATCATCTTAAGCTCAACCCGTTGACAATATAACTTGTTAGCTTCGTAGTGAACATAAACTTGTTAGCTTGTATTTGTTGCTATGGATACATTTTTTGTATTTTTACAGACGTCTAGCAGTGGATCATGAGAATGTGAAGCCAGATTTACTCATTCTAGGAAAGGCATTGTCAGGTGGTGTACTTCCTGTAAGTCCCTGGTTTGTTTTGTACGTCTTCTGACACACCCACCTCCATCTCCCTGATACACCCACCTCCATATCTCTGATACACCCACCTCCATCTCTCTGATACACCCACCTCCATATCTCTGATACACCCACCTCCATCTCTCTGATACACCCACCTCCATCTCTCTGATACACCCTCCTCCATCTCCCTGATACACCCACCTCCATCTCTCTGATACACCAACCTCCATCTCTCTGATACACCCACCTCCATCTCTCTGATACACCCACCTCCATATCTCTGATACACCAACCTCCATCTCTCTAATACACCAACCTCCATCTCTCTGATACATCCACCTCCATATCTCTGATACACCCACCTCCATCTCTCTGATACACCCACCTCCATCTCTCTGATACATCCACCTCCATCTCTCTGATACACCCACCTCCATATCTCTGATACACCAACCTCCATCTCTCTAATACACCAACCTCCATCTCTCTGATACATCCACCTCCATCTCTCTGATACACCCACCTCCATATCTCTAATACACCCACCTCCATCTCTCTGATACACCCACCTCCATATCTCTGATACACCCACCTCCATATCTCTGATACACCCACCCCCATCTCCCTGATACACCCACCTCCATATCTCTGATACACCCACCTCCATCTCTCTGATACACCCACCTCCATCTCCCTGATACACCCACCTCCATTACTCTGATACACCCACCTCCATCTCTCTGATACACCCATCTCCATCTTTCTGATACACCCACCTCCATCTCTCTGATACACCAACCTCCATCTCTCTGATACACCAACCTCCATCTCTCTGATACATCCACCTTCATCTCTCTGATACACCCACCTCCATCTCTCTGATACACCCACCTCCATCTCTCTGATACACCAACCTCCATCTCTTTGATCTGAATTCTGTATTTCTCTACAGTTTCACTTATCATCTCCTTTGTTATAATAATTGGGCTAATTTCAATCAAACTTCACAGACATTTTAAGACTTGAACTCGGACTTCAAATTTGCAGAAGTCATATATGCCAGCCCATTGTTTTCATTCTAATCTAAACACATGAAATTTGGTCTGCATAATTGTTGTAACCCATTCTACACTTTTGCCAAGTTTTATTAAAATCTATTTTGTTATCACAATGTAGGAGCTAAAAAGTACATTCAACATTTTAAAGTCTCTTAAGTCAGAAGACCGATCCCAGACTGATCCCATGATCTTCTATTACAAAACAGCAGGAATTATCGGGAAACAAACCAAGTCTACCATGGGGTGTCTCTTCCAAATCAAACCAAGTCTATCATGGGGTGTCTCTTCCAAATCAAACCAAGTCTACCATGGGGTGTCTCTTCCAAATCAAACCAAGTCTACCATGGGGTGTCTCTTCCAAATCAAACCAAGTCTACCATGGGGTGTCTCTTCCAAATCAAACCAAGTCTACCATGGGGTGTCTCTTCCAAATCAAACCAAGTCTACCATGGGGTGTCTCTTCCAAATCAAACCAAGTCTACCATGGGGTGTCTCTTCCAAATCAAACCAAGTCTACCATGGGGTGTCTCTTCCAAATCAAACCAAGTCTACCATGGGTGTCTCTTCCAAATCAAACCAAGTCTACCATGGGGTGTCTCTTCCAAATCAAAGATTCTATATTCCTAGTAAATTTAACTATGAGGAAAAGAGAAGACAAACTAAAATTGTTTGCTGTTTTGTATAAGTTGAAATACTTTATCAGACAACTTTAACTAACATTGTTTACTGGATATAAATGTATGTAGATGTTTTGATGTCGTAAATTTCACTGTAGTGCTCACTGATGAACTGCTACAGAATAGTTAAAATGAATTTAATGAATTAAAAAAGCATGGTTTTTGAAGAAAAGAAGGAATTGATCAGATATTTCATTCTCTGCCATGTGCTATTCAGTATTGCATGCCAGAGATATCGAGGTATGAGCGTAAATTCTCACTCAAAGATTGGAATTATTAATAAAGCATGTGTATAATTACAATTTAAGATCAATATAATTTTTTTTCATTGTAACATGCCTTTGAGTAAGTGACACATTGGGATACATTGTATGTTTCAGGTTTCAGCTATTCTTGCTAATGATGAAGTGATGTTAACTATTCGACCAGGAGAGCATGGTTCTACATATGGCGGTAATCCACTGGCTTGTACTGTTGCCATGGAATCTCTTAAGGTATTTTATGTATATTCAAATTTATGTAGCTCAAATGCAGCCCTTATTTATGGCAAATTTGGGGCCAATATTGGGCCCCATTCCCCAAAGAAAAAAGTTTAAATTTTTCCCCTACTTAAATATTTAGAATTTTAGCCTTATAAATACCCAAATTTGGTGATTCATGATGATGCAAATTTCCACTATCAAAAGGACCTGCCATACTTCCCCAAACACCGAAAAAGTGGCTGAAATGTGATGAAAGTGTTAAAGTTATTGTTATTAGCATTGAGTGCACTTCCTTAAAAGACTTCTGGTACCAGTACAATCTTACTAGGATGGTGGTTACCTTTACAAGAATAAGCCCACATCCTACCATTTGAATGGTCGCCATCTTGTCCACTACACTACCACTTCCATCTTATCACATCTAACGTTTGATTAGAAGATTATCTCATTGAAATAGCATCTCTGTATTCCTGTTGAGTTGTTGGATACAACATACATTCAGTATCTCATCTCATTGAAATAGCATCTCTGTATTCCTGTTGAGTTGTTGGATACAACAAGCATTCAGTATCTCATCTCATTGAAATAGCATGTCTGTATTCCTGTTGAGTTGTTGGATACAACAAGCATTCAGTATCTCATTGAAATAGCATGTCTGTATTCCTGTTGAGTTGTTGGATACAACAAGCATTCAGTATCTCATCTCATTGAAATAGCATGTCTGTATTCCTGTTGAGTTGTTGGATACAACATGCATTCAGTATCTCATCTCATTGAAATAGCATGTCTGTATTCCTGTTGAGTTGTTGGATACAACAAGCATTCAGTATCTCATTGAAATAGCATGTCTGTATTCCTGTTGAGTTGTTGGATACAACAAGCATTCAGTATCTCATCTCATTGAAATAGCATGTCTGTATTCCTGTTGAGTTGTTGGATACAACAAGCATTCAGTATCTCATCTCATTGAAATAGCATGTCTGTATTCCTGTTGAGTTGTTGGATACAACATACATTCAGTATCTCATCTCATTGAAATAGCATGTCTGTATTCCTGTTGAGTTGTTGGATACAACATGCATTCAGTATCTCATCTCATTGAAATAGCATGTCTGTATTCCTGTTGAGTTGTTGGATACAACAAGCATTCAGTATCTCATCTCATTGAAATAGCATGTCTGTATTCCTGTTGAGTTGTTGGATACAACAAGCATTCAGTATCTCATCTCATTGAAATAGCATGTCTGTCTGTATTCCTGTTGAGTTGTTGGATACAACATACATTCAGTATCTCATCTCATTGAAATAGCATGTCTGTATTCCTGTTGAGTTGTTGGATACAACATGCATTCAGTATCTCATCTCATTGAAATAGCATGTCTGTATTCCTGTTGAGTTGTTGGATACAACAAGCATTCAGTATCTCATCTCATTGAAATAGCATGTCTGTATTCCTGTTGAGTTGTTGGATACAACAAGCATTCAGTATCTCATCTCATTGAAATAGCATGTCTGTCTGTATTCCTGTTGAGTTGTTGGATACAACAAGCATTCAGTAAACTTTTGAAATGCTTTAACTTTGAATTTAATTGATGTCATTGGTGATCAAATGATTTCTATTAAAGGTCAAACAATTCTATGATACAATTTTCTATGAACTATGTTTCTATATCTTTTAGGTACTTGAAGAGGAAAAATTAGCAGAAAATGCTGAAAGACTCGGCCAGATTCTGAGAAAGGAACTTGCTACATTGCCAAAGGACAGGGTCAAGGTTGTTAGGGGAAAAGGTCTTCTGAATGCGATAGTCATTGATCCCAGTAAGTTGTTTGTCAGAGTTTACCAGATGTGTCTGGATGTTAGTGTAGTAGTTTTCTGGTTGGAAGAAAATTGGTAATGTCACAATACAATGAACAAACAATTATATAACAATTAGATAAGTTGATTGGAACAGTTGATTATTCTCCTGTATGATCGTATCAATATTTTGCTGTTTGTTCATTAAATTATATTTTAATAATTATAGTTTGATTGCTTTTTCTTGACTGTTGATAGATTCAATATGTGTGGGTATGTTTTCCCACTTATTGTTAGCATTGAACCATATTTAATTAAGTGCTACTTTATCACATTCTGATTGACCGAGGAAAGAAGTATTTTGTTTATGCAGCAGTGTCTGGTGTTCATCAATTCTCATTTTTTTCTAATTTCTTTTTTTCAGAGATTGACGCAGGCAAAGTTTGTCAGAAGTTACTTATGAATGGATTATTGGCCAAGCCTACACATGGGGATATTATCAGATTTGCACCACCCCTGGTCATTAATGAAAGTCAGCTTAATGAATGCATAGACATCATATCTACCACCATAAAATCTATGTAAAACAAACTAAATTAAACTGTGTATAAAACCTCTACCATACAGTTAGGTGAAGCTGAACTATGTACGTTGCAGTGAATGTATAAGTATTTGTGAAATGAGTTTGTAATGTAATAAAATTGAATCTGTAGTTTCTCAGAAGCATCAGCGCAGAGAAAAAAATGCTGGTCTCTTCTGTACGCAATGTATTTGGTTTAGTTTCCAGGAAACACAGTGCTTATTTGCGTATCTAGGTAATATACTTATATTAAGGTTATACTTGTATTAAGGTTATACTTGTATTAAGGTTATACTTGTATTAAGGTTATACTTGTATTAAGGTTATACTTGTATTAAGGTTATACTTATATTAAGGTTATACTTGTATTAAGGATGTTTATGTTCAGATTTTTCTTTTTTAGTTATGTACAAAATGTTTGGACTGGTATACTAAGCAACAAACCAAACATCGGTGGATCAAGTAAAATTAACACATAGTAAAGATAAAAGAAAGTGTTACATGGGATTCATCTTACCTTTTTACTGTAAATAATATCTTCTTTTTTCCAGCAGTGTTGTTTTCAAACTACAATAATTAGATGTTTAATAACTATAGTATTTCAGTCCTTTTAATTCTTCATTAAAAACGAGTTAAATATGAGTTCAAATTATTCTGAAACTATCCTTAGTATTTCTATATAGGAGATCTTTACATGCATTTGGGTTATATTTACTGTATGTTTGGTTGAGTATCTGTCTTGTTCTGTTTTACTTGTATTATACAATATTGTGATTGCTAAAGTTCTCTGTTTATGCTTTCTCACTTGGTGTGTCAGGGTTTTTTCTTTTTATGCCCCCCCCCCCTTTCGAAGAAGAGAGGGCATATTTGTTTGCACATGTCTGTCGGTCGGTATGTCTGTCAGACGGTCTGTAACCTTTTCGTTTCCGATCAATAACTCAAGAACCCATTGACCTATCTTCCTCAGACTTGGTCCACACACTTGGGAAGCAGAGGAACCCTATTGATTTTGGGGTCACGATGAAGGTCAAGGTCACAGGGGGGCATAATGTTTTACAAACATCTCTTGTTTAATTTTTGTAAGTTAACAATGCTTACAACAGAAACTCATGTTTAATGTATACATATCATGCAGTAGTTAACTTGGAGTGATTGGTATGATGTATACATATCATGCAGTAGTTAACTTGGAGTGATTGGTATGATGTATACATATCATGCAGTAGTTAACTTGGAGTGATTGGTATGAAGCAAAAGTGTGTTTTTTTTCAGAAATCTCATCTAGTGTCAGTATTTTTTAGCCCCCACAAAAATGGGGGAGCATTTAGATTTACCCTGTTGATGTTTTTTTGTGTTAATATTCTCAATGAAAATCTCAGTACAGTATTTTGTTCCACAATTTTCCGCATAAATGATGAATTGATTTTGATATCCATGTATATGCCTGTGGCCGCTGCCACCAAATATTAATAAGTTGGTTAAGTTATTGAACTTTATATTTGATTTAAATTGTATTCAATGTACATTCTGATTTCATTACTCACATGTAAAGTACTCGCCTTACTTAAGTCTTGCCTTCCAGTCTCAAAATCAGTTTGAAGGATCTGACTTTTTTTCACACATATGGGGAACAATCTCAGACAGCAGTAGGTATTGCATTCTATTTTGGCTTTTCAGAAAGTAAATAATCATCAGAACCCGTGGTTCAAATAATATTATCATCAATTTCTGTAATAAACGTAGCGAACTACTAGTAATTCAAAATTAGTTGTGTACACAATGTCTATTGGTCAATATTTTGCATATCATGTTTTCATTGGTTGATCACATCAAAGTTTGTTAACAACCCTTCTCTAGTAGATATTAATGGACTATATGCAAACATGGACGTACAGACATGCATGTTTGTATATTATGTACACTGTAGAGTGCTGAGTTTCTACAGTATGCCAAGATCTTGATGGCCGAGTTCTTCGCACTTTTAAAATACAACCAACTCAATATTCTTGTTCTCATCTATTTGAGTAAATTGATGTACACATGACGTGCCTTTTTGATGATTATTTACCTGCTGCTAAAACAGAAAAGCCAATATACTGTGGAATTCTTGTTGTTTGCATGTTTTGTGATTATTGATTGTTTTTAGTGCTTTTTAATTAATGCATAATAGAAGCAACATCTGTGCTGAATATTTCCAGTTTATGAGGTGTTGTGTTTTACACATTGTTGCTATTCTAATTAAAGATTTAAAAGGAGGATGTTGTTCTTGTAATATAGCAGTAGTTCAATTATGAGTCGTTATTTCAACATGTGTATGTAGGCCCGTATCAAGACTTGAGACATACTGTGGTTTGTCCAGACTGTGAAATTGTTTGTTGCATTTTAACCACACTTGAGTAGAATGGTCATTACATGTCCACATTGTCAGACTTTGGGGTTAAATGATTTCTGGCAGAGCTATGGGTCGGACAATTTAATTCATAGAAGTTGGTTCTAACTTTTTACTTATAACAGAAGCAACTTAGTTGTCATTTTGTGATTCCCATTTGAATGATTTTGATGGAATTAACGCTCTATGTTTTCCTGTTGGGATGGAGAAGTTTGGCGAGATAAACGCTTTTATTGCATATGTTACTAAATATAGTAACAAATTTGAATTGTACATAAACGGATATGGACAACATGAGGCCAATATCTTTGATCATGTGACCTGGTGTGCAGGATATCAGGATATAGAGAAATGACGTTAATTCTAAATCATATCTCTCACAGTATGCCAATAACACCGTAAGGCACACCAGCCCGTAATGATAACCTCTAATTATTAGACACAATTGATATTCGAATGAGTGTGGATGATGTGCCACATGTCAATCATGATCAAGGATCGTATGGCTTCTACCTCACAGGCATTCGTTGCATAAAGGACACCCCAACTACAACCCCCCCCCCAACACCAAAATCTGACATTAATTTTGTTTATACTATATGTATAGTGTATATATGATATAGTGGGGGGGGAAAAATTTAATGTCAGATTTTTGTGTTGGGGGTTTGGGGGTCCTTTATGCGACGAATGCCTGTGCTTCTACTGGAAGATCTTGTATGTAACATAAATATATAATGAAAATAACCAGGATTTGCACTATTGTAGAATTTAATGTGTACTGATCAGTTTGTCAGTAATGCAGTAACCGACAATCAAAGTGGCATGCATTTATATTTTATACAATGATGATAATACGAGAGGGACAACTCTTTTAACTCTCATTTATTATTAATTAGAAGAGTTAACTAACCTTGCACTCTATGGTACATTTAATTTTCTTACCAAGAATTAAGATGAATGAGGTATACTTCAATACAATTTGTTTTGAAGCATACAAGGCAGCAGATAACTAGACAGTCCGGTGTGTTGACATGAATGATAATTAATGAAAATACAACATTCCATACAATCAGAAATCTCCTACTTCGAGGATCATTTATTCCAGTTGTTGTTCTCATTAAGGGATATATATTTACACAGAAGGAAAAGGTTGAAAATATAAAACATAATTGTTTTGGTATTTTGTTTCTTTAAAATGATGAAATATTGTTAGCTTGGTTTTCAACAACGAAAACACAATATTACTCAGAATGCAAAAAGGTCCATGCTTAAGATGGGATGTGGTTGTACTTTGATCTACATTGATAGCTAAACAAAGTGACAACTTACATCAATCATTCTTTATGACTGCTACCTGGGTACTGACCAGCATTCGCATATGTCTCAGGGTTTGTATAGTTTGCGATATAAGTTAATATAACCTGGAACACATGCTCCCTTATAGAACCAAGAGGGGACACCGACATCACGGACCTATAGGTCTGTGCCGACATGCAGCCTTCAGTATATGCCTCAACACATCTCCTTAAATGACTGGTTGCATTTGTTTATTAAAATACTTATAAAACTGTGATATAGTTTAATTTATCATTACATGTACAATACTGGTTATTAAGAACAAATGTTATTGCAAATATGTTGTGGTACGAATCGTGTAGGTCGAATCAATAGAGGACGAAATTCATAGAAGAGTTAATTCCCTTAGGCAGAAAAAATGGAAACAGAACAACAAACCGTCGTAAATTATCCAGATTTGGCGAAGGATTTAGAGACGCAGGAGTTAGAGGTGGAAGTTTTTCCAATATTCAGTTTTGTCAATTTTTCATTCACGATGAAAAGTATGTCTAGCTTTTTTCTTTTCAGTTTGACATATGTTTTCGCGATCAATTGTAGTTATGTGCATCAAAATGACGTTTATTATTGTTAATTATCTCAACCATTACATTTCTGAATTAGTAATTAAGTGGTATCATTGAAGCTAGGTCAGAAAATGTAAACTGTCTGCCATTGTTAAAGTGTTGTTTTCGTAAAATCTGATAATTTACTGATGGGCAACATACTCACGATACTGCCCCTGCCAGCAAACTTATTTTGATATATTATTTTGCAGTCGCCTGGCGGTGTAGCTACAGCAACTATTTATGGAAAACTTCTATGTATCTATTTGCTTCAAAACGACACGTATGTTTTCATTTATCTTTATACATTTTGTCTTGCCATGTGAAGAAATACCTTTATATTGTACATCTTACATCCATCGTGTAGAAAGAATTAACAATAAACCTTTCCATAAAATATAGCAGTCTTTATTTCTTGAAGTCAAGTGCTATTAATTAAAATATAGAACACAGTTCAAAATAAACATCATTTTAAATAAATTGCATAATAATTCATCAGAAAATGATGCTGGGAACGATAACCAAGCTATTGATTCATAATCATCCTAACCACGGACCTATATACCATAGGTCCGTGTCCTAACTGTCCCTAAAAGAAAATAGTTTAAAAAAGGATCATACTTAATGGTCTGATTTTACTGTGTTTGTGTGTGAACATGTTTTCTGATCCCTAAGTTGTATTTTTTTTAAACACGACTTTGTTCTCAATTTTAATTGTATTAAAAAAACTTTTTTTAACTTGAGTGTGTTTTTTTTCAGTTGCAATGCCAAGTTCCTATGGAAGAGAATTCCACAAGCAATCAAAACAGTATGTATAGTATATGAAGGATCATGCAGAAGTGGTCATTTGGCATTAAGTCTTATTGAACATGCTCAGGACAATTTAGTTGACGTATATGCTTTGTTATGTCTTGCTTATGATGGACATGAATATAGTCTGACTGAATTTTCTTGCTTCCTCAAACCCTACTTGTTTAATGTCAATTTTCTTTTTACCTGCGCTGTAGTATGATTTGACTAATTAATGAATGGATTAAGTTTTGAATTATAAAATATTTTGGACTTGCAACTTGTTCCAAATCATGCATGTTGTTACTGATTTTGTAAAACCAGCTTTTAAGATGAAATGACTTGTTTCTTAAATCTTAATTGGATGGATCAATGTAGAAACACAACTTTGTGGAGTTGTTTCCCTTTACTTGTCAAAATGGAAACTGAACCACCGCCTGACGTAAATAACTCAGACGTGGGGAAATTATTTAGATTCCCAAGTAATGTATGGGACATTTACAATCAGTTTTACAATTTTGCAAGATAAAAATTTGAAGATGAGCAATCTTGTTGATGTTAATTGCAGGCTAATCCAGAGTTAAGTCAGATATGGGCGGTAGGTCAGAAAATGTGGCAGAGAGATTTTCCTGGAATGTACGAAACTCTGAAGAAAGATTGGACTGAATGTTACAAAGATATAATGGCCGCAGTTCTTGGTAAGAATAGCTCACGCCTTCCAAACACATTTTTCCTCCAAATTGAGAACAGTGTTCGCTTGGTCTCCTGCCCTGGAGCTTTTTCACATAACAAAATTTGAGCAAAACTCATTTCTCTTACCGACATCCAAAACAATTAGTGAAAAACGACTGAACGGATGTGGGTTGAGTGATAGGCACTGTATTTTTGGCAATTTTTGTAGAATTTTATAAAATATTCACAGAATATGACATTTACTAAATTTCTGGCACTGACATGCGAAAGTTGTTGAAGTTCTAGCGCCACCCAGGAATCAATTTACAAACTGAGACTGGGTTCTGCATCAAGAACAAGTATGTAAAATGGTACTGCAATGTCCGATTTTTTAAAAACAAATGCTTTTAGTACAAAGAAAAAATATACGACAACACTCTAACTAAAACTTCTCTTGCGCTGCATATCGGAAAACTCGATTGCTTCACTTACACTGTTCTCACGGGTGCTTTGAATCGGACTTCTTTAAGATTTTCCTTGAACTCGACCATAAGTTGAGACAGGTTTTCAGGGTAATTTCAAGGTCGTTTTTTTGTCGACTTACGGACTAGTATATATGGGTACATTTTTATTAATGAATCAACCATATCGGGGGTGTCACTAAAAGCAGGGAAATCTTCAAAAGTAGGCTGTGGTGTGGGGGGGGGTAAACCCCTAATTATGTTTCTTTAATACAAAAAAAGTCAAAATTCAGATTGTACAGAGTGCAATTTTCTCAGAGCACTGTGTTGAAGTTGTCTGTTATGTATCAATTCAATATATTTTCAGATGCCACAAGAAAGCGAGGTTTTCATTTAGTAGCCCAAGCTTATTCATCAATTAATGCTGAAGAATTTGCATCGTATATGGGTTTACCTGTAAATGAAGCTGTGAAATGTAAGATCCATATAATTTGTAATTTCTATAATTTCTGTTCTCTGAAAGATTTATTGTGATCCATTTCTACACAATAGTTATTACATAAAAACAATTTCTCTTAAATCACATCAAGCTAGTATGTGTTTGTGGTACCTAGTATTATAAATTGTTTGTTACCAACAAAAAAACTTTTCTGGACAACTTTTAATACACTTGTTGGTCTTTCTGATAGAATGATCAGAGGAGCATCCAAATATTCCTAGTCCCTTCTGGACTTGACACTTATGTCCCTGTGGTAAACTATGAAGTAGATTTAACAATATAGAGCCAACGCTGTTATTTAGTTGCAACCAAAAGTATTTACATGTTACATGCCTGATTTATTAACAAACAAAGTTGTGTATGGTGTATTTTATATTTTAACAGCTGCACAGACGGAAGGATGGCAGGCTGATCCAAATACACGACTTGTCACTCCTAACAAACCAGGTAGTTATTGACTTTTTATCAAAGATAATCAATTTGCTATGGTGTAATTAGTCCCTTTGTACAAAATATTCTCTAACATCTGTATAGGTATGACACAGAACCACTTCAGATATATGGTGACGGGATGGAGTGTCTAGTCTGTATAGGTATGACACCGAACCACTTCAGATATATGGTGACGGGATGGAGTGTCTAGTCTGTATAGGTATGACACCAAACCACTTCAGATATAAGGTGACGGGATGGAGTGTCTAGTCTGTATAGGTATGACACCGAACCACTTCAGATATAAGGTGACGGGATGGAGTGTCTAGTCTGTATAGGTATGACACCGAACCACTTCAGATATATGGTGACGGGATGGAGTGTCTAGTCTGTATAGGTATGACACCGAACCACTTCAGATATAAGGTGACGGGATGGAGTGTCTAGTCTGTATAGGTATGACACCGAACCACTTCAGATATATGGTGACGGGATGGAGTGTCTAGTCTGTATAGGTATGACACCGAACCACTTCAGATATATGGTGACGGGATGGAGTGTTTACTCTGTATAGGTATGACACCGAACCACTTCAGATATATGGTGACGGGATGGAGTGTCTACTCTAGGGACCTGGATTATTATGGATACTTGCACTCGGTACTGAAATCACAAAATTTACTCATATGAGTTCAAATTTAGTTTGAAAATGTATAATAATGTAAAATGAGAGCTGAATACTCTTCGTGACCTATTTTCTTAGGAATGTCAGTGTTATATGAAAGGTGTTGAAAATGGCCCTTAAATCCAATAATTACACCCATATCTCATTAATCACACTAACTCTAAAAAAAATAGAGCAAAAAGAATAGTCAGCACTCTTTTGTCATTGTTGTGCATTTTGCACACTCAAAAATCCACTATCAGATTAGTAAGAGTAAATTTTGAAATTTGAGTGCTACGTGTATGTATCTGTTATACATTTATAATCCTGGCCCATAGTTGCGATGGGTTCAAGCTCACTTGAAGCTCTTGACTGACTCAGCACTCGGGGCATAAAAGGGAAATTGAATTTCTTATCTTTTAACCAAATATAATTGGGCATAGTTTTTATCTATTCCTGATGCAGCCCTTTTTTAATTACAAAGAAAAAAGTAGACATTTTTCCACTACTTAGAAAGAAAGTTGCCTTTCAGTAAAATTATTTAAGCCTTATAAATACCCAAATTTAGTGATTCATGATGCAAATTTCCCCTATCAAAAGGACCTGCCGTACTGCCCCAAAAACTGAAAAAATGGCTGAAATGGTTTGGTTTTGCTGAGTTGAAATATTTTTGCTTCACTGTACAATCCATTTAAACATTGCTTATGATAATGTCATGTGTTCACTGAACTAAGACACATAAAAATGGCTGGCATTGTGAAGATAATCAGAAACCATGATAATTATCCACGCCAGAACTCAAACTCTTGGACAAGGCAAAACTAATTTCCTTTAAATTGTCTTTTGGCTGAAAGTTAGTTTTCTCTTTCATTTGAATATCAGCATCACATGACCTATTGTCACAAATGAAACTCACTTTTTTACTTAAAAGTCATGATAAATCAGGTTGCTCAAATTTTATTGACTTAAACATGGGTTCATTTGACCCCTAAGTTCAACCTTAGATCCCTGAATTTTCCAAAGGCCTCATTTTGTCCCTTAGGAGTCTGGCTGAAGGGTAAATTATTCTCTAAATTATAGGTAATTTGACATATAATGGTAAAATCATAAAAAAAGTAAACAAGATGACCCTTGAGATTCAGCACCTAGTGGAATCCTTGCTTAAATTGGGTTTTTTTATGCCCCCCTTTGAAGAGGAGAGGGCATATTGGTTTGCATATGTCGGTATGTCCGTCCATCGGTCGCTCAGTCCGTAACCTTTTTTGTTTCCGGTCAATAACTCAAGAACCCCCTGACCTATCATCCTCAAACTTGGTCTACACATTCATCTTGGGTAGCAGAGGAACCCAATTGATTTTGGGGTCACATGGTCTAAGGTCAAGGTCACAGGGGAGCATAATGTTTTACAAACATCACTTGTTATTCAAGCATTGAAATATTTTGGTATTTTTCACTTTTCAGTTTCTCTACCAGATCCCTTGCTAGCCAACGAACAACAGTTGTCTGTACTTACAGATTATGTTTCATTCTTGGAAAGTTGATCGACATGAACATAGTTACAGACATAAATGTGCTGAAATATTTCTGCTATCAGTGATGTATGGATCCAAGTGCTAATAATGTGCTTTAGATTTTTGTATTGTTACAACACAAGTTTGTCGTGGATATTTGCTCTCTGCAAAACGTCGCCTTATTTCCAGTACCCTGTAACTAAATTTTTGACGGTTTTGAGTATTTGGTATCGCTGAAGCCGTCTTTCCAAGCTCTATCTATCTGTACTACCTATATTGTTCTGGAATGCACATGTAACAATTAAAAATTGTTTTTCTCAAAAAGACGAAAAACAAGATATGGGGTTCTGGAAATAATGCGACAAAAAGTCTGGGTGAAAAATTGTTCAGTCCTTCAGTTTTGATAATCACTATTAATAATAGAATATAAATGGCTATATATATATCAATATATATGGCAGCTTAAGGGTGGTTTTCCAGTTTAGTTTATCACTTATGATGAATAACTGCAGTCTTGGGGGCGTATGTTTGAATGCTGTTGATCATTGTTTGAATTTGGGAGTATTCATTAAAACTTTAATATTATTTTCAGGACCATTGCAAGTAAACGTCGAATCAGTTGTATTGATTCTGTCTAAAACACTAGACTATGTAATTTTGGATATGACTCAGTCGATCGATATTTGAATCATGAATAGTACATAGTTTATTGTATTCAAGCTTCGTTTGGAAAAACATATCCTCAACATTGATAGAAGATATAAATGTGCGGTCGTTAAATGTCACTCAATAGTCAATACATGTACTATTATAAATTCCTGTTTGTTTCAGGTTTCATGCCCAAAAAATAGGGTAGATAGGTCTAAACAAAATTGAGATTTCTTATATTTTCAAACATAGCAAATTAAACATATTAAATTCATGCAAAGAAATTTTACCAAAAAGAAGAAATTGTACAAAAAGGAAAAAAATGTTAACACGCGAACAAAAATTCTAGGGTCGGGGTCAAAACCAGGGTTGGTCGGGAAACCTGAAACAAACATATTTTTCTTTTACACCTTGGTAAAAATGTATGTATACTTTTGGTGTCTCCTGAAAATTACACAAGTAGATTTGTGTAAAGCTGTGACTGAAGTATGTTCTTTGTTTTGTGTATGGAACTTGGCACAATTCTTACATACAGTGAACATGTGTAAGTTCATTATTGTTTTATGTTTTTTGTATGTAAATAAAAGATGTTCTGAATGTTTACTATTGGTATTATTTTGTTGTTTACATGCAGTACCAACATGTACACTCCACACAGCGCTTTGATTCCACTACCGTTCCATTCACATATGAAGGTATCGGAATAAGCGCCCGATGCCAAAGGAGAGTAGGGGGAAGGCTAAATATGATTTCTATGGGTACAGGAACAAGGTGGATCCATAATATCGATCACATGTATGTTTATAATGAATGGATTGTAGCATGAGTAAAATTAGTACACTTCACATATAATACTTTAAACTGTAAACATTGTTTATTTTGTGTAGTTTTCCCCCAAGAATGATGAAACACCTGGTGAAGATGTCCAAGGACTGTTGAAGCACATGTAGATAGAAAATATCAGTTTATAGAAATTCAACACTAAACTCGCAAAATTCATTAGTCTGCTAATGACATCAAAACTTACTTGTCCCACTGCCCAATATGGCTTTGAGGTGGTGTTTGCACAAACATACTGTGTATTTTCGAATATTAAGGCACGCAAAACGGAAATACATTTTCTATGTGGATTAAAACCTTTATGAATAAATACCAGTAATTGGAAACAATCGATGGTAAAAATTAATTAGTAATAGCGTACATGAACATTTCTGCATTATCTGATTTGTGAAGTCGTCCGGAAGTTGTAGTTGTTGGTGCAGAGAACGGTTCACCCCATGTTGAAGTCGTCCTGAAGTTTTAGTTGTTGGTGCAGAGAACGGTTCACCCCATGCTGAAGTCGTCATGAAGTTGTAGTTGTTGGTGCAGAGAACGGTTCAATCCATGTTGAAGTCGTCCTGAAGTTGTTGTTGGTACAGAGAACGGTTCAATCCATGTTGAAGTCGTCCTGAAGTTGTAGTTGTTGGTGCAGAGAACAGTTCAATCCATGTTGAAGTCGTCCTGAAGTTGTAGTTGTTGGTGCAGAGAACGGTTCAATCCATGTTGAAGTCGTCCTGAAGTTGTTGTTGTTGGTGCAGAGAACGGTTCACCCCATGGTGAAGTTGTAGTTGTTGGTGCAGAGAACGGTTCAACCCATGTTCAGTTTAATCATATTTATTGTATATATTCACAAATTCATTGGTTTAAACAAACATTCAAATAATAACTAATAAATGCATACAAAATGTTTGTTCTACCTTAAAGGTATATATCGTTTGTCAAATAAGGACACTACATTTTGTAGTTGCATATACCAATGAAAATACCGAGTCGGAAATAAATACAGCATCGAACCAAAATTTATGGAATTATGGTGCCAGACTATAATATTCAATATAGTATAGGCGTACAATAATCTTTAGAACCGAGTCAGATGTGCAAACAGAATAATAAGAAGTTGAGTGTTTATTGCACGCCTATAATAATATCGCACCATAATTCCACATGACGTACATCTGCTTTTACCAGGGATCACAAAAACATATTGAGGCCAGACATAATCAAGTAAACATAATTTCAAAATTCACGATTTTAGTGACGTGATAAAATTTGAATGTTGCTAGACTTGGAGCCACCATTAATATTGCACTGTGACTAAGCGATGACAACAATCCAAAACACACGTACATACAATAGTCGTTGATTCAATCCCTGGTTCCAAGCCCTACCACTAGTATTGAGCACCAGCAACGAGCGCTTGTGAACAATGAATTGATAAGCGCCAAATTATTTTGCAGACGAACGAAATTAAGTTAAAAATTATAAATAGTTGTGATCTGTTCCTTGCGTATTCAATATCGATTTAACATGATGCCAAAGATTCGAAATCGTAATAATTAAGTAATACCTGACTTACCTGCGAATATTGTTGTCGTCATCATCTTCAAATGGTAGTGTAGAAAACCAGTGCGGAATGACGTGTACCCTGTCAACATCTGTACAGCTCGGTTAAACGCTGTGCAAGGTAACTATTTATAATATAAAGTTACGTTTATTGGATAGCTGGCAGAGATCCCAGGCCGGACAGAACTCCTGTACTAGAAGTACAGTCTGTGACTCGCAGTGATAGACGGTTCCAGTCGCTAATTGTGCGAGGACGAAAGGGTCTCTGTAGATGTTACTGATGCCGGCCAACTGACGAAAGCGGTTTGAACTCATGGATATTTTGTCATTGAGCTGTAGTGACTCAGATGCCCCGGAAACGAAACTAACTGCTTCCTGTATAACCCTGTACTCTGTTGTGCCTGAGATTGTGTAGTAAGCGATGGTGTGAGATTTTGTCCAAGGCTGTGGCAAAGTCCAGTTGAATAACCACCACCTGATAGGCCTACTTCCCCTTATGCCTGTTGGCAATGTATATTATGGTTCCAACAAGCTGGGTCTCACACGAACACTTAGCTCGGAAACCATGTTGATAACCATGCAGGTATCTAATTGTGTCTGTCGTAGAACTTTATGATGGACTATGTTCATGTGTTCCATGATCTTTGAGACGACTGATGTAAACGAAACCAAGTGGCAACTAACAGGCACCTGTTTTTACCCCTCTTGTAGACTGGTACAAATTTGCATTTCACCAAACTTGTGATATTCCTCCAAGGTCATGGTACAATCTGGTCAGGACAGATGCCAATCATATGCTCCTGCATTAGTCAAAAAAGAATTACCGGCCATTTTGTATTTTGACAATCTTCACTACATCATGAAAGGTCGTCTGAAACGATGGACGTGAATTGGACAGGTTATGTGTACATAGTTCGATAGTTTCCTTCGTTTGAATCATAAATGTTGTAGCTTATTGGAATCAAAATCATCAAAAAATGTTTCCACTGTATGTGAAGTAGTACTCGCGGGTTTGTACTTTCGACGATTATATGTTCCAATATCAGATATCTAAAAGAGGTATCAAGTAAAAGAATTGCACTCAGTAGTCATTGAGACGGCATTATCTGTAGTGTTACCGTCAGTTAAGACAGGCGGGCCGTGAAACAGTGGTCATTCGCGTAAATCAAGATTGGGTGACGTTTCATGCAGAACTAATCATAGAAAATAACAGGATTCTTGGCAGATACCGAGATATCGTTTTGCGTTTTATTACTTTGATCCCAATGTTATGTTTTCTGTCGTTAAATTGACGCGTTCCTGCGATGATACACAGTTGGACAAATTACTTGCACGCACGTGCTTCTAGTGCACTATGTCGTCTGCTTATTTCTTTTATATTCATCTTTTGCGACATTAAGCAGACGATAATAATACGGAAAGTTTGTATGTCTTCTACGTTTTCTTTTGTTTGTTTCTTGAAGGCTTGGAGGAAGGTTTATATCGAGTTGATACTGAAGTGACTGAATGGCGACATACATAATTCGTTTTGAGTTCTAACGACTAAGATAAATCTCTAGTTCAAGTCGTCTGCATTGTCTATTCCTACTTTCATCCGAAATTTTCAATTCTTATGCCATTTTTAGCATACTTTATATTACACGATATATCTACATTGCGTTTGTAATTAATTTTTAAAAATAACATTCACCTGTTTGTACACATGCGATGCTGTTCATAAATGGAGGGAATGTAGATATGTATAAGATTTGTACACTTATACCCGTCTTTGTTCCTGCACGGCTCTCATGCTGTTGTTGTTTTCGCTAGCGCCAAATGTATATCCATGTGAATATTCATCACGCCCACATGCCGCTATCGGCTATAAGCCTATATTAATATAGCATATTCGTGTACGTTCGCTTTTACCATACCTCTCATTTCTGATTAAACCTAACATCGTGTATCAACCAGTGATGGAGTGGTATGACAATGTATATTTTCATAAAACCATCAACTATATGCGGTATGTCGCATTTCGAGACAAGCAGACGACTCGATTTTTCTGTTTCGGACTTCATAAGACAAAATGAAACGACGATGAATTTCTCAGTAATGCATGAAGACTGTCAAAATGATCCACAAGGTTTCTCTCATTTTCGGCAGACGACATTTGCGCGGCTTCTTTTCGCGGTAAAACCGGAGATAATGTTCTACGACGCTCTTTCGTTTGATTAACAGACATATTCCCTCTATCACCGGACTTATACGGCTTCTGTTGCTGAGGTTTTTAGATGATAGAAGAAGATTCTGTGAATGATAACGTAAAATTCTGAGCAAACATCGAACAGTTTCGGAAATTTCGGAACAGTTCCTTCTGTTTTTGAATGTTCGTTTATTGATTGTTCCGCTAGAGGGCGTCTTTGCGTAATGTTTGCTTACGTTTATGTATTAGTTTTTTTTTCAATATTTGCCTGCAAAATCTCTAGTAATGACGTTGACGCAAAAGATGAAACTTTTTTCCATCAATTCGATTAATTTTCTGTCTTAAATATAATCAGATCAAATAATTTAGTTCAAGGATCCTAAGCCTGCGCCATTAATATGTATTATATCGAGGCTGAATGTGCACGAAAAATAACGCGTGTCGCTGTTTAAATAACAAAAACAACCTTACCCCATATAGATAAAGAATGTAATATACGGTCTAAACTGTTACTTTCAATATCGAATTCAACAATGCAGACCCATAGTTATATTTATAAGTAAGTCTTATAAGTTGTCGTCTATATTTACTGGTATGTCGCGGCGTTTATTCAGGCAGCATAACCGTTTTCACCTTCTGGAAAAAATAATTTATTAGCACCTAAACTTAAAATTGGCAATTAGAGATGATGTTATATTACCGTCTGTTAAGTGTTTATGTTATATTTTCGTCTGTTAAGTGTTTATGTTATATTATCGTCTGTTATATTATCGTCTGTTATATTATCGTCTGTTATATTATCGTATGTTAAGTGTTTATGTTATATTATCGTCTGTTATATTATCGTATGTTAAGTGTTTATGTTATATTATCGTATGTTAAGTGGTTATGTTATATTATCGTATGTTATATTATCGTATGTTATATTATCGTATGTTATATTATCGTCTGTTATATTATCGTATGTTATATTATCGTCTGTTATATTATCGTATGTTATATTATCGTCTGTTATATTATCGTATGTTAAGTGTTTATGTTATATTATCGTGTGTTTATGTTATATTATCGTCTGTTATATTATCGTGTGTTTATGTTATATTATCGTCTGTTATATTATCGTATGTTATATTATCGTCTGTTATATTATCGTATGTTATATTATCGTCTGTTATATTATCGTATGTTATATTATCGTCTGTTATATTATCGTATGTTATATTATCGTCTGTTATATTATCGTATGTTATATTATCGTCTGTTATATTATCGTATGTTAAGTGTTTATGTTATATTATCGTATGTTATATTATCGTCTGTTATATTATCGTATGTTATATTATCGTCTGTTATATTATCGTATGTTAAGTGTTTATGTTATATTATCGTCTGTTATATTATCGTCTGTTATATTATCGTATGTTATATTATCGTCTGTTATATTATCGTATGTTATATTATCGTCTGTTATATTATCGTATGTTAAGTGTTTATGTTATATTATCGTCTGTTATATTATCGTCTGTTATACTATCGTCTGTTATATTATCGTCTGTTATACTATCGTCTGTTATATTATCGTCTGTTATATTATCGTATGTTATATTATCGTCTGTTATATTATCGTATGTTAAGTGTTTATGTTATATTATCGTCTGTTATATTATCGTATGTTATATTATCGTCTGTTATATTATCGTATGTTAAGCATTTATGTTATATTATCGTCTGTTATATTATCGTCTGTTATATTATCGTATGTTATATTATCGTCTGTTATATTATCGTCTGTTATATTATCGTATGTTAAGCATTTATGTTACATTATCATCGATACAAAATCGTTAAAAGTTTGAACAAATGTGAAACTCACATATAAAGAGACGTCGACGAAGTGAGAAATTGAAAGACAATATTGCATAAGAAGAGACTACAATTTAAGTCTGAATTGACATTAAATGATCCAATCTGCAAATCATTATCAACTGTTTAAAATTCAATCTGACCATGAACGTCAAATCGTTCATTTTTGTTTCATATTTCATCTTAACGATCTGGTAGGGTCACGTGACACACCATGTACAAGGTCAAGGAGCATCTATGTCTCGAGATTTCCGCCCTCGAGCTATTGTCAAATATTGTCTGCTAATTGGAACGCGTACTTGTCTTGAATTTCGTAGCGTATTTAGAAAGAGAATATATTTTTAGAGAATGGTTTTGTTTCTATGAGAATGATCAGTATTGACAAGTAGAAAGTGGCTTTAAATTTTTGTAGAATTGCATTATTTATAGCTAAGCTAAAATATTAAATGGGTCACATCTATATTACACATCCAACTTTAGTTCAGTTTATAAACAGCATACTAACTGATTATTCCATCTGCAGGATTTAACCATATTCAAATGTCTGTCACAAGAGAACAATTTGGAACACATCACATAGATTTTATGTCACGAATTGCATATTTACACAGAAACTTGCCAGCATCGACCAGGGCCCGTATTCTTAAAACTCCATAGATTTTATAAAATCTAAGTAAAATTTATAAAACAAACGGAATTTTTCTCCTAAGGAACTTTATGAATACGGACCTAGGACACAAAGAAATAACGACTATGGTTTTATTGCAGGCACTGTATGTCATAGAATAAGTACAACATTCATAATTTATTCGCTTCTCCGGTGTAGTTCGAATAAATATAAAATACAGTCAAACCTCACCTAAAGACCACCTCGAAATGTGACATTTTATAGAATAGCCTTGAAATAAGATATTGTTGTGGTTTATTATAGGTCGACAATAGATTGACTTTCTATTCTGTAAAGGTGTGAAATTTAAAACAGTATAATTTATATTTTATATTATATTGCTTAACTTTTTATTTAAAAGAGAAAATTATGATATTAATGCTATTAATATTGTAAAATAAAGATGTTACAATTATTTAGACAAATAGCCTGCATAACTTATGTAAAGTAAATAGATGATAAAGTAAATAAAATTTAAAGTATTAGGTTTGACATTTTATAAGTTTTATATCGGTTTTCTGTAAGATAGATCATTCCATGAATAATATACATTTGATACTTATTCACTTCAATATAATGACAGATTAGCTTGATTTGTTTGCAAAAAAATAATAAAACTCATCATTTATGTCTCTGGCAATATTTGAAAATTAATGCGTCCAGGTTTTATTCCTAAATCATAGACTTGTCAGGATCCGATTATAGTGCCCAAAATACGTACGCAATTTTTCATAATATATCACAAACAAATTTGGATTTACTATCAATTAGATAAAATCACCAATGTACCTATGATGATGGTATAAACACGGACATGTGGTTTATATGTCCGTGGTATAAATAATTGCACTCCATCATAAAAAATACAAGATCATGTTTTAATTGTAACAGACAAAATAAGTGCCATTATAATTTCTGTTGAAAAGAGACAAATGTATGTTTGCGATGCTAGAATGCTAAGCCTATGAAACCTAAAACTCATACATGATTTTTACAACAAAAATAGCTTATACAGATTTATATCAGAATTCATCACAACAGAAACGTAGGACGACCAATTAGAAAAGTGTGTCAGTGTAGAAGCAAAAACAATACATGATTCTTTATATCCTGCCAATGACTGTATCAGAGTACTGTACGTTGGTGTGTCAGTGTAGAAGCAAAAACAATACATGATTCTTTATATACTGCCAATGACTGTATCAGAGTACTGTACGTTGGTGTGTCAGTGTAGAAGCAAAAACAATACATGATTCTTTATATACTGCCAATGACTGTATCAGAGTACTGTACGTTGGTGTGTCAGTGTAGAAGCAAAAACAATACATGATTCTTTATATACTGCCAATGACTGTATCAGAGTACTGTACGTTGGTAGGAATGCCTATATTGATCCATGTTTGACAGATAACACGTGTTTTCTGTGCAAACATAAGTATTTTAGTTTAGCTTACAAGAGTGAGATCATTTCCTTAAAACTGAGTTGTAGATTTATATCATTTTCTGTGAGGATTTTTGTTTGTGAACACATCATTGAAGGCCATATTCATCTTGTCCCTTATAAATTCTGAAGTGAAAACCGTAATTAAGTAGCATGCAGAAATATGCCGGACCCTGTGTCCCTCGCTATAGGACGGGAAAGAACCGGATATGCATACAGCTCCCTGGAGCAATACATGCGCTATACACGAAGTAGTCCACGGTGCATCGGTTCTGCAATGTTGATAAAACAACCTCTAAGATACAACCGGCATATCATCTCTCAAATTACATCTTGAGATGCTCCTGATCCAATTTTAATCATCGCTTTCCTTAATGACGTTGATTGCTTGACTTTTGTTCGATTAATGTTCCGCTTTGCTCGATCGTATTCTTCATTTTTTTCTAAACAAGTCGACACGCGCTCTTCTTTTACGACAATGAGACGCTGGTCACGCACGTTTCTGACTTCCGGTGAAAGACCGTCAATGACAAATTATTTTCTCGGAAAAGAGATTTTGTTTTGAAACATGTCAAAAATCTATTGTTAGTATTAGAGAGTTGATGGATTTATTTGCAGACTTCAAACGAGTACTAACTATAGTGTTCCGTCTAGAATCCGTCCGTGGTCTATTTCAATTAACTTAAACAACAAATAGATCCACTAACAATACTAGACCAGAATTCACGCCCGATTCTAGAGTTACCTTTATGTAAAATGTAAATCAGGGCTCTAGAAAAAAAAGACACTTGTCACATACATGTATGTGCTTTTATAATTGTTTACTATTAAATCGCCATATTTGTCAAAATGAATGATAAAACTCAAACATTTTTTTGCAAATTGCAATCACATCTTGTTCAAATATGGAACATTATACAAATCATCAACTAGAAACGATGACTGATACACAGGAATGGCCTATATGTATTAGAAAACTGTTTCCGTGTAAGGTATATCTCGAATAATCATGGAATGGTGTATACATGTATCAAATTGTTCGCAGAATTTTCGGTAAAAATGTGTTCATATGTTTGTGTAATACCTCAGTAACGTTAGTTACCAGAAAATGCCCATGTTGGATAATACATGTACAATGTATATAATATAAATTGTTTTGATATTCAAATTCACCAAATCATACATTTTAACAGATTTGATTATCATGGTTTGAAATAGTTTCCCTCTATAATTCAATAATTAAAATTAGTCAATAATAATTATATTCCACCGTGACAAGAACGGTTCTAAATCATAAAATTATTTATAATAGGCCTATTAAAAACCAACCAATAACAACAGGCAAACTATTTAACACATTGATAGTTACAACAACAACAACAACATAGCAGACGAGAATAATGAAAAAATCGAGTTTTTTATAGTACATTACTAACTTTAACAAAGAATGGAAGCAAGAATTTAAAATTATAAAAACACCATGATATTGTTCATTTAATCAAGAAAACAGACATAACTGTTAAAAAGTTATCATCTTTTGGATTTTTTTTTTATAATTAAGCCACTTATGTCTAATGTTAAAGATTGATGTACAGAAACTATACAGTGTACACAAAACATGACGAACCCAATCGAAATATGCCCACTGCTTCTTGTGTACTTAATGTTAACTTTATTAAAAGTTCAACAATTACTGATTGGAGTATAAAAATACCGCTTAATGTGTCCGAGACCAGACAAATATTCCATATTTCCTAGAATCAGAGCTATTAGTGTAATGTGTTTTATATTGTCATCGTAGATATAATTTTCGGTCGACCATTGTATTGAAATATAAAGATATTCTGCTTTCAATATATTCATTATATTCAGTGAAGTTTGTCGTAGTAAGCGTAGGTACAATTGTCACCCATTTCATTTTTAAGATAAACACGCCGGATACTTTCCTTCATTATGCCATGTATAAACAAGAAACAGAAAGAAATGTCCGTCGCCCCTCGAGCCCATGCAGACCGATGTGAGGACCTCACAGACAGGACAGTAAAAGACAACATGTCCTAACTCTATATATAATTACGTTGGCTTCATAATCTTTGAATAAATAACTAGTTTCAACATAGCGTTACTTGGGTACCGTGGCTGACCGTAATATTACGCGAATGAAAATAGCGCGGTGAATTTTAGAAGACTTAAAGGCAAAAAGAGAAACCATAAGATTTTCACACATTTAGCTGTAAAATAAATACTATGATCCCGGTGAAGTGCTTGGTGAGTAATCATTGGATACTCAACGAACAAAGCACCGCCTCTCTAAGCTTATTTTCCAATTCCTTTCACGGAGGCAAGCAGAGCGTGTTACATTGACCAATCAGAGCTGAGGTATGTGATTAAAGATGCAAATGGTAGTATAATCACGTCTCTTGCAAAATCTATATATGGGTGAAACCTCTTGGAGAATGCCTTATGCCGCTTCCATCTCAATGCATTTATAGCTTCTTATAAGAACGTATGGTAAAAACTGGTTGTAAAACTATACTGAGAATTATTATATGTTCCTCAATCGGTTTTTGTGTGATGTCGCGTTAAATTATTTTCTAATTTCTGAGCGGGGACATCTTTTATATACACAACATAAAACCACGCTTACTATACATTTCCATAAATTTGCCTCTTTTGGTGAAGTGTTGTCAATTATGGCACAAACTCTCGGAACTTTTGTAGTAGATTAATATGGAAACTAAATTTATGTAAGTTTTATATAAGTTAGTTGTGTCTAAAAGCTGTTTTTATCTGCAGAAATAAAATAATCTAAAAAAGTGTTTGACTTTAAGAACTGCTAAAGTTCGGATGGAATGATATAAACACATAGCCGTGATTTATGATAAAAACAAGTGAGATATTAAATTTTAACAAGGATGGTCTATTCCACTGGAGACGACAGATATTTAAAAGCAGACGACTCGTATAGAAGGGTATGTATTGAATGCCATCAAATTTTCTATTGTTTTGCACAATCGCTGTTGCAATGTTTTTGTTCGGTTTGCTTTGCTGGTAAAAATGAAGTTGTTTCAGTGTCGGTCAATTGGACAGTTTGGGATTGAAAGCTGAATGGTTCCTAGCTTTAAGTGATGCTGAAGTTTGTCATAAAATCTGATGAACATATCTGGCATTGTTGTTAAAATGACTGCACTATTGAGGCATAGCGGTCGAATGCCTGACTTCTTATCCGAGTACGAATCCTGCCTGTGACGAGTTCACAATCCGTCAATTTAGCGCGCGTAAATTTTTAGTTAAGTTGGAGGCAATCATTGATGGTGATAAATATATGATGTAAACTTGTTATTACAATATGTGTAAGATAAAGGACCATATATGCAGTATTTAGAAGTCTATATCTCTACATGTATACACCATCTCGTCAGTAAGATGCGTTTTAACTTCTTATTCAACGTATGAAACAAATTCGAGCGCTATGCCTCAGTAGTGCAATCGCTGAGCTAACCGGCTGCTACGCCTCAGTAGTGCAATCTCTGAGCTAACCGGCTGCTATGCCTCAGTAGTGCAATCGCTGAGCTAACCGGCTGCTACGCCTCAGTTGTGCAATCGCTGAGCTAACCGGCTGCTATGCCTCAGTAGTGCAATCACTGAGCTAACCGGCTGCTACGCCTCAGTAGTGCAATCTCTGAGCTAACCGGCTGCTATGCCTCAGTAGTGCAATCACTGAACTGACCGGCTGCTATGCCTCAGTAGTGCAATCTCTGAGCTAACCGGCTGCTATGCCTCAATAGTGCAATCTCTGAGCTAACCGGCTGCTATGCCTCAGTAGTGCAATCACTGAGCTGACCGGCTGCTATGCCTCAGTAGTGCAATCTCTGAGCTAACCGGCTGCTATGCCTCAGTAGTGCAATCTCTGAGCTAACCGGCTGCTATGCCTCAGTAGTGCAATCACTGAGCTGACCGGCTGCTATGCCTCAGTAGTGCAATCTCTGAGCTAACCGACTGGGCACAATTTTATTATTATATTGTAATGTCGCCTTATTGTATTAAATAATACAAATTTATGTAGCCACCCTGTTAGCTCAGTGGTTAGGAATCTAGGCTGTCGCCCGAGTGGTCTGGGTTCGATACCAGGATTAGATCGGCCATGTCCTACTGTGAAATTTGGCTGTGGTCATTTCTCGTCCACCGTTCATTCATGTAGAGAAGTTGCCAGCTGCTTGTAGAAGGACAAGTTAGTACTGGTTGATAATTATTCCTGGAAATCTGGTTAGGTCAACTGACCGTGATAAAAAAAAACGCGTTAAAGCAGGTACGGGTATGTATTGTAATTACAACATGGAGTTCAGATCTGGATAAAAAAATAAACGAACTTACGAAAATATTTATATAAAATAGTATTGAACCTTAACACGGACCTATATACAGGTCCGTGACCTTAACAATGATATCGCATACCAAGAGCGTCAAACACGTAAATTTATTCAAATGTGAATTATTTTAAAGATGATTTCAAACATGATTGTCTCAAAAATTACAAAATGCGAATGCGTTTAATTTTACATTGCATTTATTTTCTGAGTGATATTAATCTACCGATTTTGGTGGAAAAAACATTTATTATTTCGGTAGAAAAATGACCAAAAATATGCATGTTTAGATTTTAGTCATTTTCCTCTGATGACGCATCACACTTTAATTCTTTCACAAGCAATGCGAACATAAATGTCCAAACTCCTGGCAAAACTCTTACACTCTCCAAAAACATTTATACATCAGGACGCTTATTGTTTATTGCATTTATAGTGTGTTCCAGATTTGATAAAAAGGACTTCTACGATAAATTATATTCTTATCAATAATTTCTAAATAATGCAAGTTAATAATGCTAATTCAAATAATATGGATTCATAAGACTTTTATGAAATTTATATGTGCACCTATCATTCGCATAGTTCGAAGATTTGTCCAGAAATCATGGCTATGAGTGATTGATCTCCATAAATGTGTAGATTGAAACACAAGCCAAATTCTTAGTCTCATTAAATGAGAATTAGTCGCTAAGTTAATGATAAAATGCGATCAATATTAAAATGAACAGTTTAAATGTTTTACAGTTTTTTCCGTTGGGTAACACATTTATAATATTTTTTCTGGTGAGAAAACTGAATACATATAAGGCACCAAATGTTAGTTCAGTTTATTACATTGAGCCATTTATTTTTAAAATGATAGTTCGTATATCAGACACGTTGTTCTTACAATTTTCATTCCTACGCACCACATTTAATAAACATATACATGGAGGATATCTTTGGTTGGAAATTGCCGTTCAAATATTTATTCATACTATATTAACATTTCCATCATACCTGATAAATTATGGAATAAACGTTCACCAACAAAAATTCCAAAACTCTCAATCGATTGATCGTTTTCTCCAGCTTATTTCAGGTAGGGAAATATCTTGCCGGATAAGATATAGATGGCAAATGCCGATGCTTTAATTCCAAATCAGTGCAAGTTTTGTCAACAATGATTTTATCTCCCAGTCTGAATTTAATGAATGAATGAACTATGTGTATATTTGACGATTATTTCAGGTTTCAGACGTGATTGAGTCTAGTTCCAGTCCCTTAATGTACCCGGATATGTGGCGTCCGTCCACACCGGACCGGTCTGAGCTAACTTCCAGATCCCCGTTACCACAGAGTACGTCCGTGTATAACCCACAGGGGTTCGACGGAGATAACTTTCCTAATCTACTCACATTCTCACCCTCTTATAAGTAAGTATTTGGTTAGAAATAGTATTTATTTTGTAAAACTGTCCCTGAACGATTCACACATAAAGGAAATCGGTTGAAAGTTGTGCAGGACCGTACTTTGGTTCAATGGTAGAGTGATTGTCATTTCAGTAGTTCTTGGTGCAAGATCTCATTCTGTTCTACCACCGGGCATGGTTTATCGTACGTTGCCAATACGTACATAATGTGTGTTACATCAAAGGCAATACAAATATTTTTTTTATACAGACGTAGAAATAAGTGATTATTCGCAAATCGTGTAATATCAAATGATTCAATTGGACACGCATTTGTCGTATTTGTTTTCAATATGCAACAACTTCCATACGATTTACAACTGTGTGACAAATACTTGTTATAGTATCAATGAATTTTCGTTAGGCATATATCACGTAGAATATTTTGAAGCAACATGTAGTCATAATATTGCTTTCATTCTTGGAATCTTGAAGGTTTCATATGCTCAACGTAAGATGTATTCATTTACGGGATGTATAATTCTGTAATTCCGTTGCTCACATAATATTATTATATAAATGCTGTTATAATAAACATTTAAACTTACAAGGATAATTCTTAAAATGAAAATCGCTACACATGTATATATCTAAAGAAATCCAATTGGCTGAACGTCAGAAGTGATTTTTAATAATTTTACAAGCTGTCAATGTCAAGGACAACGCACCAAGACAACGGTAAATCAAATAACCATCATTGTATGGATTTAAAATATCGTATATCTATATTTTAAATCCATGTTGGATTCCTCAAATTCTTTATTTTATGGAAGTTTTGTGTCCAGAGAAACAGTTCCTTTTCCATTCCCACAATTCAAGCCACATTTGCGTATGTTTCAAACTTCACGATAGTTACCAACTAAATGGGTAACAATAGCCCAGATATTTTAAATACCTTTCTCTAGAAATGGACTAAAATAATTTATTTTTATGTAGATAATTCAAATGTGATGTTTTAATCGGGGACATGGTCACGGTGGGGAGGCAATGTGATATTGGGGTGAAGTGTAGGACTCCAGATCCGATAGTCGTTGATTCGAATTCCGTGAAGAGCGTGACCTTTACACTCCCTTAATGAGGTGCGACTTCTTGTTAGTAACCCAGGAAGCTGGCACGATTAGTGATACATACAAGTTGTAAAAACTGATTTCACTATCGATGTAAAAGAAATGATCGCGTTTGACAAAAAAGTGGTGGCCTTTTCATAGTGTCGGCTATTTTTACCTTTCGGACACTTATCCGACACTTGAACATGCTCGGACACTTGAAAATGCTCGGACAGGATTACATCAGAGGATCTTACCATATAAATACTTCAATAAACACTCACGTGTCGTCCTATCCGTATAATGTTACCACTCTAGACACGAGGTGTACGTTTAGAGAACCAAAAGCAAACACTGAGACCTCGAGTACAATTGTCGACATGCAAATCTTCCAAACAACACTTAAATCTCAAACAGAGTAATGTTTACTGTTGTTTATTTTGGCTCTAATGTGTGATTATACATGTTGTATACAATGGAAAGCTTAAGTATATAACCGGTCATCTATGATGGTACATAAACGCGTGTGCCTTAGTTAAATTATTATTAAATATTGAATTTTAGTTATAAGTTTGTTAGTCTGGTATTGATATGGAAATGAGACATGGTCAAATTGAAGTCAGAGGAACCCTCGCGGCTAGATCATATTACTCGTCATTTGCAATGGATGTGTGAAATAAATACAATTTTAGTTTACGTTTGTATATTTTGCTTCAATTGTAAAACAAGTTCGAACAAATTGATGACTGCTTTCTATGTTACTAAGCAATACCCACCCCTAATTCAGGACATGTAAGGGTCGCGGAAGATGACTGCTTTCTATGTTACTAAGCAATACCCACCCCTAATTCAGGACATGTAAGGGTCGCGGAAGATGCATGACCTTGGCGGAATTGCAGCCATGACCTCTAACCCGGAATCACCCTGAATCGACACCCTGTTCATTGACGACCATAACTCGCTTGTAAACATTACATTGTACCGTTCCGCTGTTTAAAGATGACTAGCATTTGAACACAATCAGCATAATTATTTTTCTTAGGAAAAAGATCAGAATAACTTATCTCAAAAGAAGTGCGGATCGTTCAATATTAAACTCATTCATTGTTCGTTCTTTGTTTACATCGGCATGAAATATTCAGATTGTTTACATGTAAAGTTGTGTGTTTCTGCTTCACAGTAACCTTCTTTGTCTACATGATCCGTGCAAAGACAACTACATGTACTATATTTATTAGTGTCGTCTTATTTGTTTACAAATGTTGATGGACCTGACAAAGCCAAACTACATATAAATATCTATCATATACTCCGTCCATTAGTATTTCTTGATGAACTTTATTGTAAACATGTTAAAATTCGATTTCAAGACTAATTTTCATTCAACTATTAAATCAGGAATGCAGGTTTAGTCAGTCAACGTATCCATGTTTTGTATTTTGTAAGATGCCTTGATGCTTATATACTAATCCGTCGAGTGGGTCTATTATACGACAATTTAATATAAGATATATGGACAACTGCCTGTATGCACAAGTTTTGATAGAAAACGGCAAATTCCTGAGACTGCTTTACCAGTGATACGTACCACCATTTACCAGTGATACGTACCACCATTTACCAGTGATACGTACCACCATTTACCAGTGATACGTACCACCATTTACCAGTGATACGTACCACCATTTACCAGTGATACGTACCACCATTTACCAGTGATACGTACCACCATTTCTTTACATGTTAAGTTAATGATTTTCCTTTTGTACGAAGGGATTGGACAGAAGTTATAGCACAATTATTGAAGCCAGAATATTTACACACTCATGGCAACTATCAGAATATATGTTATAACAGATACATGTACACACTCATGGCAACTATCAGAATATATGTTATAACAGATACATTTACACACTCATGGCAACTATCAGAATATAAGTTATAACAGATACATGTACACACTCATGGCAACTATCAGAATATATGTTATAACAGATACATGTACACACTCATGGCAACTATCAGAATATATGTTATAACAGATACATGTACACACTCATGGCAACTATCAGAATATATGTTATAACAGATACATGTACACACTTATGGCAACTATCAGAATATAAGTTATAACAGATACATGTACACACTTATGGCAACTATCAGAATATATGTTATAACAGATACATTTACACACTCATGGCAACTATCAGAATATATGTTATAACAGATACATTTACACACTCATAGCAACTATCAGAATATAAGTTATAACAGATACAATTTTAAACAAAAACAGAAGTAAAGAATAAGAAAACAATGATTTGGTTATTTATAAAATGGCCATCAGATGGTTCGGAGGGAGTCTAAAAAGTTTGCGTAGCTTGTAATACAAAATTATAACAAAAACAGAAGATATGTTGTAAATGGGCTTTTAGCCATTAAACACATAACATATTAATAACATAAATACAGCAAAGGCTAACTAGTTTAAAACCGTACATACAGCAAATTGTACAATCTTAAGAAATAACATCTGGGAATAGAATTTCGCCAAATTTTTATTTACATCAGATGTGGACGATACAGTAAACGCCACGCAGGCATATTATAACATGATTCACCAACGCACACATTTACTGTAGGGAAAGTTGCAATTTTGAATATGTTAATATTAAACCTGCATATTCCATCAGTTCTAACCATTATGTATATTTATAATAGGATTAATTTTAGACAAAGTTATTTGCCAATACGTCAGAACTGCATACTAATGAACTTGATGAAACATGGACAGTAGGAAAGCTGGCGAACACAAATATGAAATAAAATTGAGATCATTAAATCGTTTCTGTCTGCAAGAACGGACAGGTCAGCGCCGTTATAAGTTGCTAACGAGTCGAAAGTCGTATTTTTGGATTAACTAACGCCAAATCGCTAATTATGGCAAAATAATCGGCTGTGCGTACAAGCGCCTTAAAAGCCCGATCAGGTCATTATTTACCGAATAAGCGTCCAAAAAGACAAGATCATTGCTCTTTAATCCTGATGTGTGAATTGGACCGAAAAAAGAATAGGACGGTAAACATGTCCGCGAGCCGAGTGGTCAATTTGTTTATTTTCTAACAATTAGAAGAACTACTGTCCACTGTATAAACCATGTAATTAATACTGATATAATATTTGGTTATTTGCGAAGGAGATTTTAAGAATTTGTCAACTTAAACCCGTGACCTAGGTCCTCATGTCTGATATATATAACACAGAATCAAACTTGAACACATTTCACTCCCGGTTTTTTTTCACAGCCGTGAATCAAAACATACTAATACACATTCCGTTTATTTTTGTTTAATTCGGATCTGTGCAAACGATCATGATAATGATTTTTCCATGAAATAATACATTTTATTGAAAAGGATTATATTAATGTTACTTAACAACGGTCAAAAATTCTCAAGATACGTAAGTAGAGTTTTCTGTAATTCTGAAAATAAGTTCATTTACGATGCTAAATTTATATGCTTTTGTGTTATATTATATCTGATTAACGATTGTCAAATGCGATTTATGCTTTAACGTAGACAGAAAACGGATTAAAACAGTCATACACTGTGGACGTATGCTGGATTCCTGGTTGTTATTGAATTGATTCCATTATATGCTTGAATAAAATGTAGATACAAAATGTATACCACATTAACAATTTAATCTTAACTAAACTAATTCACAATTGCACTCAATTAGACTCATTGTAATATATATTGTTAACCATACATGTTTATAAAAACAATATTTTATGGATTTATATATTTAAGTAGTAAATAATGGATTTATATATTTTAGTAGTAAATAATGGATGTATATATTTTAGTAGTAAATAATGGATTTATATATTTTAGTAGTAAATAATGGATTTATGTATTTTAGTAGTAAATAATGGATGTATATATTTTAGTAGTAAATAATGGATTTATGTATTTTAGTAGTAAATAATGGATGTATATATTTTAGTAGTAAATAATGGATTTATATATTTTAGTAGTAAATAATGGATGTATATATTTTAGTAGTAAATAATGGATTTATGTATTTTAGTAGTAAATAATGGATGTATATATGTTAGTAGTAAATAATGGATTTATATATTTTAGTAGTAAATAATGGAGTTATGTATTTTAGTAGTAAATAATGGATTTATGTATTTTAGAAGTAAATAATGGATTTATATATTTTAGTAGTAAATAATTAATTTATGTATTTTAGTAGTAAATAATGGATATATATATTTTAGTGAAAATGTTTCTGTTTTTGTTGTAACTGTATTTACCGCTATTGTTTCACTTAATCAATTAAAAAGATTATATTTGTAAATTAATTAAAATAATATTATGTAAACTTGTTTCAGTGAACTTGTCGGATGATCACATTAAAATATTCCTCTAGTGTCGATCAATAACTGACTTTTTCTATAAGTTTGTCTGAATTTTCTATAAAGGATAACAAGGAGAATTTAGCTTCAAAGAATGCATTGTCAATGTCTATGTCCTGTAGTTTTATATCCGAATGTCTCTGAACCTGTGCTTCCCGTGCAATTTTCGTGGCGTTTATGTGTTTTGTTTTGGTAATAACCAAGCGACAGGGCAAATAAAATTCCGGACAGACAGGGAAGATAGGCATTTAATTTGTTTTCTCGGAATTAACAAGAACATCAAATCTTACATTGCTGCATCAAGCAGAATCACATGTTTGTACTAAAACGTTCGTTGAATGCATCAATGTAATTTTTATGACGTTATAAGTGTGTGTATTCTGTACTCAGAATTTATTGTTTCTTTACACTTTATTTTAAAATTATCTGATTTCTTTTTAGGGAATTTGCCGTCTTCAAAGACAAACCGAATCACGACGTAACAGACGCACTGCTTTCTTTGAAGAACGCTGTCGTACATCCTTCATTTGGCAGTCAACTGTCACCACTCTCTCCCACAATGCACATCGGTCCATTGAACCATGGAGGTATAAATAACCACAATCAACAAGCCTTATCGTATACAGTCAATCATGGTGGTCAAGTCCATGCCATGAATTATTCCGGACGAGGAAGTCCACAGTACCCATCTGTGCATGCGCAGTTACATGGAGATCATATCAATACACAGCAACACAGCATGTTTCCGGCGATGAGCGTAAACGTATCGATGAGCATGAATGTAGTTCCTCCTAATTTCGGCAATAATTCCTGCAATCCAGTTCAACAATGGCAGACGACACCCCAGCATTATAGTATGGGTCAAGACTACCAGCATAGTCCACAAGAGTCGTCATTTCAGACCCAATATGGAACATATCCACAATCGTATCCACCTCAACACTACTCGATATCTCCCGACTTCCGGACGGGATCGACTGATAATCATAGCTTCTATTACAAGATGCACGACGAGTATAGATCAGCGCCGCGATATTACTCTCCAAATCAATTCAAACGTGGAAAATATATTGACGACAAACCACTTCATTTATCGCATAGCCCGGATCCGTCTAAAATTAACTTGTGCAGAATCTGTGGTAAAACATACGCGAGACCAAGCACTTTAAAAACTCACATGCGGACGCATTCGGGCGAAAAGCCGTACAAATGTAATGCTTGTAACAAGTCATTCTCACAAGCAGCTAATCTTACGGCACATTCTCGGACACACAGTGGTGAGAAACCATTCCATTGTCCCGTCTGTGACCGTCATTTTTCCCAGAGTTCATCAGTGACGACGCACATGCGCACTCATAGCGGTGAACGTCCATACAGATGTCGTCTTTGCAAAAAAGCGTTCTCTGACAGTTCTACATTAACCAAACACCTAAGAATTCACAGCGGTGAAAAACCTTATCAGTGTAAACTATGTTTGTTACGATTCTCGCAAAGTGGAAATTTAAACAGACATATGCGTGTGCATACAAGTAATGGATAGACGTCATGTTTTCTGTGTTGTATATTTTCAGCTATGTTGTAAATTTGTGTACCATATCAGAAGACTAAGTATCCGCCAACTTGTGTTCTGGACACTTTGTTTTGGCATCGTCATCCATTATATATCAATCCGTCTGTTCGTCTTTCACAGAAGCTACATCTTGTAAGTTTGTTCTTATGTCGGCACAGATACAGAATGTGGGCTCGTCTACTTTTACAAGATTTGTTGTGTAAAATTAAATAATGCCGAGATGTTACGATTGCTGGTCACTCCAGATCCAAAATGGATTTCGATAAAATTACCGAAATTCAGTGGATTTCGGTAAGGTAACGTAACCTCTATCGAAAGGTCAACCAATCCGCGTCAATGTAAGACCGTATTTTCCTGGGTCAGTTTTCATTCAATTCAAAAAGTTTGGTTCCGCAATATTTATTATTATAGAGGTAAGAATGAAGTAAAACAAATTTAATTTATATTGCAATGCATTTGTTTTGAAAACTACGACAATATAAGACGTGACCAGGTAGGGCGGTAGTTGGGTTTAGTGCGCGTAGAGACAAGGAACACGGTACAGGACTTTGGCTGAATATTTGATCATGCTTTGTTAATAAAATTGTCACGATTTGGCATTTAATCCTAAGTCATTTCATGCATCATTCCAACGCACTAACTCCCGTATCTGTACCACACGTTCCATTTTCTAATTTGCATGAATTTTATCAATCGTAACATATCGGCGATTTGTGTACTGTCACGTCGAAAAGTATTGTTTTAGGGTAGCCGAGATGATCCGATTGGTGTTCTATACCGTTATATTCACTACTTACATTTTTAAGTCGGGTGTTATATAAAATAAATGATGTGATATCCTTTAAGGAAGGGAAATACCAAGATGGACAGGAAATACATGTATATCTGTATTGAATAATCAAAATTAAGAAATATTTGTACATCTGTGTTGAATAAAATCAAAATCAAACTAGAGTATGTACCGACATATGACTTGAAGTTGTGCAAATTGTCCAGGCATTGAACATTCCATCGGTTTGTGGTGTATTGGAAGTATATCAGATGTATATTGAATATATATTTAAAAACATAATATCAAACAAAATTTAACCTTAAAATCTACATAAAATTGATAAGGATTCACAATTCGTGATGTGTATATCATTATTCGCGATTTATATATCACGTATTTCCACAAGGGGAGATTTAATGCTCATGTCAAAATGTTTTGCTGTGTGATTCTGTAGTTGTAGACTCGTGTTTCGTGCGTCTGAAGAATTTACAACGAAATAATGAATAGTATTGCCTGATAATTGACAGTTATATGATTTGATCATTTAACTCAGTTTCAAAATATTGTCGTCAAATTGTCAAAATATTTAAAACATTAATTGAAAAGCGACAATTTTGTCATTTTTCCATTCCGGTTCATTTCGCATAAAAGCCATAAGCGTTTCCTTCAGCTTTTTATTGGAACAAGTCTGTCACGTGACACACACGTGACATCACTGCAGAAACCCTCGAGCGATGAGTCTGCGCGCAATAGGGTTTCTGTCAACGCTGGAACTTGATAGGGAAGTTGACTGGTGTCCGATTGTTTAGCGAAGACAGACGGGTTATCAAACTTACAATTACTCAGTGGTTTTGGTTACTATGGACTCTGTAGAGCAGACACGATATTTTGTATTTTTTTAAGATTGTTAAGAAACCAATTAAACTGTGGTTTATACATCGATAAACACAAAGGCGAACAAATGAAGAATTACACAATATTGGTAGTTTTTTTTAAGATTGTAAAAAAATACAAACATTTAGTGGTTTTCTTTGTGTTATGACTTTGAAAAAAGGACGCACGACTGATGAAATGTTTTTTTTCTTTTACTGGCGTTAACATATCAACTTACAGAATGCCACGCCACATTATTATTCCTTATTTTTAAATACCAATTGTGTTTTCTTTACTTGTTCTGTTATATAAAATGAAAGAAACAGAGAGAAAATCATTTTGCTTTTTTAGCAAATTGTAGGTTATTAAAATCCGTCAGTTACCTTGAATGCTATAATATTTAAAACATTAATAAAAATAAATATTTTTTACAGACCATTGGACTGGTCATGACTAAAACCCGTTCGCGGCAAAGAATTAAGCCATTTCGGACTATGGTAAAGTAACACACGTCCGTCACTTGGAATAAATTAGATTATAACTATCAAATTACCGATTTCACTTATACATGTAGAAGATACTCTATCCCGGATCTTTCATTGTCTTATATTGCGAACAATTAACCTAGAAATGTCGTGAAAGTACGCATAATTAACAAATGTTCTATTATTGTTATTTCCAAAAGCAATACAAGGTAATCAGTTCATTTATATTTCATTTGCTCATATTATCGTGTGTTACATTAAAACAGTTATTTAAGTAAAGTAGTTCCGGTTGAGATACGCTAAGAATCTATCAAAAGTCTTTCATACCGCCCAGTTCCCTTCCTATAATAAATTGATGATCGTGGATGACTTCCGAACATCACATACATAACCAGCTAGGACAGGACAGTACCGGCCATATGTTGAGATTATCTTACGACAGCGCCGAGGTGACTTTTCTCCGAAATTAAATACCCATTATTTATTCTAACGGTCGAAGCAACTCATTTTCTTAAAACTCTAATTGTACCCTGTCAACATATCGCGTCCGTTGATCACTATGGTGACAGGGAGATGGTGATAATGCATGTTTTGGTCACCGGGAAAAATATGAGAGTATAAAAAGGGTTATTAATATTTCGTCTGCAAGGAAAATGGGATTTTCAAAAGTGATTACTATAATGTCGTTCAAACGTTAATGGAATATGTTTGATCGCTTTAATACATATTGTTTCGCTGTTGATGAGACAAATAACTTTCAGATACATTTCAATTGTTTATTCAACTGAACTTATGATAAACTCACCAGTAGAGATGCGATCTAGCTTATTATAAGAAAATCCCCATTGATGAACATATCTCGTGACGGGAACCTTATTGAAATATCAGAAAATGGCCTCGGATAAAGTGATGTATGTATTAAACTATTGCAAAGATTCTTCAACGTCTATACATATTCTCGTATAAAGTGTTTAGGAAACAAAGTTCCGAACTACGTATAAACAAGAAATATCTTGAAAAAAGATGGTCGGCGCTATTTGAAGGTTAATATTTGTTGTGTAACATAAAAAATGCTGACATGTTACGATTGATGGACACTCCAGGTCCAAAATAGATTTCGGTAAGGCAACGTACCCTTTATCGAAAGGTTAACCAATCCGCGTCAAGGTTACAAACGTTGTTCGGTTGTAGAGAAATTGCCTTGGTGGTTAACGTAAGATTTGATTGGTTTACACAATACTGATATGCAAATGGCAATACCATGTTAGTACGGCTGCACCGAAAAACAAACAGACCGACCCGGTTAACTAATTTGGTAGAACGGTGGGATGTCACCTGGGCGATGCGGGTCATGTCCTGCTGTAACATTGTCACCTGGGCGATGTGGGTCATGTCCTGCTGTAACATTGTCACCTGGGCGATGTGGGTCATGTCCTGCTGTAACATTGTCACCTGGGCGATGTGGGTCATGTCCTGCTGTAACATTGTCATCTGGGCGATGTGGGTCATGTCCTGTTGTAACATTTAGCTACACATTTGTCCTCTACCTCTGATTCATGTGGAGAAGTTGTCAGCAAGTTATAAATGTTGGATAAAATAATTCCAGGAAAACTTGTTAGGTCAACTGACAGTCATGTATACCTGCTGTAATAATGTTGAAGATGACGTTAAACCCGCTTAAAACAAAACAAAGGTCTGATTGAACGATTGTAAGAACTGATGCATTGATCGTTAAATGAGTAACAAAATATTAGTAGCAATGATGACCTAGAAGAGGGGACACAGTTGGTCACGATCCTGTAACATAATCTCCCCCCCCCCCCAGATATTGGGTAATTACCATGTTTCCGTACCTTTATCATTGCTGACTGTTATATGTAACCACAGATTGTCTCGGGTTCTATCCCATTATCCCTTCTATAGTTCTCTCCCTTTATCCCTTTTATAAATATGTGTATTTATAATTACATGTAATAGAGAAGGGGTAAAGGGAGAGAACTCGTGACAATCTCCGATGCATGTAATCGTACAGTTGTCCGTTAGTTTGTGTGACAGCGTCAAACGTGACATTAAACGACCGTCCTCAAACAAATACTCTTCTTCACATAAACTTATACATGTATGTCCATGTGTATTCTATGCTTCCATTATGTTTTATATTACCCTCGACGTCGTAACAAATATATGTATACACCGTGAAGTGAACAAACGTTACATCCAGGCGATAGAATAAATCTGATTTTCACGGTCATCAAAAAATGTGGAAACAGCAAAAATACTTTCATATTTTAGTACATTGCTATAACAAGAGTGGATTGGGGGAAATAAATCAGCCAGTCTTTGAATCCAAGTTTCCCTCGATTAACCTCCCTTTGATTGTCTTGCGATTTTCATCACATGATCTGTGCTGGGACACTTTCTCCGTTCTAGTATGAACATATTTAGTAGTGTTACAGTAGGACTAGAAGGTAACGAGTGTGCAAGTTGAATCGTTTCTGGTAACCATGGCGATGTCAAACAAGTCTGTACAAAACATCATGGAATTCCTTGAAAACATGCATCCAAATGATGTTCCTTCCTCTCACTTGCAATGTAAATGTTTTACTCTGTGTGTGCTACAATCATATGTACTGCATCTATTTGAAGTTTAAGAGCATATGAGACTCAAAGATATTTTTTTTAGTATCAACTATATAATGACCAGTAATATATCATCACGGACATATAAACCGGTTTATATATCCGTGAAATCATTAACCAGACACAAAACTGTTGCTAAACACTAGTACCAAACGTAAATTGAATATTTTCTGCAAATTACACATATTTCCAGTCTTTTTCTTTTCCAAACTGAAAGTAGACGAGCCAACTCAGGGCTCTAGAAATCTGCTATCCCAACGTCACGGACTATTCAAATGCTGAATCGGGCTACCAACAGATGAGTTGAAGTTAGTCCCAGACTAGTCTGTTTTTAAAGCTAACCAACATCAGCAATTGTTCAGTTGTAAGTCAAACTTTAGAATTCCACAAACACATACAAAAAAAATACATGTTTTTGATTGTAGAGCTATCATTTTGTATGTTTAATTACTAAATTGACCAATATTCTTGGAAAACTAGCTTCCTATGTCGGACAAGTTACCATTAGTCTGGGTCAAGTGTCTTTGAAAATAAATTCTAGAGCCCAGCATCTGTTTTACACAGAGACCAACATTTCCAGAAGTTTCAGAGTGACTGTCCACACAGAATGAACATTCAGTTTGTCAACAAAAACAGGAACAGCATTGTGTAATTTCAAAGATAATACAGAGCTGGTGAGGAAGATTAACAAGCAGAACCGAAATTGTGTCTTGGGTTAAGTACATGTAGTTATTTTACCCGAGTGTAAATTAAACTCGACGGAGTACTCGGACGAACACAGATTCAAAAATTTCAGGCATTTAGTTGGAGACAGGGAGAGCATGCAATGTACAAGTGCATTTGTAAGATACAATTTATGATAATAACCATGTTCACAAAAACATCATTGGTGAAAAATACATATTCAAGTATCTGAACTAATATCTGTGTTCATTGCATTTCTATAGGTATAGTCAACAAAAAAGTTGTGTTTTTTTTACATAATTTACTATCATTTGTTATCATTTTAAACAATTTATGATACCAATTTATTATAATGATTAATAAAATGACAATTACGGACTGACATACAACATGCAAATTTTACTGAAAATTTCACACATTAGCCGACTTTAATTTCATGCATACCTTGATACAAGACTCGGTACATACAACCAAAATGAAAGAAATATACAACTAGAACATTTGTCAACTTCAGTATAACTTACAGTATTCAGTACAAAAGAAAGGTATCTATACTTGCTGAACTAGTTTTATATCAACATTGTATGCCAAAAATAAATCTCAAAGAACAAAGCTATCCACATTTCATAGCAACTTGTTGGTAATCTGTCTTACTGTATAGTAACGTGTAGATTTGGTCCTTTCCATTATTTCAATAGTTTTGATACTTGGTGTTTCAAGATGTATTACTCTATTAACAGAATTCATAGTTGTCAATACCAAACACTTTGAGACGAAACAAAAGCCTTCAGTATGTGGAAAAATTCAAGATTTTATGATGTTTTGATCAAAAGGTTTGTATAATGAAATGATCTTGTTCTAAAAGCTACCAAAATAGTACGACAAAGTACGGACACAAACATTCAGCTTTATACAGCACTAAAATAAACACACACAATATAAAATACAGAAGAAGCAACAAACAGAACGTATGATATAAATGATGTTTGTGCCAGTAAAAAAAGCTGCCTTAAGTAGTCAACAATGAAAATTAGGGATTCCCTGAGTTTTGCTGTAACTCGAAAGCCAGTATAAAAATCCTATGTGAAATATGATTTCTCTTCAATTAATATTTTTAACACTCATTTTATACTATCAGGCACGAGAATGCAAAATTTCAAAATCAGCTAAAATTCGGCAAAGGATCCAGGGGGCCACTGAAGCTCCTGGCGTTTAAGCATCTACACTGGCTTAAATTGTCTCAAAAACGACCCTTGCGAGCTTCAAATCCGCGAAAAATTCTCATGCCTGTACTAGCTCAACTGTTTTTTTATATAAAATGAATGATAAAATCAAATAATATAAACTACAGTATATAGAATTACCCATATTTAGTTGTACCAATACACTATTTATCTGTAATCATAAAGTTTATATAATTAATTATTTTATCGTAAATTACACATCTACAATTAAAATATGTGACAACAATCAGAACAATAGAAAATATCCAACATCCATAAATTCTTATAGCAACTTGAGTAAAAGCATAGAGCAGAATAGAACAATGCAATATATATTGAAAGTAACAAAAATATCTTTATTTAAGTGTCTGCATGCACCAACAGACATAAATTACATACAGGATATAAGATCATAGTTAAAACATGGCCTGCTGAAAACAAATTTTCAAAATGAAAGAATATTCATAATATTGATTAACTAATAAATATTTGAAAGCACTCAATTTGCAAAGTATATAAGCCAAACAATCATTTTTACTAAGGCTTACTGTTTGTTTCAGGCCCCCTAAAAAATAGGGCAGGTAGGGTTGGATTTTTTTAAACTTTCCAACAAAGCAAATTAAACATGGATTCTACCAAAGATTAATTAATAAAGAAGACATGCAGTGATCACCTTTATTCTTATTGCGCTCAGTTGATAATTTTTTTTGGGAAAAACCCTAACAAGAATAACTTGAATCAGCACATGCTTAATAACATGACATGCATTAATCAGTCGGGACAAGTATTGTTTCTGTCTAACTTACATATTGAGTGGGATGCAAACGGTTGTATCTGTCTAACTTACATATTGGGTCGGATGCAAACAGTTGTATCTGCTCGTCTACTAAACCGAGTAACAAAAGTTAAGTTAGTGTCAAACCCTTGATATTCAATTCTAATATTCTATCTATATATAAGCGTTAGTGCTGAAGAAAGTATTGATGTAACAGAGCCGTCTGGAATCGATGGATGCTCCCTGAAGTATGGTTATAATTTCGAACAAGAATCTAATTGGAAAATCTCACTTTGTTGATGGTTAAAATCTTAATGTTATATGCAGCACTGGAAATTTCCTGGATCTCCCAAGAAAAAAAGTACAATGAAATTGAGACGGTGAACAATTTAATTACATGTTGGGCTAGGATAATCCTGCCAACTGAAAAAAAGGAATCTTGCTACTGATATAAGAACTGTGACTGAATGTCCTTTTTGTTGAATACTTTTTATCACAAGTTAAAAAAACAAAAACAAAGTTTATTGTTTGAGGTCTGACATGAGGTGATTTTGAAAGGTGCCATAAAAACAAGTAAATATATTTGAAATCAAATATATGCACGTATATATAATAAACACTACAAGGGGCGTAGCTAGCCCACTATTCATGTGGATTCATATTTGTGCTAGGGGGTCCAGGGGCATGCCCCCCGGAAGATGTTGAAAACAATGGTGCAATCCGAGGTGCTTTATTTATAAATTGGGTAAACGGAAAATTCTTGCGTCAATATCCAGGCTCGATTTCTGAGGATTTTTAATGCGGAGGGGGGTCCTCAAGGGCTATTTAGTATAGAAACGGCAAGGAACGTTTGATATGAGTATGTAGACTAGTCAAGTACGCATACTGCAACTTTGGCAGAATCATGTGGATTCAGTCGCGTTCTCGCGTATAGGTAGCTACGCGCCTTGCTACTTAGACAGTTACCTACAACAAAAACTTACTTGAAAAATTGAAAGAATACAATGTCGATTATCTTGCATGGCTGAAAATATTTAATCTATATGTTGCATAATCAAAGGGCCACAACTGTATGAAAAACAGTCCCACAAGAACTCCTGATAATATGCGCTACTCCTCTTTGAAATAAAGATTCCCATAGTTTTGTTGAATTCCTGCCAAAAATATCTGAGAATTAGTCCGAACAAGAATGGTACCATACGTACTGTTGCATAATCAAAGGGCCATAACTACATGGAAAATAATCTCACCAAACACATGTGATAATATGCGCATCTCCTCTTAGTAGTGAAGCTTCCCATAAAGTTTTGTTGAATTCCAGTCAGTGGTTTCTGAGAAGTAGTCCGGACAAGAATACCATATATACTATAGGTGGCATAATAAAAGGGCCATAACTCTGTTAAAAAAGTCCAACCAAAACCATGTAATAATATGCGCATCTCCTCTTTGTAATAAAGATTCCCATGAAGTTTTGTTGAATTCCTGTCAAAATTTTCTGAGAATTAGTCCGAACAAGAATGGTACCATATGTACTGTTGCATAATCAAAGGGCCATAACTCCGAGAAAAATAGTCCAACCAAAACCATGTGATAATATGCGCATCTCCTCTTGGTAGTGAAGCTTCCCATGAAGTTTTGTTGAATTCCAGTCAGTAGTTTCTGATAAGTAGCACGGACAAGAAAAGTGGGACGGACGGACGAAGCAGCGACTATATGCTCCGCCCCTTTGGGGAACGGGGAGCACAATAAATAAAAACTAGTTATAGATAAAACTAAAAAAATATAGTATACACACATATTATATACATTAGTTGCTATCAATCTACCGTTCCACACTGACCCTGTTAAACACCAGAAATCAGCAAACACGATACAGACATCAGACAAATAATTATGTTATCTAATATTAAAGTAGAATGTGGAGTTAACAAGACATAATTCTGCTACATAGACAGTGTACTCTGGTATTAAGAAGAACCAACTAGTTTTCCTAGATATATCATCAAAAACTTCTACAGTTGTCTAAAAAAAAGGTTTTCAGAGTCTGGTTTTCAACTGTTTGGTTAAATTAAAACAATGTGTTATAATTAAAGCAAATACACACGTATTTGTTCTCCTTAGGATTTCAAAATACGAGTCCTGTTGATGTTTTTTTTTTAATGGCGAGTTCTTCTGTGAATGTTTAACAAAAAATGTTTCAAAACAGGGTCCCCCAGGACAAATGTACAGGATCAGGACTCCAAATTAGGAGTTCCAAAGAACCTTTACACCAATAGGTAAAAGTCTGGACTTACTCAAAATAAATGATTATCAACAGATGTAAATGATGTGAAAACAAAGAATGGAATATGATCGTATGAATAAAACACAAATGGTTAACTGACACACAAGCTTCCAGTTTATAATATGTCCATGTCTTCATTTGCACACGAATCTATCTCAAAATGATCACCAGAACAGAAACCATCGTCATTTTCTTTCTCTGAGAATTGCCTTGATGCAACTGAGTGGGACTTTATTTTCTTTGGAGAATTGATATTTGGATACTTGAAGGTTGCTGACGTAAGGTCAGGTGTCAGAGTAATTCCAGACGATACAGAGGCTTGACTGCTTTGTTCATCGTCAGCATCGTATTTGTTTTTTCCTTCCATTGTCTCATGTTCATGGACTGTACCAAGATTTTCAGTAGAACACACTGATGAGCTATCATCGTCTTCTGCAGCCAGAAAATCCATTCTGCAAAGTGACAACATATCAATACAATAAAACCTCACTTAAAGACCATCTTAAAAATAAGACTACCTCAAAATTAAGAACACCATTTTCAGATCCATTTCACTGTTTTGCTCTTAATTCAACCTCAATATTAAGACCAGTTTTATGGGTCCCAAGGATGGTCTTACTATTGAGGTTTTACTGTACATTGAAGTTAAAATGAGCTGCGTCAAATATGGAAATGTCTGTTACTTATTTCAAAACTTCCACTGGCTCTGCTTCATAACATTCAAGATGGATTTGGCTAGATTTGTCTGTTTTTAGACAAGTTACAAACTGTGCACTTACAGTCAAGCAGGGGATTGCCACCATCAGCCGTATTATTTTGATGTGTAAAATTATGTTAGCATCATGTTGCATGAGTAGTGTTGAGTTTATCATGTCTATGAAAACAACCAAACAATTTCAACAAGTGTGGCTGGTGTTATGTGGAACTAGATGCAGGCATGAGAATGCAAAATTTCAAAATCAAGCTGAAAATTCAGCAAGGGGTCCAGGGGGCCGATGAAGCTCCTGGCTTTTAAGCATCTATGATGCCTTAAATTGTCTCAAAAACAGCCCTTCTGAGCATCAAATCCGTGAATTACGTGAAAAATTCTCATAGATGTGACCATAAAAAAATTATGCTTATGAGGTTTTAAGGCAAATGGATGGATTCTAACAGAAATCAAACTTGACCTGTATTTTATTATTCTATTATTATGTGCTCAATTTGACTTCATCCTTTCAAGAGTTATCAATTTTTGCACGGACAGATACGCATGGGTAATACTTTATGCCCCTTAGATGCCCTAATTGGTACTGAATCAATCTCATGAACATGATACAAACACTATGTTGTTATATTGTATTTTCTGCGGTGGGTTTAGAGGTTCGATGCTGGAGCGGATCCAATTTTATTGAGAATTCTGCTAATATGCATTTTTTTAACAATGTTACAAAGATTAAACCAGGATATTAGAAATATTTACCCAGTTAAACGATCCTGATTATCACCGGTAGGGGGATCCCACTGATGAAGAGCTCGCCTCCAGTGCTTCACTTGAGCATCCCAAGATCTACGACTAACCTTTTGGGACTTATCTGGTGTTCTGGGATGAACTCCTTTTGCACGACGATGCCTGAAAATGAAACATGAAAATAGTTCCAAGGACGAGTTTCAAATAGAAATGAACAAAGAAAGTTCATGCACGTTTCTCTAGATAAACAACAACTTCATCTGAGGTACCTGACAAGACCCTTGTTTCACATTTTATTACACAAGAATGTCCCAAAAAGAACATCTTTCTTTTGATATCTTAATATTTCTGACTCTTCTTAAATGTGCAAGTCTGTTTAGTACACAGGTGGTTTCACTACATGAAAACATGAAGGAGCAAGAAAATAAATGTAACTTTCAAATTATCAGTTTTTATTGGCCAGAACAAAAAGGGTCATTACCTTTTTGGAATAGTAAAACATTATATGAAATTTTCGAATTTTAACAGCATTATTGAGTAGATTGAATCAACAACTGTCTCATTAGCCCTAGACATTACACCCATTAGCAGGTTAAAATCTTCATTGAAAACATAATGTGGACATACAAGAAGGGGATACCTTTCAATAAACCCATCATGCTGAAGGCAATCAGTGATTGTTTTTGTTAATTTTACTGCGGAATATAGGCTGTTTCCCCTTATCAAAAAGTGTCAGAATTTTCCAATTCTGTTCACCCCCCCCCCCCCTCTGACTGAATTGCTTTTTATATTAAGTCAGCTTCTGTGTTTTTAACCTTTTATAAAGAAATATTTGCTCTTACATGCCCTCATATATATAACAATATAACAAACACCAGTCACAGCTGGGATTTATCGCACATATTTTCCCCAATTAAAAAAGGCACAGGCAGTAAAATTATTTTCTAAAAATATCACTGGCAATATAATTTTTTTGACAAAGGTCATCTACTCACTTATGAATCATTGCTGTGTATCTATCATAAGCAACAGTATTCTTCCCATAATCAATATCCTTCTGTCTCCTGGCAAGTATCTTCTCATCAGTCTCCAAAACTATCAATCTGTATAGCAGAAAAATATGTTATACCCAACAGTTACAGATATAATCTAAGCCGTGGTCCAGTGGTTAGTCCGCTGGACTTGAAATCTGGGTTCGATTCCCGGTCGCGGCAGGTCATACCCTTCCATGAAAATTTGACAAAAATGTCGATTTTCCTCCCGGACATATGTGGAGAAGTTGCCGGCTCCTTGTGGAAGGGTAAGTTAGTACTGGTTAGATTTCAGTCCAGGAAAAACTGGTTAGGTGAACCGGCCGCCGTATATAACTGAAATATCGTTGAGAAACGGCGTTAAACCCGATGAAACAAACAGATATAAACTGCTTTATTATCAACTTTATTTTATCTTATACACAACAAGCTTGAAACATTTCTAACACACAATATTAGAGTCATACATGGTTCATACAGAACTTCCTTCAAATATTTTTCTACATTTTCATGGACTAGAAATGTTAGAGAAGACGGGATCCAGTATACCCCCCCCCCCCCAAGTTGCCATTACTGCAGCATAGAGAAAATTACTTAAGAGGACACAAAACCTGTAAAGTACCATATCATACAGTAAAACTTCGAAACCTCGAACAGTTTTGGGTCGAACACAGTAGATACCTCGAACAGGTTCTTAGCTCCCGGCAAAACCCCTTCTTATTTCATATTAACGAACAGTAGATCACTCGAACGGAGATAGGGCGAACACTCGAACAGGTTTTGCGGTCCCTAGATACCATTTCATTCATTGTTCACCCCAGATAGGTCGAACAATACAATAATTCACACCTTTCATGGGCCGAGCGATATTCTATTATTTGTTGACAGGTAAGATTGGTGACACGTGTTATTCGCACGTAGTGATAATTACTTGATGGTTTCACTATAAACAATACAGTGTACATGTACTTATGTGACAAACAAATCACTTAATGGATCTATTAAATATCTTACGAAACATTCAACTTTCGAATGTGAGAGTTTGTTTGTTCTAGTTTATTCATGTTTACATAGGCTTATTTTGTATGTCTGCCACGAACGACAACTGTGTTAGTACTGTTCGTCTAAAAATAGAACTTCGTAATTGTTTACTACCTTGTCTGTATATTATTCATGTGTGTAAGAATAAACGAATCATTTACTTAAATATGTTTTGTTTTCTTTCATTTCATTTTAATTATTAATATTATGAATAATGCTGTGACTATTGATTGATGTGCATTCAGTTTGAACACACTAACAACACACAAATGCCATGCGTTCAGCATGCTTAGTACACGTGCACCGATGACAGTCAGTTTGTACATATACATGTATACGGTAGATGGCTCGAACAGGTAGATGGCTCGAACTAATTGCTCGTCTTATGGCAGTTCGAGGTACTTTAATACCATACTATCGCCTACTCGGCGGTAGAACCTGTCTTAAATAGCTGTCATTTTTTGCCTTTTTCTGTCATTGTTAATCTGTTGGTTAATTAGCATTCCTTTTTCTACTCGCAGCAGAAGAATTCAAGGGCAATTTACCAAAATTTATTTGTATTTTCTTCCTCAAAATTCAAGCCCTTTTCAAAGAGTTTTTTGCATCTACAAATTCAAGTACTTTTCAAGGACTAGGCTCCAAAATCAAGGACTATTCAAGACCTGTGCGAACCTTGGCATAGTTCATGGGTAGATATTCAGACATGAGCATAATTCAATAAATAACAAAGTAGCAATGAGCAGATATAAGAAATCCATGCACACAAGTTGTCAAATTAAAGGTATCCATCACTTTAAAACGTAGCTTTTGCATGATAATGATACACCCAATTTGTAACTTAGTACTTGGCATCTAAACAAAAACTGGGTATGACTGTTTGTAACTTACTGTTTTTTCTCAGCCTGTTGGTTGTCATTTGATTTCCCATGTTTTTTGCTTAGTTTTTCCCTTAAGTCCAACTTTCGTCTTGATCTGAAACAAATGCACAAGGGGAAATGAACAGTATTGTAAGACAACAGAACAAATGGTACAATGTAATGCAAATCCTCAGTGGTAATTACCAAGTTTAATGCTGCAATTGAATTCAATGATATATTCAAGAGTTCTAACAGCTGAATGTTCTCAATCCTGAAGATTTGCCGATCTCGTCAATAACCGGATAGGGCTACTTTTATCGCTGATTTCTCGTTCACATTTCATTATAATTATATAATTGTATTCAGTAAACAATACCAAAACGATCTTAATTAACATACAAGCCTACAAAAATTACAGCACAAACCTACACTAAATGGTAGTGGGCACAGATTGTCATCAAAACAAACTCGTAGTTTGAGCAGAAGTCATGTCAAATGATCTCAATCACTCAGCAGCTCTGAATGATGCTTCAATGACCCAGCATTATCAGATGCAGGCGTCTGATGATCTAGACCATTGAAACGCATTCGTACACAATACATTTAGTACCAGTCGCGATTTGGACCTCCCCCAGAAAAATCATCAGATAAGCAACGATCTCAAAGTGACCCTGGAGCCTCTAAATCAACATTACTCGAGAAATTTAGAACCCCTGTATATACCCTGTAGAACCCCTGTACACGGGGCCTATATATACCCTGTAGAACCTCTGTACACAGGGCCTGTATATACCCTGTAGAACCCCTGTACACAGGGCCTATATATACCCTGTAGAACCCCTGTACACGGGGCCTGTATATACCCTGTACACAGGGCCTGTATATACCCTGTAGAACCCCTGTACACAGGGCCTGTATATACCCTGTACACGGGGCCTGTATATACCCTGTAGAACCCCTGTACACAGGGCCTGTATATACCCTGTAGAACCCCTGTACACAGGGCCTGTATATACCCTGTAGAACCCCTGTAGACGGGGCCTTATATACCCTGTAGAACCCCTGTAGACGGGGCCTGTATATACCCTGTAGAATCCCTGTACACGGGGCCTGTATATACCCTGTAGAACCCCTGTACACAGGGCCTTATATACCCTGTAGAACCCCTGTACACAGGACCTGTATATACCATGTAGAACCCCTGTACACAGGGCCTGTATATACCCTGTAGAACCCCTGTATACGGGGCCTGTATATACCCTGTAGAACCCCTGTACACAGAGCCTGTATATACCCTGTAGAACCCCTGTACACGGGCCTGTATATTGTTTCAACTACTTACTGTACTTCCTTTTCCACTTCAGTCGACCAATTGAACTTTGTTTCAAACTGTTTTTCTCCCTCTGGTGTCCAACTGAAAAATACATCTAAAACCAATGTATGCTAGTTGCTTCTTTAGTTACACACATACTGTCATTCTAAACACAACTTTAAAGTCATAGATTATGCTATGTAAAACAATTAATTTTCCAACATTTTAAATTAAAAGAATAATAAGTTTAAAAGAACATTTCTTAGGGCCGTCAATAAAAACAAACGGCCAGCATTGCTGGTTCGAATTTGCATATTTTGATCCCACCCATATGGCTGGTTTCTTTTCTGTTTAGACCACTTCAGCCAAAATATATTGACATGACTGCTTTTCATATACTAACAGTTGGTACATTTAAACACTTAGCAAGAAGTAACTTTACATTTCTTCATTGATTCTTGCAGGACCACAGGTGATCAGTGAGTAGCCATGACATTTAAAACCCGCATTGAAAATATATGTTTTTCCTTTTGTTCTTACTATAAGAACAGTTAATTTTTTTATTTCAATGCGGGTTTTAAATGTCATGGCTACTCACCGATCACCTGTGTGCAGGACAAGAGCAAACATCACTTACGCTTCATTAGGTAGGGGCTCAAATTCACCCATTTTTACAGACATTTGTGTTGGACTCTTGGAATTTCTGCAATTAAAGAATAATTGTAAGCACCAAACAAAAGGAAGTTGGCAAAGAATGCTAAATAATACTTCACAAATTAAAATAAATCATAATGCATACATAGATAGGCACTAGTTTTGGAAAGTTGTTAGACAGATTTGAGTTAATAAGTAATTAATTTGATAAACTTGTGACATTGGCTATTTTGAGACAATTCAGAACACGAGTAGCCAGAATGGAGTTAATTGCCTACTTGACCACTAACTTGCTCTAGTCAACATACTTGTTAACCATTGATTTTCTAAAATTTCAATAAACTGTACAATGCTTATTTTCTAGGATTCTTCATGAAATAACTAAAGTAAACAGTTACAGGTTTATATGTGCACAATCAATGATGAGAAACTGAAAAATTGTTTTAACTTAAGTTAAACAAACGCTGATGGAATAGGTTTCACAATTATTGACCAATCATTGAAACTGACTGCTAACTCAAGTAACTGATGCATACCAATTACCATTATTAATGGCATTAATGCACTTACATATCTTGGAATCTATTCCTTCTATCATTGTAATTTCTTTTGGGTCTTGAAAGTGGTTCCTCTGCTCTTAATGGACTTCTCAATGGACTAAGTGGTCCATCACTGAAATAACGGCTTCCGGTTCTAAAATATAAGATGGAAAAAATCTGAACTATCAGTAGGTTTAGTCGAGACTCACTAATTTTTCGTTTTTATGAATATACATCTAAATGCCTTTCTATTGTTGAGGGGGTCCAGGGTTAAAACACTACATAGGATGCACTTAATACCAGCAGAGTAGTAACACCCACTGGGAGGGGTGACCAAGTCAAACATGGGAAAATGTGCTCAAACCCATGACCTCCTGAATGCAAGTATGGTGCTTACTGGGCCAACCAGGTGGCCATCCAACCCCAATCCAGCACACTCTGCATTTAAGGTGCAATCACCATAGCAACTCAAGGGAAAAAAGTGCCCGGTGTTGGGCTTGAACCCACAACCCCTACACTGGCATGATGCTCTACTGGCTGATCTAACAAGATGACCGACCGTCTATTCCCACAATGCTAAACTCCAATTTTGAACTATCAAACAAGACCAGCAAGGAAACTACATTTCCAATAGCTCAATTGATGCTATATACATCGGGGTAAGGTCAAGAATTCCCAATGCCATGCGCTAATTGTATAAAGATGCACATTTGTTTCCATCTTGGCGTAATGGCTGTGCAACATACCCGGTTAATTAACAGGGGCAATATAGTTATATACAAATTGAAAATAAAACAAAAAATTTGGTGAGTGAAAAATCCTAACCCTCGAAGGATGCGTCATGGAAGGGGCTGGCTCCTGCTCCAGGAATGAGTCAACAATCAAAGTGCTGGGATAATTACCGATCTGGATTTCTTTTCATTGTTCACATCGTGTGCATTTTCCACCTTTATTTTCAATTTTTCTGTATATCAAACATTGATCAAAATGAAAATAGCAATAATGCAATGCGTAGAGCACTTACCGCAAGAACAATTATGTTTCTTATCCAATAACAAAATTCAGAATCGGCGCAATCATCGATTCATTCGATACGGATAATAAAGCGGAATAATTTTTCACTCACCTTTCACTTCCGAGTCGTTTTTGATCTGATCGACGCATTTTCAGTGAGAATCTTCTTAACTATACTTTTACGAACGGTTTAAACAGAAAAAGAGTGTAGGTTGAGTCCGGATTGCCTAATTTTAAGAAATTTTCTAATGCGTCGATTTCACATAAGAATGTTTACAAAAGGCTATGTCCATAATTCGCGCCAAGTTTTGCGCATGCGTGTGACCGATTTGCGTTTTCCGAAATTACACAAATCAAAACGAATCAGAAGGAAGCTCCAAATGGTTCAAACTAACCTTTAACACTCTCTCCTTGTGAAAACTAAACATCTAGAGCAATCCAAATTACGAATAATACGATAACTTGAGCGTTAAAGTAACAAAATCTGAGAAAGGCGATACATGCACAAACTGTTCCTGGTATTAACTTTGGACGTAAACACAGGATATTTATAGATCTATACTTATTCAAAGTTCATATATATAGCATGGACTGGTTGCGCAATATATCGCAACTTTACCTCAAGAAATATATTTAAAATGAAGAGCGCGAACGCGGATAAGATATGCTAGATCCGTGAGGACAGCAGGATGAGTCAAAATGAATAAATGCATGTTGACGTAATTGTAACCAGAAATAAAGCTTCAGTTCAGTTGCAAATATTATCCAATAAAAAAATGGAGCAGGTAATATGACATATATATACGAAGTGCACAGTCATCTCAATAGCATAAGAAACGTTACTTAAAAAACACAAATGCAAAACGGATACATTTCACATACATAGTAAGGGATGAAGATAGGACTGTCGCTTTTTAAAATGGTACCGTGGTGTTAAGGTTTGTGCTTTTAAGATGAGTGTAATCTTTGTAGGTGGAATTTCCAGTCTGACTTTTGTTTTTTACGCACCCACTCTGAAAGGGGGGGGGGCATATAGATTTGCCCTCGTCCGTCACAAAATCTTGTGTCACTCACTCATATCTCTAAAACAATATGAGCCGGAGTCATTAAACTTTACAGGAATGTTCACCAGCATGTGAAGTTGTGCACCTGGGGCTTCATGTTTGACTGTGCCCAGTAAGTGCAAAGTTATGGCCCTTGACTTAGTTAAAATATAGCCTACAGAGTATGCAATCCTGTGTCACTCATATCTCCAAAAGTATATGAGCCAGAGTCATTAAACTTTACAGGAATGTTCACCAGCATGTGAAGTTGTGCACCTGGGGCTTCATGTTTGACTGTGCCCAGTAAGTGCAAAGTTATGGCCCTTGACTTAGTTAAAATATAGCCTACAGAGTATGCAATCCTGTGTCACTCATATCTCCAAAAGTATATGAGCCAGAGTCATTAAACTTTACAGGAATGTTCACCAGCATGTGAAGTTGTGCACCTGTGGTTTCATGTTTGACTGTGCCCAGTAAGTGCAAAGTTATGGCCCTTGACGGAAATATGTTAAAATATAGCCTACAGAGTATGCAATGTTGTGTCGCTCATATCTCCAAAAGTGTATGAGTCAGAGTTATAAGACTTTACAAAAATGTTCACATTCATGTGTTATATTGCACCTGGGGATTCATAATACGGCGAGCACAGTAAGTGCAAAGTTATGGCCCTTGATTTATTGAAAATATAGCATACAGAGCCTGCAATTTTGTGTCGCGCATATTTCCAACAGTATATCAGCTACACTCACCAAACTGTACAGGAATGTTCACCAACCTGTATAGTTGTGCAGCTAGGGTTTCGTGTTTGCCTGTGTCCAGTTAGTGAAAAGTTAAGTCCCTTGACTTATCACCATAATCAGTACAGTTTATCACTTGGAAATGTTGATATCCATTCAACTATGAGCAGAATAATAGCATTTGCTTTTGTGACAAAGGCTGCAAGTGAGGCCACTGTGTCATATGGATGCATTCTAGTTTTAATCTCAAAGGGATTAAACATTCAGGAAAAAATGCTCAATGTATATTTACAAAATGAAAAATACTTCATTCTTGTTATGTACATATAAGAGATAATAAGTTGCAAACAAAAGTTCACAAACATCAGGCACCAAGGAGGTGCTAGGCCAAATACGCATGGGAACCGGGGCGCAAGGAATGGCCTAGCTAAACATAACGGATAATTAAGAAGAACGAACAGGTACAGTGGGATTTAATGGATGGAATACATTACGGGACAAACCAAGAAAGTCAGCACTAAAAGGCCGAAAGTGATAGAAAATAACATAAATATTATATCAAGGCGCATACAACACATACACCAGACAATGCCTATCCACACAGACATCCGGGAAACAACAGTCCACATCAGACATTGAACAGGTGCAAGGGTAAGTACGCAAGGGAACAGGGGCGCAAGGAATGGTCTGGCCGACCATAAAGGACAACTATGGAGAATTAAGGACGACAAACAGGGGGGGGGGGGGTTAATGGATGGAATACATCACAGAACATGAGAAGGCGAGCAACAATAGGCCGAAAGGGGGGTCACATGAAAAAAAGAGAATGAATAACGCCACATACATAAGACAGTGCCTTCCCACACATACCTCTGGGAAAACAACTATCCATAAATAGGTTAAAGGGTACATACTTTAGGGAACAGGGTGCAAGGAATGGCCTGTCAGACCATAAGGAATAACTAGGAGAATCAAAGAGGACAAACGGTGAAGGGAGGAATTAATGGATGTCAAAGATCACAGGACAAGTCCAGACAGCTAGCCAACCTCACACTTATTTATACATAATTGACTAAATAGGCTGTTACAAATCATTTAAAGCAATTAATCATTACGTACATAACAACAGACACACTGTAATTAATCCAGCACGAAGGAACAAGCAGCCTTATACTGACCTCGCTCCCAGCAACTAAATTATTAATATCCGAATGTGAAATAACCTTAAAATGTCAAATTAATAATTCAATGTAAAGTTAAGTCAATCGGATAATGTAGTTAAGAATGTAGTGATCTTTTCCATCCATTAACCCTTACCCCCTGTGTGTCCTCTTTGATTCTCCTAGTTATCCCTTATGGTTGACCAGGCCACTCATTGTGCCCCTGTTCCCTTACGTATGTTACCCTTGAGCCTCCTCAAATGTCTTTTCCGGAGGTCTGTGTGGAGAGGCACTGTCTTATGTATGTGGCGTTCCCTGTTGCAACTTATTCTCTCTCTTTAAATTCGGTTGTTGCTTTCTGTGACCAATATACGCATAAGCCCCTCCATGTGTTTATGTGTCGTTCTATTTTCATGATTGTTAATTTTTACTTCGTTGATGATGCAGTGTCGTTTGGTGTCCTTGTCCTTATCATTTCATTTTTTTATTGTATGTGTCCCCCTGGTCCGTTGGTTGTTACGGTGTCCCGCCCTGTGTGTACCTGTTCCCTTTTGCATAGATCTGTCTTGGGAAGTTGTAATTTGTGAACGTGTCCTTCTCTGCCACACAGTTTTTGCTTTGTATTATGTATTTCTTCTTTTTTTCTTTTGGGATATCTGTGCATTTTGTATTCGGCTTTCCAGTCCAACTTCTTTATTAATTTTTGCTATCTAATATCGAATGGGTTCATTTAAAACACTATCGATTGAATCATAGAACGTAATAAAACAGACGAAATATTGCACTTTTATTAATAGTATTTTCCCAGAAAATAATCCTTTGCCGTCCTTTGATCGTCATTTTCTGGATACTTCTACCCTGCGGATTTGTGTGAGGGGGCCCTTTTTGGTCTTGTCTTGGTGATTTATGATCATATTCTATAAATCGTATACGCTTCTTGGCAATGTTGGTCAATCAAATGAGTATCAACTTGTATACTAGTTATTTTTGCACCGAAGTATCGAGTCAGTTGTATATTAAAGTGCATTGTATGTTGCGATCTGTGAAAGAGAAAGCTGTAACAGGGAACGCCACATCCCGATTCACAAACCAATGCCTCCCCAAAGGCAACAGTCCACGAACTGAGGAGGTGCAAGAGTAAACATATATGGGAATATAGGTGTAAGGACTGGTCAGGTCGTCCATAAGGGATAACTAGGAGAATCAAAGAGGACACACGGGGTGAGAATTAATGGATGGAATACGTTCATCACGGAACAAGTGAAGTCATCGCTACTTCAGTACAAAATAAATATATTTATAGCTCACGACTGTTCATTATAACAACAATCATTTACGTAGAATTCTCTATTGAGTAATAATATTGCACTATTTCACCTCTATTGACATTCAATATTTGTTACATTAACGTAGATTTTGTGATTGACCTTAGAATACTAAGAGTCGCATTAAATACGATTGCTGTGTCTTTGGGTAATTTCGGACCCTAGCATTTTTTTCCAAATATTGAATAAATTTTCGATTATGTTGCATTCTGTCATGTACGAAAATTGTTAAAATGACATATTATCAAAAAATCGTGTCCAATGCAATTTTTATATTTTATAAATAACTTATATTCGGACCACTTTGGTTGTTTTTCCTCCAAACGCAAACCCAGCAGAAGACACACTCAGCTGATTGGTCGAGCAGTTGTTGTTTTTCAAACGGTGTGGCGGTGGTCTTAACAAAAGCTTCAGATATTTTTTCCTGAAAATCATGTAAATGGAATGACAAGTGTTTAGTGGGGACACTGACAAGACCTTCTGTACCCCATTAAGCTGGTTTCAATGCATATTTCAGGTCATCGTTGAATTATTTATTTGGAAACTGCTACGTTTCATCGTGCATGTAATAAATGTAAGTCGCGTCAATACACAATTTTTTGGTAGGACAAGCCGACGTCAACAACGATGCTATCGGGTAAATGAAGTAATTTTCTAACTTAAGCAGTTGTCTGCAGCATAGATAGTTACTATTTGAAGTTCTTGAAGAATATTCTTCCATTGTCACTGCGGTAAAACTCGTGTCAACGACGAAGATGGACCACCCTTTGCATAGCATACCCCTCAGGACACTAGCAACCACCAACACCATACAGAACCTGTCATCTGACAGAAGTTATGAAAGATGTGGACAAGTTAATTCTCCAATGACAAACCTAACCATGAACCTCAGTGAATTGTCTACTGGAAGGTAATTGCACTGTTGTTGTTAATGTTGCCCAGTATGCATTTTAAGTTTTGTGTATTGAATGAAATATGAGTGATGTAGGCTTCATTGCCCTGTGGTGATTTAGGCCACATCCAACAGCCTCAATGTTGGACTTGCTCTTAAGCAATGTGATTGTTTGTCTGCTTGACATTTGAAAAGTCCCGGGTTCTATTCCATGTGGGTGCATGTTGGATTTTCCTCCATGACATACCATACCCAATTATGTCAGTTATCTGTATGATTCCAGTCCTGTATCATGGTACACCCAGTTTTCGTCGTACTAACAATATCAGCTGATATTCTGAATTATCAAAGCAAGACTGACATAAAAAGCATACAAAATTGTCTGTAATTATCATTATTCTAATTGCTAAAGCCAGTTTCGATGTGAAATTCTTTTCGAATCAGTGATGCCTCTTATTTACAACTAGATATAGGTAAGCGGTGCATAGGTAAAAAATTACAAGTTTTCATGTGGGTCATTTCAAACGTATCATCATGCAGTTTTAAGGGCATTTTGTGTTAATATTTCAAGATAATTTATTAATTTTGGAAATGGTCCCTCTTGTGACGTAAGAAACTATGATCATATATGTCCGTCTAATTAAAGAATACACAACTGTCGTCTGCTGAATCGCTGCATTAAATCACGAATGGAAATGATCCTAGAAAGTAAATTTAGTGCATTTCATGACTGCCTTTTGTTGTATTTAGTAGAAAATTAGAAATATCAGATATTTTAAACCTGTTTAGAGAATATTTTTTCAAATTTAACATGCTCATGTGCAAACGGTGCATGTGAATGCATACCACAATTTCTTGACATACCACGAAAACCCGTGTTGCAGTCAATTCTAAAGATCACTAAACTGGTGTCACTATATTTTCCTCATTTTTGTATGGTAAATATTTTGAGATTGTCAATCTGACTGACCTGTACATGCTTGATCTAATTATTTTATGATTTGCATTGAAACATGTATTTAAAAGTATAAAAGTCAGTGATCTGATTCTGAATTGCCTGAATACTTTCTAATAAAATTTCATGCCTCTTGGAAATCTGCCTATTTCTGAATTATAAACACTTGATGACGTAAAAAGATGATGCATTTTCATGATATATGATGCTTACCTGGCTATTCCACAGGCGCCAGTTCCTACTTCTTTTTCGGAAAAAATATCCCATGTTTAATATAAGTATACCCATTTTCTAACTACTTTTGAAAAACTAGCCTGCATAGTATTTGTTGCTATGTTTGTGTTACTTCAAGTTTTGCGGCATCTACTCATGATCGGATACAGAAAATATGTTGTTGTTTGTTAGTGTTAACTTTTGTCTGAGAAACAATTCTTCTTTTATTAAATTTTCTCGCAATTTGTGTGATCAGATATCGAGGTACGGACTGCTTTTTAACTGAGTCAAGTTTGTCTACAAATTTCAAAACAATTCTGGATTTTCAATAACTTATAATGCCAACTTGGTCAGATTTTATGAGAGTCAATCATGAAACAGTTTTGTCAGAACAAAAATTCATATATATCTTTGGTCACTTATCTCTTTTTTCCAAATCAAATTAACAGCTCCTTTAGTCCTTATTTGCTATATATAGAAGGTATTTTTAATTGCTTTAAATCTATAATGAAACTGTATGAAATGTGAAAATAAATGGACAGACAATGTAAGCAATGCAGGATCAAAGTGTTCTGCAATTTGATCAGTGTAAAAAGCTTTGAATCGTAAAATGTTTTGACAAATTTATTTGCTTGTAATGTGACTAACATATCAACGTTGCCAATCTAAAAACCTGTTACTGAATTTTTGCACCATTTCGTCACTGAAATAAGTCTGCAAAATTCATGCACATTTCTGTTTACTTTTTTTCTCATCAGTCAATGTCATAACTTCTATATCACCACATTCTGTAGGCAAATATCCTGTGTATGATTTTACTGAGAAATTTTTCGTTCTAATTAATATTGCATATATACGTTGTTTCAACATGAATTTTGCAGTCCACTTGAAAAAACATTGTGCATGTATGTATTTTATTTATCCATAATGTTGTACCAAAATGTGAAGCATTAATCTACAAGTGAATAACAAATCGACCATAATTTTTAAAAATTATGGTCAAGATTCCTGAGTTTTGCATAAAATTTAGTGAGAGTCAAGATCCCATAATAACATTTTCCGATATTTTATCAAATTACAAATATAATGCTCTATGTATTTGCAGAGGCTGTGTTGGCCAATAACGCAGTTGAAAATTAATTCTAAAGATCTTGTCCCATATAACTCGGTCTCACTACTGCAGTGTAAATATGTTTTTATAGACTGAAAGGTCTGAAAACTATAAAAGCTTTGTCTTTGTAAACATTCAAGATACACTATGTACAGTTGTACGCCTTTTAAAGTTAACAAAATTCACTATAAATTATATCACAAAAGCTGTGTGTTAGTTTGTGTATTTACATAAAATTTTGAAAAGTCACTCAGCATTTTGGTTGTGTTGTGATATAGGGATATTAGGGAGTTCATCTTTACACAGCTTGCCAAATATTTGAGAAATATTTACATAAAACTTTTACAACAGATTAATAGAAGTATGGCCCTTTTTAAATTTGACCTAAATACCAGTCATTTGAAATTTGCTCCCTTTGTTCAAATGGTATGACTAACTTGGTGTGTATTTATTTGATTAGCAGTTGTTTTTATTTAAATTACAGCATTTGTGATACTTGTCCATTGGTCTTATGGAAACTTTAATAGACCAATTTTGACTGAGATAAAAGATAGATAGATAATTTATTGCAAATTCAGTAAGCCAAAGGACCATGGGAACATTAAATACATGTACAAACAATTTCACATTACAGACGTATCAAGTGGTAACTAGTCAGGCCTTTTTCTGTCCATTTTGGGAAAAAGACCCTGGATAAATTGGGAAAATTTGCGTCGTAAAATTCACCAATATGGGAAGAAATTTAATCGCTTTAACTCATAGTTAGAAGAACAGACTTTCTTATCTAAGTTTTATATAAAACAAACATTTTAATCTACATTATTTATATCAACTGTCAAATAGACACAAAATGTTCAACATTTCTGACACAAGGGACAATAATGGCTAGAATAATTCAAAAAGCTTCAAGATGAGCAGAGGGCAATTAGGTGTACCATTGTATCATGCATACACTCATTCCTACAGCTATTCTAAACTATTTGACGTGTACATGCACATTCATTATGTTGTTATTTTACTTTCACTTTGCATGTAACTTATTAACCGCAAAATGTGAAATAAGTTTTGAAGGGTCTTATTTAGGTCTATCCAACAGCCCATTATCATTGATAGCAATCTATCAGAAAAGTTTGTCTTCAAAACGTAAAATAAACCAACATGATTCGGAATATAACAAACTTTACAAAGCGCACTCCATTGCAGGGATTTGATCAGTGCGATGTTCATCACCAGCATAAATAAGTTGAATAGCCATCGTACTCACTGGTGGAATTTATCGTTTTCGATCCCTTTAATAGAATCTGTCTTTCTTATTTTGACGCAGTAATATTTACTACTTGCAACATTTTTGTGATGGTTCCCGTTCACGATGAATGTACACCTACATAAGCCGGCGGTCACCGGGAATCAAATGTTATTTATTTGAAATCAACAATGAAATCCGAGAATGCCGAATGCATTTTTTCAATTTATTTCGCAGCTCAGTGGTAATATGCGGGGTCGCTGGCGTAGAACTATAGAAAAAGGCCTGCTAGTCAATATCAAGAGAACGTATACATGTATCTTAATGTAAGAAATAAGTGAAACGAAAGTTACATGTTTTATATAATTATTGAGTCATTGAAAGTCACATTAAAGAATACGTAGTTTACATAACAACACAAAACATATATATTTACATTTGCTAGTTATATAATAACTACATTTCACACTGAAATAAGATCAGTGAATCACGTGATTCGAAAGCTTTGAATATATAATTATGCGCTTATAGGCCATTTATTAAAAACTTGTTTTTGCTTTCAAATAATTCTTAAAGCTTAAACATATTATATGACCAGTAATATATTTTATGTATTTCTTGCATAGATCAATATATAAAGAACATTCTAAAATAAAGTGATACTCGTTTTCAATGTTGTTGCAGATTTAACATTTTCTGTCTTCTATTGGGATACTTCTAGGTTTATGCCATCTACCCGACTCTATTTTTAAATTATGCGATGATACTATTAATCTTGTCATCGCGATCCTAAATTTACTAATATTAATAGATTTCAGATAAAAATTGATACTCAAAATAAATAACAGATTTAAAGAAATGCGCCCTACTCGAGTTTCTAAATTACTCTGCCAATTTTGAATACTAGTGTATAATGCTCTGACATTTTATTTCTAAATGCGTTTAATTTTTAAAACATTATAAATCTTCAAAACTTCAGAGACAGCATTCTTCATTCGAACACTGTACAACTATTTGGATGCTAGCTCTGCATGAAGCGACTTCCGGTTGCAACAGTGTAACGTTTTTCGAGCATTTCGGATAAACAAATTAACAATGCATTATTATTTATTTTAAAAAGATCGCAATATTTGCTGGCATTGAATTAAATCATTTTGTTTCATTCTTTTATAAAATTTTGCACTTGAATCGCAATCCAGCGATCTCGGCATTGGCGAGTATTTGTGTCAGATAATTTGCTTTGACTCACGATTTTTCGGGTACTCGGGTACTCGTTACAGCCCTAATATTAACGATATTATATTTTGTAAAATATAATCGTAATATGATATTATATCGATTGTATTTTTAAATTCCTTTAATAGACTGTTAACTCCTCTATTATTCTGTATGTTTATGCGTGTATGCTCTACATATTTAAATGTTCAACTTGTATTATGATATCAAGATACCATTTTGAGTAACTAATCTATATTGTTAACTTCAACGTACTTGTAATATTACAATGTTGATAATTAGAATGCACGACACACTAGAGCACTGCGTTAAACAAGTGGCTGACTACTGAGTGATGTAACGCTATTTTGGCACACTGTACCCATTCTCCTGTATTTTCCCTTCGTAAAATCAATATTTGTAGGTGAAAAAACTGTTTAACTTTTATCAAAAGCAGTTTCATCAATGACATCCCTAGCTGCTATTTTACTAATAGTACACAAACATCTGATGTACATTTTGAAACAGAGGAGGCAAAAGCAATGAAACTCTTTCTGTGAGATTATTGCCATTAAAAACATCGAATTATTAACATGTTATCTTCTGTGTGAGTAAGCTTCATTTGTCTACTTTAGCTCAATAAACTTTACAATATTTACATTAAATTAAAATTTGCTGATGAATATGTTCTAAAATCATGCATGCATATTATATATATTGCCTATCACGATAATTCAAATCCATGCTTGGTTTCTCTGCTTCTATACTTATCTGGGTTGATCAGTTACACATTACTTACAAACTGTAATTATAAATCCATCTCAATTATGTAGCCATAGTTTCTTTTATTCCTACAAGTGTATGTTACAAACAAACATTTTGAGTTGTATGTTTTACTGTACCTTCATATTGTACAAGTCTGCATTAATAACAATCACAGCAAACTGTGACAAACCTGCACCAATGTTTTAACTTATATGAAGTCAAGGCTTTATAATTCTGCAAACTTACATCTTAATTACTGTTTCTGTGTACACATGTTTGTTCCTAGTATCAATATTCTTTATTTCCAACATTATTATATATTTGTATTCTGACCATAGGACGTTATTTTTGTGTTACTTGTAATATTTCTGTGAGATTACCGCGTTGTATCAATACAGAATCATCAATGGAGGATATTATAGATAATACACTGTATCTGTTTCTGTAAGTGTTATGTTGTTTTTCAATCTACTTGCCTTGCTTATAAACGCATTTGTAAACATTAAGAAATGGTAAAATGTACTCTGGGTGGTATCAGTTGCAAAGGTTGCTGAGTCTTTTTGACAACCTCACATGTGTGGTAATGAAAACTCGACAGTTACGCACTAAAATTATCTGATGAAAGTTGCATCTTTTCTTATCAATGATAACTGTTGTACAATAATTTTAAGTAGAAACGGGTTTCTGGAATCTGTCTTTGCCAATTTTTGGTTTTCTCTCTTGTATTCAACTGGTATATATGTTTAGAACTTCTGTTAAAGCCATAAAAGTATACCATATAATATTGTACAGAAACTAATACCTATATATATTTATATGTATGAATATGTTTACCGATAGCTAATTTGCGTCTGAATTTGTATTGATTAAAAATGCTGATTTTTCTTCAGAGCGACACCAAGAAGGAAGCTGTCACTGTCATGTTTGGACACCCCCACCATGGGGCACCATCCCGCTACAGAAAGATCTATATCCTCAGATTCAACTGAATCAGGTTTGTAAACTTTTAATGCTATATTTTATTTTATATTGCCTACATTGGCCTTAGGCCTTATCAGGTTAAGAAACATTTATTAGGTGTTAATAAATTGACTCTCCTTTGGATATTTTGAAATGATTAACTTTAGTTTGTGTATTCAATTTGAAATGAATACTGTTCCATCATTAAAGCAGCCCTCAAAATTGGTATAGGGTGGTCAATAATGATAAACTGTTTAAGGGGTTTAGTCAACACAAGTTATGTACTAAAATATTCAAATTGTCGACCATTCTGGATTAATCTGACTTTCAAGTTTGGATAAAACTCTTTTGACATGACGTTAGGAGTTTGACCCGATATTTGTATGAACTCGCATACCTTTACCGGTTAGTGACTTTTTGGGTTCTACTGACCCCTATCTCCTGTCCCACAAATAGCTCACCCAAAGGCATGTTGGGCTATTGTTATTGGCGACAGCTGTCGTGCGGCAGATACGGTCAAATTTCAATGGGCAACCATTTCACATTGATGGGGAACAAAGAGTCAATTGCATATAGCAACAGCTGCTTTCATTTGTCCCCAAATTGCTCTATATTTTAATGTATAAATGGAATTAGAATTACAAAAAGGGCTATTTTAATACTTCATACCTCTTGGTGTTTGGTACAAATGCTAGATATATCAAAAAATGTTTTTGATGTGTAAATTAGTGTTTTGTGTGTGTTTGGTTTTGCCAGTTAGAACTATACTGCCGTTATTAACAATTTATTGGTGATGATTATTGGTTTCGTACATATGTTGGCAACTTGTTGAAAGTGTGATATTTGTTGGATTGGTGTACATAATTGTGTACACTTTCATTGTTTGTCCTTTTTTGCAAAGTTCCAATAATTTGTAGTTGTGAAATAATGGCCTTCAGTTTACAATCAAATTGCTTATATGACGCATTTATAAGTTTTTTCGGAGTTTTTGTTACCCCATATTGTGGTTTTGGTGGTGAAATTGAAACATTTTCTTGTTGTATATGAACAACATCTACGATACTCGTACCCAACAAATCAGGGAATTTTGTTTCTTTCAATGATGAAAAGGGGAATCTTATACAATCAATTTTTTACTTCTTAATATTTTTTAAACTTTATTATCTTTAAAGAATGGTGGATCGTCCTAGCTTTGTGAGGTGAATTTCAAACAGAAATAGGGGAATTACACTAAGTAAAACCGCATTAATAAGACCACTTTTGGGACCCTTGAAATCTGGTCTTCTTATTGAGGGGGTCATAGTTTTGATGTTTTTTTTGTTTAAATCAACCATTCAGTTTGTGTTCGTTCTGCTCTGGTAATGTGGATATCATTTTAGATGACTTTTAAGTACCTGAAGAGTCCGCTGTAACAAAAGCAGCCCACTTATTGGGGGGTAGACAGTGTGAAATGCACACTTGTCGAGTGTTTGTCTCCTGACACATTGTGTGTATGCAAATCAGTCTTTCATTGTATGATTTACCGCTTCAGTACCTTGGAAATCATGTTGTCGTAACTCTATGGTTGCAATTGTCAGTTATTTTATACAAAAGTCCTATTTGTTAAAATATTGATTTGTTGGTTTAATTATTGTGTAATAGTAGTGCATCGTACCTGCAGGTGTGTAGAGTTGTCTAGAATGATCTACAATACATGGAAATCAAATGCAGCATATTACTTCATGTGTGTTCGAAAATGTGTATTAAATAATAATGATTTACTGATTCTTATTACCATGTAAATACTTATCGTTTTATTTGTAGGACAATCTTAATGGTCTTTTACAACAAAATACACTTAATTCAGGGCCTTTAATATACATTTTGTATTTTCAAAACTGTTAATCAAGTCATTATTCTGATGGTTTAAGTGAGGTTAAGAAAACTGACCTTTCTGAAACCCATATCTGCTGCATTTTAATGTTAGATATTTTATGTATATGCAAATTTACAGTAACAAAGGGTTTTGTGGTGAAAGTGTCAAGAGTGTTGGGGGGCACAATTAACAGGTCCTGGCCAAACATTGCTACCTGCCTCTTGTGTATAAGGTGTGACTTTCTTTATTCCAGACAAAAATATACTTCTGCTTGTAATTATTTCCACCTATTGTGCTGTAATTATTACATTAAATGGAGTAATTGTCAGTGTTTTGCAATTGTACTTTGATCTGTTGATATTTTAAAAGGTTTCATCAAAGGCCTACTCTGTGTTAATTAATTTGTCCATTATAAACTTATGATTGCTTGCTCTTTCATTGGTATAACCTTAATCACAATTAGAATTATTACCAAATGTAATGATCCTGTCTGCATTGGATGTCGACGTATTATGCATTATAAGTATATCTGTGATTTTCATGTGGATATTCGTACAATCTTGAATTTGTGATATTGGTAAGAATTGATCTTTTGGTATTTTCTTATACATTTATTATTTCTAATACATGCTCTAATATTAATGGTCAAATGATGAAATCATTGTTTTTAGTATTAATTAGTTTTTCACGTTTATAACACCCATTTTTTGTTTAAATTATAGTCTCTGTCCTAATTTTTAAGAGTGCGTGTCCGTTCGGATAAGTTCCTCAGTAAATACTCATGCATAAAAGCTTTTCACGCGCCTAATTATAATTGCAATGTTTATTAAAAATCATGAAGTCACAATATTAATGTCACAATATGTCCAATTTTCACTATTTAAACAATAGGACGGCTCGGCCGCTGTATCATCGTCCACTTGGTTAAAGTTTTTTTGTTACTTGAAATGTCATTGCAACTATTGGTAGTATTAGGATGAAAGTTCACACAAGTGTATTGGGTCATAAGAAGAAGCTGTGGAATCATGTCCCACAACTCTGACATTTTGACAAAATTATCCCCTTTTTTATATATAATACTTAATCAAAACTGGTCGAGAGTTAAGCATCCTGAATACTGACAAAGCAGTTAAATTGTCAAACTTACTGTTTTACAGTCAGCTCTTGTTCTTTAAATAATGTAAGGGTTACAGCCTTTAAACAATAATTACAATATTTCAACAGCAAATTTCTTTGGGGTTCTTTCTTTTGGTTAAGTGATGTCGGCTCAATCTGTTCTACAACTGACATCACAAAGGCTTACTGCTATTTTTTTGATAGACAAGGACTACTTTCTTTGGGTGTATGTAGCAGATTTTGGCAGTTCAGATCTACAGGCTTTGGATGACTCGTCCGATGAGTGTCCGCAGATTTCGCCTACTATCTGAAGAGCCACTTGCTAAAAAGACATACTTTCATACAGCTTTTTGTTTAGAACTTGGGTTTTATCACATATACCTGATTATTGCCCCTTTAGAAACAATGGTGAAATTTTTATGTTATTAAAATGTTTTATACACACTGACATTATATTTTATTTGAATGTATGTCCCTGTTCCTGCAACCTGTATTGTTGGATTTATTCTAAAATCCTTTGTGTTTATGATTAATACTGTGATATTCTGTATTAGAATTAACAATTGCATCTTTTCATATTGTAGGATGCTTCCTTGATTCTCCATCACCGATTGATTCCCCAACTTTGGACCATTTGAGGTATGGTTTTATTGTGTGAAATTTATTTTCTATAACTGAGATAATTGAGGTAGCTTGCCATCTGTGACTTTATCACAACAAGTTTAACATTAGTACCCGTAAATAAAGAAACTTTGAAATGTAAATTTGTTAAAAGAGAAATGAAGTATTGTGAAAATCTCAACAATTTTTTTACGAAGACATAACAGGAAGGACATTGTTATTTAAGGGAAACAGTAACAAACGGACCGTAACAAACTCAAGTTTATGCAGCTTGGCTGTATCTAGTCTAGACAACTACATGGACTACATCAACATCTGTTGCCCAAATTTAACCCATCATGTTAAGTTTGGGTTAATCTGCTCTTTGTTTTCAGTCACTGACTGTTTTAACCTAAATTCATATCTTTAATAAACTTAAAAAGGAATTAATTAAAAAAATGAAACATAGAAAAACTGTAACTTCTAGAAAACTATGGTCAGAATATCTCTTTATAGAAAAATCAATTTTAAGATCATAACTTAACCATTTCTATCATACAAACTTTGTTTAGGTATTTTTAATAAAAAAAAAATGAAATGAATGGAAAAATAAAAGTCATTTCCTATTATTTGTGATTAAAACAAAGCCTCCTTATATAAAATTGTTTGCACAATAGAATAACACCAGTACTAAGTATACAATATTTGGACTTGTAATGTTTTCTCATAAAAATATTATGTATCTTGTAAAAACAAGATTATGTAATTTTCAAGCAATTTGTCTGATATTATCTTATCTGTGTAAAATCTGTTTGCCTGTGGACGTTGTTGCCCAAGGTTAAAATTTGAATTTTAAGGTCAAGGGAAGTAACTCCAATATTATTGTGGTTTATATTTATATTGTGTCCTGAATTTGATGAAATAAAGATATGGAACATATTAATGCCATGATTCTCCTTATATAGCATAACAATTACTGTACAGTCCTTTTTTATGGCAAATTTGGAGCTGATAATGGGCCCCATTGCCCAATGAAAAAAGTATATATATTTCCCCTACTTAGTAAGAATTTTTTTAAGTTTTAGCCTTATAAATACACATATTTGGTGATTCATGATGCAAATTGCCACTATGAAAGGGACCCGCCATACTACCCAAAATGCTATACTTCTCAAAAAACTGAAAAATTGGCTGCTGTAAGCACACAAATTGCATTATGACAAGAAGAATTTTGAAGTGAAGAGTTGAGTGAGATTGGAAGTGAAGAGTTGAGTGAGATTGGAAGTGAGGAGTTGAGTGAGATTGGAAGTGAAGAGTTGAGTGAGATTGGAAGTGAAGAGTTGAGTGAGATTGGAAGTGAAGAGTTAAGTGAGATTGGAAGTAAAGAACTAAGAAAAAAACTTACCTGAATATTTTTGCCATTATGTTACCTGATTCATTGTGTGATATAACAATGTTTATTAAAAGTTGTCAGAAATGGTCATCAATGCTTTTTCTGTATATTTTAAGGAACTATTGACAAGCCAAGCTTTGGCTTGCTTGAATCAATACACCTAAGTTTCGACACTGTACGGGGGGGTGGGGTGATTATAAATAAACAGACACTGAAATATTCGGTGAAATCTTGAAATAGAATGTTCATTTAAAAAAGGACAAGATCAGGTTACTTTGTTTGACTGACTTTAAATAAGTGTGATCATCATCCCTACCTCCAAATCCTTGTGTTTACAAATATCCTTCATTGTACATACATTCATAAATAGCATTTGTTCACATGTTACTGCAAAATATATTGTTTCGCAATCTGGGTTTGAAAACTTAAAGATATGTTCGGTTCTGTACAATGTGAATGTCAGAAGTGTAAATCGTTAAAAAAAGGATTACCTAACCTGAATTGCTAGTAAAGCCAATGTGCTACACGTAACACATTATGTAATTACTGTTTTTTAAACTGTCCAACATGGTTTCTTGTTTAACTACTAACACAATATTCCATTGGAAAGTTTACAGTCTAAATTTTCCACAAATATACAATCATATGTATGCAGTGATAAGAAGTCAGTATTATTTACTTCCTGAAAATGGATAAAAATGAGGGGAATGTAGGGCCTTGTGAAACAGTGAAACAGTGTATATTTGTGGTAGTTTTGTGTTAGTGTGCTATGTTGAAACTGGCTTATCTTGAATCATTTGGTAGTTGAATGATTTTGAAAACTGTGAAATCACAGACCACTAGAGCTTGTGGAACTTGATGCTTATTGTTGTGATATATGCCATTGATACCAAGTAAAGAATACATAATGCACATTTGGAAACAAACACATCAATCACTTTGATTAAAATCAGTCTGTGGATTTTGTCATAATTATTCAATTGCTTTTTTCTGCCCATGAATATTTGACACGTGTTTGACAAATGAATGACAGGTTTGAAATTTTGACAAACTTGATCCCTATTCTAGTACAAGTTGTCTCCCTTTGTTAGTTAAACTTGACCCCTATTCTAGTACAAGTTGTCTCCCTTGGTTAGTTTAGTAGTTGGTGTATAAACATTGTATTTAGGAAATGTTGTTTCTCTACTGTTCATTTGTTACCTCATTTGTTGAATGGTGCGCTCTTGAATGTAGCTTTACAATGATTATTAGTTAGTCAAAGTGTGCTCTTCATAGTTTGATTGTAAGTTAGTACTTTAACTTAACTGAGCGAGTCTTTGCAAGCAGTCATCACACATTAATATTATGTTGTCTTGCTTTGATACCAGGATTGTCCTCTTGCTGTTGTAGGACATTACAATTTAACTTGTCTTTCAATGCTTTTGTCACACCTACATTCACTGCCCAGCACAAAACAGGCATTTGGCAGACTGTCTTTTCAGCCATTTACTCTTTTCTAAGTCTGCCATTCTGTTTCCCTGATATCCCTGTCACAAAGCTATGGGATTTCTACCATTCTCAAACTTAAGGATAGCCTGTACCTATATTATATGCTCAGTAGGGATGGCAGTTTTTCTGAGTTGTATGAGTGTAAAATTCTTAATGTTTTTATGCCTGATGTTACAGTGCACTTGTCAAGAATATCACATTTTTTGCTCCTCGTATGGTCATACCGATACAGGCATGTGGACAGTGGCAGTTCAGCGTCATATTGACTGGGTGCTGCCTGCTTGATGTAGATGCTAACTGGATAAATGGAACATGGCTTATCTTGTATTATCAGAAATATCCTGGGGTAGCGGTTTAGTCTGTGGTCCTGTTATACTGCATGTCTGGACAGACCTCTACAAAGTCCAGTGCAGTTGCAACTGAGGCAAGAGATGATCAGTCTTGGTGTTTTGCTTCTTGGTTGTACCGTTGAGGGCTTGCACAATGAGAGGCTTTGTGCCTGCAGAGAATACTTGCACAATGACCTTCCTTTACAACTAAGCTAGTTAATGGCAGAAACCAAAATCAGGTGACAAGCTCATAACACACAGCACATGTGTTACACTGACCACTAAAATACACTACATGTATATGTGTATGCAGTATGCAAGATGTAATGTGAGTTCTTGCCATTGCCATAAAATCATTTGGCCACCTTTTGCATTTTAAGTTTTTGTAAAATGGATATTTGTTGGCTTTGACTAGAATCTTAGTCGTGCTGCAAACTGTAATAATATGTTAATATATAAGGAGTGTGTATGACAAAAAGGTCTTTAGACCTGTAGATAGGGAGAAAAAGTACTTGAGCCCCAGCTATGAAGTTTACTTAGTGATTGTTATGAGTAAGTTGTTGCAAAACAAACTCAAAATGTGTGCATTCAGCTGTCCCATCATTTTTTTTCTATTTTCTAAGTAAATTGTCTAACTATTTGACAGGTGACTGACATGCTTGTTGAATATCTGTCCATGATGCAAACACTGATAGCATCCAAGATCACTTTCTATATCTTATATATTGCGTATAAACAGCTCCTGATATTATCTTAGCCCCTAAAGGGGCCATGATATTGATACTAGTGAAACAATATTGACAATGTTAAATGGAAATAAATGATGTTGAATTGAAATATGTTTTAATTAGATATTCTTGCCTGATTCTTTATTTATACAAAATCTTCCGAATACAACAACAAAAGTTACGCAATGTTTTGATTCAATTTTGTTTACTCGAGAGTGAACGTGACCTTTTAAGTTGCTAGAATTTTTACTCTGAATCAAGACTGGTACTGAAAATATTGCCCTAGAAATAGGTTTAATTATAACCATAAAGTAATACTTCCTTTGATTTATTGTTGTGTTGTATCAATTTTGCTAACAGGCTGGTGCTGTGTTTTGTTTTCTTTGTTGTATTCATGTTATAATGGTACATACCAGGGATTTCCCTGTCACAGAAATCTTGAGTCCCTTGTTCCCTTTTCTTTCTAAGGACTCCCATTTTTGACATGCATCCCTGGGACTCCTTAAATTAACTTTTGTCAAATATAAACTGCATATCTGGGACCCTACAAATTTACTAAGGACCCTCAAATTATCAAACATGAGGGTCCAAGGACCCCTAGCTGAAAAATCCTAGGAAAAAACCTTCATACAAAGATACATCTTAATAATTATTTTTGTCACCATGTTGGCCATGAAGTTTATTGAAACCATCCAACAGAATCCCATCTTCCTATCTTACCAACATCGAGGCATTATGTGGATATCAAGACAATTGGACTAGGGTTTTGATTGATTCCCTTTCTATTTACTCTGTATTGTATAGTAGAGCCTAAATTGATGCATAGTAACATCAAGTTTTATGGTTGTCACATTCAGCCCAAGCAGTTTGTGTTCTTATTTTGTATTTGCTGGTGTAATTTCCTTTGTGTATGTGTTATAATGTTGTTTTTGTTGACTGTCATAATGATTTGATGTGTTTATTACTTGTTCCAATTAAGCATTTCCTTAGTGATCTATAAATTTCTGGTTTGTCAATAAATCAAATACAATTAGCACTATAGCCATGGGAAATTGGTTCTGTTTTCTTTGTTATAGTTGTTGTAAAAATGGTGGTCAGTGTTTCCTGAAGCATTATGTAACTGTCTACAAATTTCCTGCAGGTATGATTGCTTGCAAAATGTGTCACAAGAACAAGTAGTCAATGCTTTAATTGACTTGCTAATTGAAGCCACTGTATATATTGGCCTGTCCAAATTGATTCTTTGTTTACATTTTATGGTTCTGATATTATCTCCTTAATTGGTAATTATTAGAACTTTTATTGTTTAATTGTCTTAACCATGTGATAACTTAATTGCTTCTCTCTATAGAGCATCAGTTTTATCAAGAAATAAATAAATCCTGACTTGTCCAATAAAATTTAATGATGTGTGTGGTTTTATAAGTTTCAGCTGTTTGTCTTATCATACAGGTCACAATCTTTGATAACAATGTCTTTGTAATGTCTCTTTTGCTAAATAAAGCTGTTTGTCATGCATTCTACAATTGTATCTCTTGTGCATCATGCATTCATTTTCTTATTGTAACTGCCTCTTTACCATTGTATCTGTATTTTGTATATTATGTACTCATGTTGACATGTTTTTCATGAACTGAGAAAATGAAAAATAACCTGTTAAAAACTGTTAAAGCTAATTAACTGTTAAAAACTGTTAAAGCTAAATAAAGCTGTTAGTTCTCAAGTTTCTTGCAGCAATTTAAAAGTGAAATACCCTTCATGTCAGTAAAATTAAGTATTACCAAAATAAATTGTCAGTATTCTACATATTGAAACAGGAATATGATTGCAGAAACAAATAACACTAGTCATGGAACATTCAATGTTGCACCCATGTATAAATATTCCTATCAAAACAAGTTTCCATCTATTTACTAAGCTTTGGTAAATTGTTCTGTTCTAGGCATATACATGTATAGCAAGTTATATACATGTATCAAATCAATTGCAGTCTTGTATTTGATGTACACAATCTCAGAACTTAAATTTGGTTAATAAATGAACTACATTGTCAGTTGAACAATGAATTTGAAGTTTTCTCATTAATTTAATTGACAATAAAATATTGCAGGTAAGACAGTGTGATACTGTTTGTTGTCATGTTCAAATTAGAGAGCTTGTAGTCATTAATTTCAAATAGTTGTCATTGTCAAATGTTGGGTATACTTTTGTTTTGAACCGATGAACTGAAGAAACATGTGTCTCAGTATTATCATATTTTAATCAAAATGATAATTTTGACACATTTTTTAATCTGTAAAATGGTCACTAGACACCATGCACCAATAATGGTGTCATCTGTGTGGGATGTTTGTGCTTCTTTCTTCCATGCAGAGTGACATTTATATCACAGAAAAATCTGTTTGCATTAATTACTGAAAAATGATTTAAAGAAAATGTATTACTTTACATTTCTGCAGTAATTATACATTGTCCATGTGTTTGTTTCATATATTATCACCATCTTGTTATTCTTAAATTGTACATGGCGATAAACTTGTAAATATGTATATATTCTTAATTTCAGTCTCATCTATGCACAGTACAACATAATAAAAGCAATATATTAACTCCACAAAAATACATAGCCATTCTGAATAGAATTATAAGAGACTAAAATGTATTATCATAGTACACAAATATCACATTCATTTCAACAATATTTACAAGGTAAAACTGAGGATCAGTCACTAATTTTGTATTAATATTGTATGTAAATAATTTATTTATTTATTAAAGTCTCATATGTATGTATGTTGGTGCAGTGTAAGACACATGTATGGCTTATGATATAATATTAGTAAACTTTTGTTAGTACTATAAATCACAGTTGGCTCAAATTACTTTCATTAAAGATTAGGAGAAATTTTGCAGAATATATCCCTTGTGTGTTGCATGTATTGTGGTAAGGTGTATGACATACAATATTTATCTTCTGAATTATATATCAGTATTTACTTCAAATGTACCATATTTTTCTACCCACTGATTTACAAACATCTGGTTTGCAAACACAGACCAGTATAACAGTGACATTTGTGTGTTTTACAATCTAGATGCTGGTATAAAGCTAGACTCCAGTATATACATGTACTGCTCTTTTGTTGGCTTGTTCTTGAATCAATTTCTCCAGAAATTAGCAGATTATATTTATTTCTCTCACCATTGGTTGATGTTGTTGAGATTGGTTCCCCCCTGCTGTGTTCTCTGTGGTATTCAGTCAAACATACACATACTTAACAAGTACTTTACAGTCTAGATAGGAAAGATTATCTCCACCATAAATTTTACATTGATAGAACATGTATGCTACAATTTGGCTTTCTATCCTATGGGCAGATTCTGTCTTGTATGAAAAACTTTCGAAGCCAAGCCATAAGATTTGGATACCAAATATGGTTAATTTTACAACCAAGATTAACAACTGCTCTAGATTCTACATGTGCAGATAGATTCTACATGTGCAGATAGTGTGTTCATGCAATAAAATTATTTCGTATAAGATCAGTATTGTAATGTTTTAATAATGTATGTAATTTTAAGACTTAGTCTCTTATAACTCAAGTTGAGTGGTGATATACATGCTCTACATGTATATACATGCTCTACATGTAGTTTATAATTATTGTCATTTGTAATATGTATTGCTGAAAAATAAATACATATATTGATAATATATATCTTTATTATTAAAGTCTCATTCTTGCATAATTACTGTTCATGGTGACTTTTTTATGTAACAACAATTTATATGAACATAATGAGGAGTTATTGGTAAATGTTCATAAACTTAAATCATAGAAACATTAGTAAAATATTACATGTAGAATTAGCTTGAAATGACCTTTAAAGCCCTGAGGCTTATTTCCAATAGGGTCCTGCATATAGAACGTTGCTATATGAATGCACCTATAGTAAATGATATTTCCAATAATTTAGCTTTAATTGACCAGTTTATTAAATTATTAATAATTAAAACAGTATCTTTTCTATGTGATAAAGTATTAAAGTTGTTTTTCACACATTTGAACTTCTTTAACAACCTATTGTGATACATGTAGTTATACTTGAGAAGGCTGATAAATTGTGCTCATACTTCTAGACAGTTCAAATATTGAGTAAGAAACTCTGTCTGTCTGCATGATATAATTACTAGAGCTCATCATTATCTGTTGATTTGCCTGACAATAAAGGTGGGGCACTTTCTATCCAATGTATCACTTTGATACCAAAATTTAACAGACAAACTATTATATAATAATTGAGGTATTGAGACAGTCATATAAGTCTTCTATGTTCTCATCGAAATATTGAGTTGATAAACAACATAAAGAAATAGTCTATATAGGTTGGTTGTTGTTTTGTTTTATTTATTTGTTATCTTCACATCTTTATTATTCTTGGTTGTTCAATGTCTCCTCTCTTGTGTTGTGTTGCATTAAAACATTCTGCAGTTGGCTTATATTTGACAGGTGAGGTTATTAAAACTTTTGTCTTATTGAAATATATTTTGCATTTTATTACTAGTCAATGCAGTAGAATAATATATTTTATGGGATGTTGTATTTTTAAATGGCTACTTCCTACTTGCCTCAAGGGTCCATTAGAGGGATTTCTCATGAACTGTAATAATGAGCTCCCTTTGTTTGTCGGGAAAGATATATGGATGGTTATTACATTATGGTTCAATAAATCTAAAATTGAAATATAATGAACTAGAAACTGACAATTTTACAAGAAACAATTACTTAGACAATGCCCCTACAGTCTCCCTTTGTCATATAACCATTGTCTGAATGCTTCAAAATGTTGAAAATGATAAATTAGTTTGATTGTTTTACATGCATTGGGACTCCCCATGACTAGACTTTTGCATAAATATGCTTTAAAGAAAACACAAAATATTTGATGAAAAAAAAATATTTCTGAATTCAGATATTTATAAAATGTATGTATTGTTGCCTTGTCATTTAAAATCATACATATTTCTGTATCCATGTTTCCAGTGAGTTTTATTCTTTATTTAAAACCTTGGCTTTAAATAGATTTTATTCAAGTTTTATTGATGGATAATAAAACCCTTCAGTTATGATTTGATGCTCTTTTAGATAATAAAACAGTGCAGAAGAAATAAGTTATAAGAATTTTTCTTTTATTTATGATGAGTTTGCATTTATTGTGTCCATGAAATGTGGAAGTGGTTTTGATACTGGGTTTCTGTATGTATCTTAGTGCTCAGATTTAATCTTGCCAAATTGGTTATCAGAAATGTATGATAGTGAACCAGTATACTTACCATTGCTATCTGTATTGCTATGAAAACTGGTTCATATTAGGGTAATACTTTATATACCTTCTCTAATTAGTGATAAGCTTGTGTGATTTTATGCTTCATCTAGTGGCTTGGTGAGAGACTGAGTCAGTCTGCCCCTGAAATCTACTTAGTGCTGTCAGTCCAATACAAGGAATCATTTCATAATTCAAGAAATGACACAGTATATTTTATGTTTACAAGTTTATTCCAATAATATAATTGAGGTTGAACAGTACACTAGGAGAATATAAAGTATATAATATTGGTATATCATTCTGGAACATTGACTTGTAAAAGCAAAATGCTGGTGCCATGTTCCCGTATATTTTCTTACGAGCATTACATATGTTTCCTTTTCTGTTGAGGCGTTGAAGAAGAGAGCCGTTCACACTGTATTTGTATACGTTTTACAATTCCTTGAGAAACTTGTTGGAAATACCTTGAAGACATGGTAGAATTGTATGGCTAGGTGTGAAGTATAGGCACATCTTGGTGATACCTTGTAGAATTAGGAAGTTGGTGTCACTGTCTGATGTCTTGTGTCTTATGTTTGAGTGTTGTCAAAACACTGGTATTACTGACATATTGGACTAGAACAAATATTGACCAATCTAATCCACTTACAGAAGTGATCCATTGTCACTTTATGAGATCATCTGTTACATACTGTTTTTACAACAATTTCCTGGTATCTTGTCATGTGACTGCGACCAGATTTGGTTGTACTCTGTAATTTATTTTTGTACATTGGGGTTAAGACATAATTTTAAATACAATACAATACATTTTACTTAGGCTTTAAACATTTTACAATTTTTTTTGCCACATATAAGTTGGTGAGAGAGAAATAGTCATCAGAGGCATAGTGAAAATTTAAAAATGAAATATGATGGTACAGTTACAAAAAGTATCTCAAATATTTAACACAAATAGTACTATATGTTTAGGGACAATGTAGTTTTCACAGATTTGTGAGTTTTCATTTCGACATAGTGAAGTAGATATAAAAATTAAAATTAAAATTTTCTTTTGTCTCTTCTAAAGAATTGTTTGGCTGGGTGACATTGGCTTAACTCATTTACCAAAAAAATTCCGTTATAATTGTAAAATAATCAAGCATATAATTAAGCAGTTTGGAAATTATTATGACGTTCTATAATTCATGTTCAGAAGTTGTGCAGTATTTCCCTTGGGTTCCTGTGTTTAAATTATTACAATTAAGAAATAAAAATATATTTTGCAAATTGGCAATATGACAAGAAAGCTCTAATTATAAGAAATAATATATTGAATAATATGAAATGATGTAATTATGTTCAGTTGTTCATCCTCGACTGTTAATGAATAAGTGTTAACTGTAGTATATTTTCTATGCAGTCACATGAAAACATCGTGTATATACATGTATTTGATATTTTTTTATATAAATGATGTACTTTGTACATGACTAAATAAATATCTGTTCTGTTTAAATAATTTTAAGCTGGGTATTTTTGCAGAAGTTTGATACTTAAGTGTTAAAACATCTGTCTGCTACAGAGACAATGTTCGTACGTGAAAAATGCAGATACATGAAAACATTAATTATTACAAAATATGGAAAGACCATTTTGTATGATTACTAAAGAAGGAAAGTGAAAATAATAAATCGAGGTGTTGACACAATGTCAGATTTGTGATCTATGTAGTTCTATACTTGGTAATAATAACAAATCATTAAATAATGCTGTTTTAAACATGTTTATTATATGTTGAATTATTAGTGTTTTATACAAGCAAGCTGTTGTCTTAGTGTATACAGACAGCTTATACTGTAAGAGCTACCAAGTATTTTATACATTGTAAAAATGTTTCCTGTAAGGTATTGGCAAGTTTTGCAAACTTGTTAATGGTCACTGATGGCTTGTTTCACACTTGAAAGCAAATGTCCATTGTTTGATAATTACAGCTTTTCAATTTTTAATAAGGATGGTATAATCTTTTTTTGTCGGTTTATTTATTGTGCGAGAGAAGACTTAAGTATATACATGTTACAATTTGAGTTCCTGTCAATTTGTTGTCATCCTGTTTGTGGAATTGAAGTATCAATATATATATTCACAATCAGCACTAAGTACGTGTGATATCCTGAACCTTATTAAGGATTGAAATTGAATATTACATGCACAATAGGTGTGTAAGGATTTATCCTCTTCCTTGTAAAGTGTAGATTGCAAAATGATTACTTAAATAAAAGTTTAAAATTTAGTTTTTCCAGCAAAATATTTTGTACATTGATCTTGCAAACTTTCTTGCTTGTTTTTTACTGCATCAGTTTTGAATAGCATTGTTTTTCGCAATACATGTGTTTTGCATCAGCATACAAAATAATATGAATAAAATGAAAGAAACCAAATTATTTTGTTAATTTCTGTTGATTAAAATTGTTGTTGTTGTTTTGATGAAGTTGATGTTGAATTAAGTCTTTTTCATCTGTGTTAGAAATGTAAATATTTGGCCAAGCGACTCAGATAATCACTTTGTTGTGTCTTTGAAGTTTAAGGAACCCTGACATTATCTGGTTATGTAGAAATATGTAATTATTTGATGAACATTTTATCTTTCAAATTTCACTTTGAAAATACAAAAATAATATTATTACAGAATTTTATCTTAACTTTGTTTCATACAAGAAAATGCATCTAGAACAATGTAATCACTATATATCTGTACAAATATTTATACAATATTCATGTCAACATTTCAGTGAGCTTGCAAACATATTTTCCTAATGAAAATAATTTCACAGAACAAAAGAATAAAAAGATTATGTTATTTAAGTCTTTTCATTTTATACAATATTTGACAGTTTTATGACACTGGCATGTAAAGATGAAAGGGCGTAGATCCCTGAATATCAGTGAAATCTCCCTAATACCAGTAATTCCCTTAAAGGGCCATATTGTCAATTATACAATACAACACAAGTTGAGATCTTGTATCTAAATAGTTTAGTCAATTAAAATGTTCACCTTTATTTTTTTGTTAATTGGGTTTGCTGGCCAATTAATATTTATTCATCTCTAATTATGATAACGTGTTAATAAATATGAAGTAACTATATTAAAAAACAGCATGAAACAGTCTTTGCTAGGTTTTGTCACAACATTGTACATGAAATTTAGAAATTCATGTATTTGTGTATTTCTTTATATTTCAGTCTCATTCTTGATCATTTAACATAATATATCACAATAATACAGAATTACATAACGATGTTAGACCATTCCATACAGAATTATAATAGACTATCACAAGCTTCAATATACATAATAAATTAACCATTTTGATCTGTATTACAATAAAACTAAAAAAGCAATAACAACTTTGTAAATTGTAATTTTAATTGCAGTTTTGACTTTGAAAATTGTCTAAATAATGTATGTAAATGAATAACTATTACTTCATGTAATCATTTGTTATTCTTTATTAAATTTAAATTCATTGCTAGCAAACTGGTTTGTTTTTATGATTATAAGATTTCTCTGATAAATAATGTGATTGAAATAATTCTATAGGACTCACTAAGTTTGTTATATCTAAGTCAATGTAAAGACCATAACCATCAGAAACCATTCAAACAAATATTTTGTATTTCATCCATAATTTCGTCTTCAAAATGTAATATACTTATGGAACAGTTCAAACAAGTTATGATGTAGTTTACAGGAGATGATAATTATGTTTTTTTGCTAGTCAGTGGATTGCTGTGTTCAGAAAATTATTAATATTTAATTTGTTAATTGATTGAATGAAATTTTTCTTAATTAGGTAATTAATTGGTAATGTAATGTATTTGAATGTTTTTCTTTTGTAGTTCAAATCCAAGATTTCCTGTGTTGCAGCCATTAGCAGAGGTAGTCAACAGGTAAAACTCTTTTGTCTAATTTTGTTTCTTTCTTACATCACAGGTGTGTTTCCTTGCCACACCCTAGGGTGTTGCTTGCTCACCCAGAAAGTGATAACTTAGACCCCTATCTTTCTGTGCATCAAATTTGCTGGCTGTAAAAACCCATTTAATGCCATTCAAAGGGGATCAAATTGGATAATAGCCAATTGGGTAGTTACCTGTGACCATGTGACTAAATGCTGCTCTCTGATTGGTCAGTGGTTCACAGCATTGTAGATATTACCTGTAGGTAATGGGGTATGTCTCAGTAGACTTGATGTACACATTGTAAAGGTGATATCTGATAGTTACTTGTCAGTACTTTGACAGAGGCTTGTCATGTGTTAGCAGACTCTTGATATATTGTGCAATATATTTGTGACATCTGGCTGAGCTAGTTTTATTACATAGTGACTTTTTATAAACACAATCAGAGACGACAATGTCTTGTTCATTTCTTGTCAATGGATTAATCGGCTTGAACCTGGATTTATCACCGATTTCACCCCTCAGTGTGGAGAGAAGGTATAATGATTTAATAAATATGAACTGTTTTCTTTTATTCAAGATACTGGAATTGTTATATTTTAGTAAAATTACTTACAAATGATAACAATTAGAGTTTTAGCTGATAAGGAATTTACTGAATAAATCAATGGATATATTTCATAGCATCATTACATTTTACCAGCATATTATGTCTATTTGATTGGTGGGGTATCTCATATGTACATTCTGTCAACTTGGATGCTGGTGTGATGTCATGCATTTATTGTTGAACTTTAATTTATATATCAAAAACAGATTGGATGTTGCTTGACGATTTTTGACATCAGCATTAATTGTAATGTTTCACTGTAATGATCATTAATTAAAATTCTATTCTGCTGATAAGCCATTGGTTTTATGTCATTGACATTTTTTATGTGAAATTAAGTATCTAATTGCTGACACAGTACAAAGTACGCACCCAATGTAATTATATATAAATATTTATGATAATACATTCATAATCATATACTATTAATATTTAATGACATTTGATCACCATTGGAGGTATTATATTGGTAAAATCATTTCAATTAACATCCAATATAATAGTGACTGTTAACAAAATGGTAGCATGCAGCAGCAGTTTCATGGTATATGGTGTGTAGGATAGTTATATCATTATATTGATTACAACAAAGGTGTAAGTCTATCAATTAACATCCAATATATCTATAAGTTAGCAACTTTTCACAAAGAGTCTAGATGCATGTGTCCTATCAATATGTAATGGTACGACAGATGTCAGATTGACAATTACCTGATGGGGTTCTTATTGTCCGGTTCTGTATTAGCATAATTTGTAACTAATTACTGATTGATATGATATGTACTGTGTGTGCATATGTTGATATTGATGTTGAATACCATGTGTATTGGTATGGCAGGTTAGGTAAGGCATGTCAGGAATATGTCTGTACATCCGTCTGTTTGCTTCATAGGAACTAATTCATACTGTGTTAACATATTGTTTTCTAAGAATTACTTCTCAGAAAAAATGACTGATGGAATTCATGTGCGTTAGGGGGCGGGGGGCAAGGGGTAGGTCATATTATGCATTTCCTTCATACAAATAATTTTCTGCAACTACTTACTGAAATTCAGCCAAGTTTCGCTGGAAACATTCATAACTGGTTCTTTTGATCCAACTCCCTCCATAATGCTTGATACATATTTCATATTGTATACGAATGAAAATACCAGACAGGCATAACATGTGCTATGGACTACATGTTTTAGTATATTGTCAAAACTTCCAATTTCCTTGATTTGGGAGGACAAGCGACAAAAGCTCTTCAACAAAGATTGTTAATGCTGTGTTGTCAATGACTTTTTATTGGGGAAACCAGATTTGCTTCAAGAGCTTTCTTTGTATTCAATAAGACTTTATGACAAGAAAACTATCACTGCTGTATTAGGCAAGATCTTGTTAGGATTTGATTAGAATTAGGGAATTTATTTGTATGGGTATTTCAACTACTTTGCATCTTTACTTTAATTGTAATCTATAGTGCAAATATTTGAATGTGTGTCCCTTATTTCCCCTAATCTGTTTATCTAGGGTCTTGTGCCTATTTGCACTATAGGGGACACTATTTGTGTAAGGTCTTAGGTAGATCACCCTTAATTTAGCATTCAGATAAAAGTCTTGTACAATATTTATCTATTTATGTGCATTGCTTTGTTGATTCCTTCTATACCTAAATGTTGGTACCAACAACTATTCAAGAAAGATTATATCTTGTAAGTCTGCTAACTATTGGTTCTGATCACAGTTTTCTATATGTCAACTCTTGTCTATCTATACTGTGCCAGTAAAGTGCAATAGATTGCTATAATCAAGTTTGCTAATGAACACACAAACACAGCACACTGTGAAAACATTCAACACTTTCAGATATTACCTTGCATACAAATGCATTTTTTGTATGGATAATTATATATGAAATCAATCTTTGTTTTTGACAGAATATTTTGAATGTTTCCTGATTTTGCAATGTTACATAGTCTGACATACCATACTTATTATTCACAGTATTTTATGTTTCTGAGTTACCTGCCTTGACATGTTGACAGTTGTCTATCCATGTACTGATCTTATTGAATAATTACTGTGATATATTTGCTGAATGATGTAGACCTATTGCTTTGTGGTTGCATAAATATCCATCTGGTCTGATCAAGATTAGCTAGAATCAGTTAGTATTGTCTTTGTTTTACATGCACCATCTTATACAATATAGTTTTTTCTGACTTCGTGAAATAATTCTCAATTTATGTAATAATTGGCATCTTTCGTTTATAAGGTTGAATGATTAATAATATTTTCATTTGTAAGAAATTGTAAGAAATTAGAAATTTCTCCTATTTCTGATCCCACTTTGGTAGAAGTAAGATTTTGTAGTGATGCAGCATTTGCCTTGGGCAGCTCAATGGTGATAATGTGACAGAAGCTTGTCAGTAGAACATTGACACTTATTTAAAAATTGAATAAATTAATTTAATCAAGCTAATTCTATTTCTACCCAGTATATTTGATTAGCAACTTATTTCACTAATTATGTTACATGATGACATTGTTATTGAAGTTTTTATCTAATAAAGAAAGTGATATTATGTGTAATGTTAGGTGAGGGTGAAGTAATTACCTTTATTAGTAAAACATGAATATTTGATGCATTTTTGCTGTATAATAGGATTATATTTATTAGAACTGATTGAGAATGAAACAAGATTTGATTTGCTTGTATAGTTTATCTTTTCTTCCCATTGTAATACACTAGAAAGTTTTATAACACCTCTAAAAGAGTCCAGCTTTTCTATTGGTTGATCTTGGCCCTTGAATGTCTGATATGGTTGACAGAGAATGAAAAGGGGCCTAAGGGCAGGGTGATAATGCTATCTGTATGATCTTTGATAGACCCTGTCAATAATTGCATCATTCAATAATTTGTATTCCCTGTATACCTACAAATAAGTTGTTGACTTTTTGTGTACATCAGTTGTCCAATATGGCTGTAAGCCTAGCCTGGTGCAATATTAATATATGAGAATATATGGTAATTTAGTCAAGGGCCATAAATCTAGACTACAATACAAGGAAGAAAAGAAAGAGACTAGTTTTCATTTTCTGCTTCCTTGTTCAGTCATTAATTACAATTTTTCATCATTTCCTATAAAAGTTGATTTAAAACAAAATTAAAAAGTCAGCATGTGTTGCAAGTCTCATACTATTAACTATATTTGAAGTGTGTTAGTTGTGCAATCATAACGTAGTTTATGCAATCTTAAAACATTTTTTGTGCAGTTTGCTTGTCATTCCCCCCCCCTCCAAAATAATGTAGCATTTTGTTTTTTTAAAACCAATTCCTGACACTGAAGCTTAGAAACTTTCAAAATATATTTAAAACAAAGTACAAATAGGGAGTAATATTATGGTCATCTTTGAAGTCTGTTAGTCCCAGATAGGGATCTTAGTCAGTGTTTCGGGGGCCATAAAATTGACTATCAACTGTCTATATCTACCATCAGTGATTTTATGACAATATGGCTGGACAGTTTGAGGGCATCATTTGGGTTATTCAATGTGTGGTCCCCTGTTATTTACTCAGTACAATTGTTGTGTTAATTTCAATTAAACAATGTTGTTGAGTGTATGGGTTTGATTGTTAACTGTTGTTATGTTGGGAAGTGGCTACTGAAAGGATTCATCAGAGTAGCCCTTTTTTTTCTTTATCTTGACCAAGTCTTATTTTCTATTTCATGCTGATTCTAGTTACATATGCCTAGAATTGTGGCACCTTATCAGTAATATCAGTGTTACTTGTGTTACAGAGTATTACCAAGTTCATGCTAATCAGGTGCCCCAATCACAGAATCTGGCCCCTATATCATAATTAGCGATCTTAGGTCTGTGGAGTTTTCTGATTTATCATGTAGGGGTCAAATAGATATGCCGAATTCTTAATTATATCATAGGGGTTCTAGTTTGTATGCTGCCACAATGTTGTAATATATTACCTCAGATGTGTGTAAGACAAATATAATAAGTATTTGCCTTTGCTCTCCTGTTAACCTTTTTATCTTTATCAACATTTATTTCACATATTCAGAATTCAATAAAATATAAAAGTACTTATATCTTATGATATAATAAATAATATGTTTTAAAATACTTTCCCCCACAATTTGACATCTAAGACAATGTGTAAAACAACACAAGTCCCCTCTGTAATGTACACACAAACCACAAGTTATTGCAATTTACAAATCAATATTGATACCCTAATTGTAACACTAAAACAGTGGCATAATTGCCAATACGCAGGGCAATAAACCACAGTAGGGGGCTTTACCAGACCGTACTTCTGTATATTGGTGACATGTTGATAATTTGGGGACCATATATCATCTGTAACTTGGGGTCATATGGATAATTATACCAGTCTCTTTCCTGGTATTTGATGACATTTTTGGAGGGAAACAGATCAATTATTGAGGTTAACATTCTGAATTCAAATAAGTGATTACATATAAATGAATATTTGATAAAACATGAGGATTATTATGTGTTAAATAATTACAAAAAACATCAGATTCATGATTGTTAGAATGCTATTAGATCAAGTGTCTGCTTTCATTACTGTAAATTGTATCAGAGTCTATACTGTAAGTTGTATCAGAGTCTTTAATGGTTGCTCATTGAGATATTTGAAATTTTTGTAAAAGATTTTTTTTGATACAGAGTTAATATTTTGTTATTTTGTGTTTCAGGAGGAAATCAGTGGCTTTTAGACGATTCAACAGTATGCCTGTATGTATGATGCAGTTGGATCAGGAAGATATTGAGAACAACGCTCTCGTAGCGAACCAGTCCACCCCACAGAGTCCCGATGTGGAAACTGCAGCTGTTGGTTGCGTGAAACTTCTAAACATGTCCGTAGACTCACCGACAGATGTTAGCTCAGTGCTACACTCATCATCTGACAGTGACAGGTCAGCGGGCTATAAGAGTAGTGAAGATAAGAGAGTTACATTCTACATAGATGACTGTTCACAGGACAGTGGTCTCGGTGTTGAGAGAACTGATAGCAGAGACTCAAAAGATTCCGTAAGTGTACTTTTATATTGAACAACATAGTTTATACACTAAAAAATCTGCATTTAATTTTCATTATTTTTTTTCTGTAATAAGTTAGTCAAAATATGAAATTGCTTTAAAAACAGCTTTAGTTCCTTACTCAAATTGCTTCGGAAAGACAAATTACTTTTGTTTTTGCTGAACATTTTTAATACATGTTGCTTCAGTTTTGTTCATTGCTCACTTGTTGCTTTATTTACAGGAGGATGGGTTTCTGTTCGCTGCCCCTAAGGGTTTACCTATACGTCGTCAATCAAAATTGATCAGTGAAGATACCTGCTCTCCATTCAAATACTCACCAGTGAAAGACATGTCCCCATCAAAACGTAGAAACTCCTGCCCCATTGGAGCACTGGTAAGAAAATCAGTCTTATTTTGTTGTCGTAAACTTTATAGTAGCATGGTTCTTAACATTACAGTAGTGATTATTGTCATGATTAGTCTGTTTATTTTCCTAATTTGTTTTCGTGTTTTGGGATGAATTGTGAGGTTACAGCAATTTGTTAAAATGGTTTAGTTCTTGAGTTGTTCAAATATTGCAGTCTTGTTTGTAATAGACAGTTCTAAAATCATTCTATTATCTTACAGGACTTTTCTGGAGAGTTTGTGAAATCATCCCATGAAGATGGGTCAGTGAGCCCATTAAAGATGTGTCGTTTGACTAGCGTTGATGAAGGTATTTTTGACGATGGATTCCTGGACATTATGGATGCCGAGGTGGCTGCGCTCACCAACAACGCTTCCACTTCTAGTTCTGCCATGTCTAGTCTGTTCAATGCACCAGTCATCAACAAGAAATCTCACATCTCACTAGATGATGAAGATACACCTGTGGTAAGTCATTACTCCAGTCTGGAAATAATTTTTCTCATGTTTTTTGTTCATTATTTACATAACCTATCATGATTAATATATTTCATGTAGTTAAATCATCAATTGATGACAATTTTAGACAAGTTAATTTTTTCATAATCAAGAAGGTCATTGACCCATGTGACTATTATATACATTATAAACATTATATTTTTAAATATTTAATAGATTTTTATGGTGTTTGTATCTTTTCTAATAACAGATTTGCACGATGTCGTAAATTATACTTACACATCGGTAATACATGTAATCAAACTTTAATTTAGTATGGAAACCAATCGCAGGTTAAGTGAGTAAGGAAAAATGTTGTACTTTATTTATTTGATTTATAAGATTTGATGTATTTATTACAGACTCGTAGGGTTATGAGTAGAAGAAACATCACTCGATCTATCTCAATGGTTGGTGGTATGAATGGTAAATCATGTAAAAGAGACAGACCCGATTGCATGGACTCGCCAATGCAGTTCTCTTTCAAACGTGACCCTCCTCAAGACGAGAGCACACCTATACAGAAACAGAAGCGCGCTCGTCCAGCATCAGTGATTGGATCACCAGAGCCTGTATGTATTTTTCTTACAATGTTTTCAATATGACCTTTAAATCTTGATAATATTTTTTCCCATCTGTTGATAACTTAAGGCCCTTTTAACATTCATAGTCAAACTTGTTTAGTAAATTTATTTCGAAACATTCTGAGAAGATATAACAGGAATCAGTAAATGCACAACAGATGCATTAACCTGATAACAGTAAGAACCAAAAAACAATCGCAGTGGATTACAACATTTCATAGAAACATATGATGGATGTTTTGGAAGTTCAGTTTATTCAATTGTTTTATTTAAATTAAACTTGTTTTAACTATTGTCTGTATCTTCCTGCAGGTTGTCAGTCGGCCAACGTTTCACAGATGTCATTCAGAATCTGAGGCTATGATAAAATCGGCATTGAACAGACAAGCTGATGAACCGGACCTTGTCGGTGATTGCTCCAGGGTATGTACTTGATGCAGTCTTCTACTCATGCTTTAAATGCTCAAATGTCACAAATGAGTTAGCTTTATTCTTTAAGATGGTTAAAAATATTTTATTTTGTCATAAAATGAGTGTTCTATTAGCGTGAGAATCTACCTCTTGTCATCTGATATCATCATTGTGTACAAACATTGGGTCAGATTTGTGCCAATATGGTAATGGTATTTAAGGTTTTTTGCAATATCCTCCCAATTTTTGACGATTTCCTCTCTTTTGTCCATATGCATTTTCTACCCAACACATTATAAAGATTGCTTTGTTCACTTTCAGGCTCACTGTTTGCCCACGTACAGTGGTAAGCACCAGGACATGAAGTACATCTCCAGACAAACTCTGTCTCAAGTAATCAGTGGTGATTATTCGGATGATATTGAAAAAGCCATTATTGTGGATTGTAGATACCCATACGAATTTGATGGAGGTCACATCCAGGTAAGATAAACTTAAATTTAAAATAAATTTATTGGTCAGCATTCTGCTTAGATTAATATTTTAAGACCAGAGTTACTTGCTTTGTCTTGATTACATATAAGTATGCTTGGGCTGTTATGCTTCTGTGTTTTATCTATCAGACAACTTGATTCCAGTTTTTAGCTTTTTTGGAAAATTTGCTATAATAATAAATATAAAATGGTTTGTAGAATTGACATCACTGTTGAAAGAGGTTATCTCTTTTTGTATTATATTTGAGGTTTGCATAGTTACTTATCCTTTTCTTCATCATTTTCAGGGCGCAAAGAATCTTTATACCAGAGATCAGATTATTGAGGAATTCATGAAGAAACCAATCGCCACATCTGATCCCTCAAAACGTGTGGTGCTCGTTTTTCATTGCGAGTTTTCTTCTGAGCGTGGCCCTAAAATGTCAAGATTCCTCCGTAAGGGTGATCGTCAGGCTAACAAAGATTGTTACCCCAATCTTCACTACCCAGAAATATATCTGTTGGAAGGTGGTTACAAATCATACTTTGAAACTGAAAAGGTAAACTTGCGTTAAAAACTTCTATTTATAGAATTTTCAAGGTTGTCAGGAACTCGTTAATTCTAAGTCCTTTTTAATTGAGGTTCTCCCACTTATTACATTTTTTTGTTACAATTACTCGGGACGATATCCTAGTAACACTGTCTGTTTTATCACTTTGACATGCAGGGGTGGTAATAATCTTAGTACCAATAAACTTGATGACTGAATGACTCGGATGTATAATGAATATAAGTTTTGTCTTATAGTATTTTGAAAAAAAGGAAATCACTTCACTCTTTATATTATATGCTTGAATATGAGGATAAGACATTTTCAGGTGTTTTGGTGTAAGTTTATTCTATCAATGTTCTTTTTATCTTTTCAGGAATTTTGTGAGCCAATGACATACAAACCTATGTTACATAAGGACCACTCAGATGACCTCCGTCACTTCAGAACAAAGTCCAAGTCATGGGCTGGAGAACAGCGTGGAGGTCGACCAGGGTTCAGACCCCTCAAATTCTAAAAGTTCGAAGTGTTCATTCATTTTTGCTGTTTTATGAAAACAAATTTAATTCATTTTCATCAAAGAACATTATGTATCTGATTTGGGCAGGAAAAATATACAAAATGAAGGCAGCTACAGTCATTTACACTGTCCTTAACGGAATCACTAAAATATGGAGAAAAAAACGGCAAAAACTATAGGAAAAAGTTGCATGAAATGCGAAGAAAAAGTGTATCATCATATAAACAGTGTTGATGTGTGAAAGACAGTAATCGCCATTTCTGTTGTGTTTTATCATTTTATGTTTGTTATGTTTTTAAGAGAGATAAACATTGTTACCATGGTGATGTTATTGTTGTTGCCATGGCAACTGTTAAGTGCTCACCCAGCTCTGTATATTATGTAAATATCTGAAACAGGCCTGTGTATATTATACATCTTGCACGTCCACCTGTAAATTAACCCTGTTCACTGTATAAATGTACAGAAATGATCACCAGAGATATAATTTATTTATTCAGAACCTCACCAGCAGATGATATATTATCTCCAATACTTACAGATGAATGATATTAGGTTAGGGGACTTGAAAGTCATTAGATTAGTGTGTGTGTTTGTGTGTGTGTGTTACTATGTCTGTTTGCATAGATTTTTCTGTCTCAATCTCTCTGCTTTTTAATTCTTTCTGTCTCTCTGTCCTATCTTCTGTCTATTGTATGTGCGTCAATGTGTCGTGTGTGTGTGTTTGTACATTTGTAGTTGTTTGATTCCAAAATGTAACCAAAATCAGTGGCAATAAATCTTTCATAAAATTGATTTCACAATAATATATGATTTTGTTGTGAAGCCAAATTATCCAATTGTTAGAGAAAGTTCTGCTGTCAATTTTTGATTTCAAGTTAAAAAATCCCAACAAACTATTGATGTTTTGGTATGTTATGCGAGGAATTGAGAGTGCTATTTTCTTCTTGTATTTATTTATTGTTTTTCTGTATAAAGACGTGTTCTGAAACAACTTAAGAGAATCAACTAGATTTCTAAAACAGTGGTCAAGAAAATCCAGATATGTGTGCTACGGGGTTATCATAAAATATTAAAGCAAAAGTATTGACCTTAAGCAAAGAATTCATTTTACTTGCTGTTCCTTCATTGATAGAAAATTTCGAGCTGTGGATGATTTCCTATTATTTTACTTTTTATGGCATTGATTTTAATCATATAGTATTATCTTCATTGACTTCTGATATGATTTTTTTTATTTTGAATATTTTTATAGTTTTAAGCAGAATTTTTTTAATCAATTTTGAAATTTCATGTTCACTCAATGCCAGAAAAACCAAAAGTTGATGTACGTATTTGGGTTTTTAGTGAGCAGTCTTGTGTTTCTCATTGTTTTTCTGTATATGCTTTTTTAAGTCCTTTATTTATTCTTGATGTTTATTTATTTGTATCGTAGTTTTGTTGTATTATTTCTTATACTTCAGTTCTCTCCTGTAGAATGTAATATGATGGTTTAATAGAAATGTGTTTTTTTAATATCTAGAATGATACTTGTGTGGCATGTGAATGTTTACATTAAGTTTTTGTCATATTTAATCTGGTTTCGAAATGTATGAAATCTTCGGCTTATCCCAGATTTTATTCTACTGTTATTTCTCTTATTGGATTTCTCTGTGGTTGATATCAATGATTGAGAAAAAAATGAGATGACTAAAACTGCATAAAATCATGTGAAAATTTGTAATTCAATTGAAATGTTTGTTTTTTAAAAATATGCAAAAGAAAAAAACTTTGGCAAACATTGGTATATAATGAGATTGGTGTCAGTTGTTAGATGTTTCCTGTTTTTTTTTGCATACAAAATTACCTCATTAGTTTAAAGTAAAACATATTGTTTCGTTTAACAAAGTTATTTTTGGAGGATTTATTTTGTAAAAACAATTTATAAGGAAGTTGAAAGCAAATGTTTGATTCAATTTTACTAAAATGTTGACAACTGACACAAGGGTGTAGTGTGATGTATAGTTTGTTGAAAACCAAGGGAGAGAACTATGTTATAGCTTAGCTTATAATATCAATAATAAACATTTTATAGAAGAAAATTTTTACTTGTCTTGTTTTTGAACAGATTAATATAGAGAATAATAGGTTGGTGACGTGGGTGGAGAAAGTTGATCAGGCAAGGCGGAGGAATTTATCGGGTGATATAGTCGGACACTCCACTCAAACAGAAAGTTGATCAGGCAAGGCGGAGGAATTTATTGGGTGATATAGTCAGACACTCCACTCAAACAGAAAGTGGAGTCATAACTCGCTCCGTGATATTAATTTTAATGATGAAAAAGTGGTTGACATTATGTCCTTAAACAGAATGCTGAAGGACAGACGCATTCATATCTTTAACATGATATGGAGATGCTGATGACTTCACTATGGTGTTATGGCTGTCTTTGTGTGCATGATCTCGGTTCCTGGTGTACATTATAATAAATCATAATTCATCCAGTCCATGAAAGCACACACACAGTAATACTAGAAGTGATTTCTTGATTTTCGTCCCATGATTCATGCAGTCCATCATTCTAATACAACTTCCATAATTTTTCACAAAAAAACTAGCTTCATGAAAGCCAAACATCAGATACAGTAAAACCTCACTTAATGACCACCTCTATAATCAGACCACCTCAGAATTAAGAACATCATTTTCAAGTCCATTTTTACTGCTTTATTCAACCTCAATACTAAGACCAGTATTCTATGATCCAAAGTGTGGTCTTATTATTGAGGTTTTACTGTATATAAATATTAGTGCTTGGTAAACTAGAAGAAATAACTTCCCCTGTCCCCTATTTTACATGAATGTAATTTACATACCAGACACTGGATGAAAGCTCTTAATTTACACAGACAATTGGTGACTGACTATAAATCAAGTTATATTTGTTCACAAGAAATGCAAATGTCTTAAAAACGAAGGCAAGGTGAAGTAAGATGCTGTACTTAGACACTTTGTTAGCTGACGAAGGCAAGGTGAAGTAAGATGCTGTACTTAGACACTTTGTTAGCTGACGAAGGCAAGGTGAAGTAAGATGCTGTACTTAGACACTTTGTTAGCTGATTATTGTTGAAGTAAGATGCTGTACTTAGACACTTTGTTAGCTGATTATTGTTGAAGTAAGATGCTGTACTTAGACACTTTGTTAGCTGACGAAGGCAAGGTGAAGTAAGATGCTGTACTTAGACACTTTGTTAGCTGACGAAGGCAAGGTGAAGTTAGATGCTGTACTTAGACACTTTGTTAGCTGACAAAGGCAAGGTGAAGTAAGATGCTGTACTTAGACACTTTGTTAGCTGACGAAGGCAAGGTGAAGTAAGATGCTGTACTTAGACACTTTGTTAGCTGACGAAGGCAAGGTGAAGTAAGATGCTGTACTTAGACACTTTGTTAGCTGATTATTGTTGAAGTAAGATGCTGTACTTAGACACTTTGTTAGCTGACGAAGGCAAGGTGAAGTAAGATGCTGTACTTAGACACTTTGTTAGCTGATTATTGTTGAAGTAAGATGCTGTACTTAGACACTTTGTTAGCTGATTATTGTTGAAGTAAGATGCTGTACTTAGACACTTTGTTAGCTGATTATTGTTGAAGTGAAGAAGAGTTGTAAGTCTTTCTGCCTATATTTACATAATTCCATATCTGAATGACAGGTATCTATCTTAGTATTTGAAATTCTTAACATTTTTCAACGTAGGAAAAAGAGACAAGCATATGCTTGTACGATGTATTCTTCCGATTTTTTAACCGATGTAGTGCATAGGTAGCGGCATGTTAGATGTTTTATGACTCTGAAGAACAAGCAGAGAATTGTTCCTAAAATAGAAAAAAATAGAATTCTACCTAGGGAAAGTAGTGGTGCTTTTTTTAACATAGGATAAATTGTCCCTATCATTAGATAAGTGCTTTCAAACGAGCCATATCTTGCTGGTTTGGATTAATAATTACGGAGTTTGTGAAGAACAGATCTATGTTGTTGGCTGTTCGATGATATTGAAAGGACAGCACACCTATCTGAGTTAAATACAATCTTGAAGCCACAATACCATTTAATAGCAGCATGTATGCTCGAATGTAGGTCTAAAAAATATAAAAATACAATGAAGATAATAAGGGAGGTAAATCTCTATATACTGTGAAAACAAAGTTTTGTTATTACCTCCCTTGACATTTTTTTAATCGGCGTGAGGCAGCATTACACGCATGCGCATAGGTAAGGTCGAGGTCAAATAATCTGTGTTTCTTGTCCCACTTTGTGGCAAAATTGTCGATGTTAAAGTCCACTTTTCAAATGGTGTTATTATGAATCATACACGTAAGTTGATATTTTAAGTTTTGACGTCTGGAATAGCGTCGATTTTATTTCGATTTCTTTTGAAATGATGAGAATACACGCCCATTATTTTTCGTACCTTTTCCGGGTGGATTCGTCATCAAGAATGTTCATACCTTCATTACATTGGCTAACAAATTCATAACTGTCGTCATTCGAATAACATTTTTGAGAGAAAGTCACGACTGTTTATTTGAATTAAATTATTAATCGTTTGTTTGCAAATATCGATACATTTTGGTGAATTCACTCTAAGATCTTCCTGGTTGTCACAGGCAAAGACCTAGATTGCCACAGGTGTTCGACTCATCTGCTTTGTCCATAACTCAACCTGGTGATGAAAAATATCCATGAAAGTTACACACCATTCCTTATAAAAAAATCTAACTGGAAAGTTGATTTAAGACATTTTATTTTGACTTGTCTCCATGAAGCTACTGGTATTCACTATAACTATATTTTCAATAGTTGCATGAAATTTATGGTATTGTCATCTTTATTTCTCTTTTAGGGAGATTGTGAACATTTACTCTCACAGACAGAAATGGAGCTCAGTGAAAGCGCAGAGAAAGCTATTCTGCAGATAATTGGTGCAGATTGCTTCGATAAGATCGATTTCAAAGAAAGTGTCCGGCTTAGTACCAAATTCACTTTACTGGTTGACCAACTTACAGAATATGAATATGTCTTTGAACATACTATTGCCAGGTAATTGGTTTATAGCGAACATAGATCAGTCATTTGTCAAGACCTGTTGGTTTTCGAAGTTACATAATTATAGTCTTACATTGAAGTTATGGACAGAAAATTGATGTGGTACAAAGTCGTTGAAACATATCTTATTGCCATTAAATTAATATCTTATTAGCATTAATGTAAAATAAGTGGACAGGCGATTAGTGATTACTTGTAAAAATTGACTGTTTTAATCAGTAGTTTATTACTTTCATCTCAACATCAGTAAATTTTCTTCTTGTCTGGTTAGCTCAGTTGGCTGAGTTCTGGGCCTCTGTTTGAGAGAGGGCCTGGTTGGCTGAGTGCTTTGCCACTGTTTGAAAGAGGGCCAGGTTGGCTGTGTGCAGGGCCTCTGTTGGAGAGAGGGCCTGGTTGGCTGATTGCTGAACCTCTGTTTGAGAGAGGGCCTGGTTGGCTGAGTGCTGGGCCTCTGTTTGAAAGAGGGCCGGTTGGCTGAGTGCTGGGCCTCTGTTTGAGAGAGGGCCTGGTTGGCTGAGTGCTGGGCCTCTGTTTGAGAGAGGGCCTGGTTGGCTGAGTGGTGGGCCTCTGTTTGAGAGAGGGCTTGGTTGGATATCTGAGATGGGTAGGTTATCCCCTACTCTGACATTTGGGTACTTTAGTGTTTCCTGCACCACTAATTCATGTGCAGAAGTGGTCAGCTGCTTGTAGAAGGGGAAGTGGTCAGCTGCTTGTAGAAGGGGAAGTGGTCAGCAGCTTGTAGAAGGGGAAGGGGTCAGCAGCTTGTAGAAGGGGAAGGGGTCAGCAGCTTGTAGAAGGGGAAGTGGTCAGCTGCTTGTTGAAGGGGAAGTGGTCAGCTGCTTGTAGAAGGGGAAGTGGCCAGCTGCTTGTAGAAGGGGAAGTGGTCAGCAGCTTGTAGAAGGGGAAGTGGTCAGCTGCTTGTAGAAGGGGAAGTGGTCAGCAGCTTGTAGAAGGGGAAGTGGTCAGCTGTTTGTAGTCAGCTGCTTGTAGAAGGGGAAGTGGTCAGCAGCTTGTAGAAGGGGAAGTGGTCAGCTGCTTGTAGAAGGGGAAGTGGTCAGCTGCTTGTAGAAGGGGAAGTGGTCAGCTGCTTGTAGAAGGGGAAGTGGTCAGCAGCTTGTAGAAGGGGAAGTGGTCAGCTGCTTGTTGGCAAGTTAGTTCCAGTACTGGTTGATAATTCATTTGAGGAAAACTGGGTAGGTCAACTGACCGCCATGGTTAACTGAAAAGATGTTGGAAAATGGCGTATAACCCAATAAATAAACAGCCATTTTTGCAATGATATACTCAATTAGTAGGATGAAGAGATTAAAGGTTTTTGAAAAATTATCCATGCTTGTATGTGGTGTTCCCTGTAGCTACGTATTCTCTTTCATTCATTTATAAATTTTGCTTAATGAACTTTTAATAAGTAATTATCTAGAATGAAATCCTTGTTTCATGTTATATTTTAGGTCAGAGGAGTCACTGTTCAAGAAACAGCCTCAATCCGTGCAGACGGAGTCCATCACCTTAGTAGACACTGAAACACAGACAGATCCAGTACTGGAACCTACCAAACTTGAAAAAGGTACGCTAATCATGTAAGCTGGTTAAAAGAAATAATTTGAATCTTGTGTCAGACATTTAGGCTTGCTGTAAGGTTCTGATGTATCAACTTGTGTTTGTTTTCTTTTTTATAATGGTAAGGTTATGAAAGCAGTCATTTCATTTTCATCATCAGGGGTTCCATTTGACCATGGAGTTGACCCCTGGAATTTCCAAAAAGCCCCATTTTGACCCTTAGGATTCTTGCTGAAGGATAAATGTTTCTCTAAATTGTAGACATTTTTGCTATAAAATGGTAAAGTTGGTAAAAAATGATCATTGAGATTCAGCACCTAGTGGAACCCCTGATTCGTATTCCTTATTATGATAATATATTTGAATTTCAGTAAACTGGCTATTGGCACAAATTTGTCGCTTTGTACTGATATATGCATTAAAACATGTGCTCATGCACCTCATTAATTGCTTGTTTTTTTCTCCATGGGACTACATTATGTATGTGATAATGTCTGATTTCAGATCAATTTGTTGAGATCAAAGTTGAACATATTGACGAGGATGATGATGTCCCTGTTGACAGTGACGATGAGGACTCAATTACGAGAGTTATGCCCCAGTCACCACCATCCCCTGTACCACCTAAACGCCAGAGATCAAAGCCTGAAGATGTCTCCTGTCCCCTATGTCCTGCTAAATTTACTGAACAAGAAAGTGCCGAACAGCATCTAAAAATGTGTCACGATATTGGAAATTTCTATGTTTGTTCTATATGTCAGCATATATGTAACTCCAAAGTTGCACTTATTGAACATGTCAAGGAAAACCATCAAGATAATATTGAAGATAATGCTATGGGTAGGAAAAGAGGAAGGCCTCGAAAATGTGAACCGAAGAAGTTGTCAGAATTGTCTGATAAGGAGGAACCAGTAACAAAGAAAAAGGCAGTCGGTACCAAGAAGACAAAGAAAAAGGTGAAAACCAAGCTTAGAGTCAGAACCAGAAAGGTGAAGAAAGAATCAAATGAAGAAGACAAGAATGATGATTATGATGGAGATACTGATGTTGAGGGCGATGAAGATTCCAAAGAAAGTAAGTCACCACTTATTAGAAAACCTATTGCAGATACCAGTTACGTGCCTAAAGATGGAAACCAGGTGAAGTGCATTGCCTGTGGAAAGGAGTATAAATCAAGAAGAGCCTTGAGACGTCACTATGCAAGTCGACATGAAAACGAAGGTAATGAATACCAATGTGAAATATGCGGAAAAGCCTTCACTAGCAAAGATTCTTTGTACCACCATCGACGTGGGGTTCATCAAAATCTTAAAGTTTACACCTGTCCTGAGCCAGGGTGTGATGCTACCTTCAATTTCAATCATAGTTTACGCCTTCATAAGTTGAAGCACTCTGGAAATCGACCTCATATGTGTAGCCAGTGTGGAAAGACGTATCTTACAGCGTATCATCTCAAAGTCCACGTACAAGCCGCCCACTCTGCAAAAAGCTTTTCTTGTACTGTCTGTGGAAAGATGTTTTCATATTCAACCAGCCTTAAAATGCACGAAGCCACTCACCAGAAACAACAGAGGGTGAACTGTGATCAGTGTTCAAAAACATTTGTCAATGCCCAGGCGTTGAAGTATCATATAATGTCGAAACACATGGCACCTGGTCACTTTGCTTGTGAGGAGTGCGGCAAAGTTTGCAAGACTGAATTTCTGCTGAGAGCTCATAAAAAGCGCCACTCCATGGATGGTACAAGATTTATGTGTGACATCTGTGGACGACAGTTCATGTACAAGTCTGCATTAGAAATGCATCGAGCTATTCACAGAGATGATAAACAGTATACTTGCAAGGTGTGTAATAAAGCGTTTAAAACGTACCCAACTTTGTATAGTCATCAATACGTTCATAAAGAAGACTCGCCTTATGCTTGCGCTCAGTGCGGAAAAACTTTTAAGACAAAGGAGAGATGCAAAGCTCATGAGAAACGTCACTCAGGTCTGAAACCATTTGAATGCAATATTTGTCATCATTGTTTCCCTGATAATGGTGGCTTGTCGAAACACATGCGTACAGTCCATTGTGCCGTCAAGAAATTTGTGTGCGACATTTGTGGCAAGGCTACATCTAGAGCGGATAATTTACGAGTCCATATGAAAGTTCATGGCAAGGATAACATCGGTGGGAAACCATACAAAAGACCGGAACCAAAAACTCCAAGACCCCTGGGTCACAATCTGCCCTCCATGGTGCCTCTTACCTTGGATCATGAGTCAGGTGCTTACTCTTCAAAAAAGGATAAAGTGAATCACTACTTCCATGAAAATTCCCAGGATTCTATTAGTGCTAGTCCTGGTCCCCATGGAAACCGTGATGAATACCCGCCTCCGGATGTGTATCAACCAAATATGCCGAATCAGCAAAATATTCCAAATTTCTCGACTTTAGATGCTTCACAGATTTCGTCACACTCAGAAGATCAAATCATGCCTTTAAATTTGCACAGTCAAAGTGGTTCTCAAAATTCTTCAGCTAATTCTTACCAATTGACACAAATGAACAGTCACACAAACCCGTCAGTCAGTCCTGTACCATCAGATAATGCTGGTCGAAACATGGTATCAGCATCGTCAGTTGCTTCATCTACAACTGCTGGCAACATGGTAACAGTGACAAGTCTGCAGCCGTCTCACCTACATATGTATACCTGGCCTTATGTCTATCCTCCTGGCTTACCACCTCAAAATCCTCCTGGGAGTAGCAATGGGTTCTTCCAACAATGATTTTAAATATTATGCAAACCTGGCTTCTACCTAGTGATTTAGGCATCTGTTGCCTCAATGCACAAGTTGACTCAATGTGTTCCTATGTTAATGTATACTGAGTGGAAATATATTGCTGTGCATTGCAGGATTTATTGCTGTTTATGACAATATTTGAGTTTTACGTTTGTTGTAGAACTGTAGCAGTAGGAAGATATTTTATGGAACATTTATCAATGTAACGCTGGTAGAATGTTTTTTCATTCGTTGTGATGATTATGTTATGTTGTTGACTATGCAGAATTTCGTTGATCAGTTTTCTGACTGCACAGTTCAATGACTGACGGACATGTTTGTTTGAATTATTTGTTCGGATATAATTTTTGAAAATAATTTTTGATTTGATGAAAGCTGATACTTTTTATTATACATGGCAGAAGTACCTGCTGGTATTCAAAGTCTAATGCATTTCTTTAATTGCGAATTATGAATTATTTTTACACAATGATTTAACACCGTTGGAATAATTCTCCAAACATTTATGTTGTAATTCCACAAAATGATGAATCCACAGTTCTGATTTCTGTGTTCTATATTATTATTTTAGTATTCATTCTATGTATAAAATGGTTATGTTTGTATGTGGCATTCCCTGTAGCTACGTATTCTCTCTATTGATACTATGTAATGATCTAGATTTTGATTGATTTTTAATTGTTTGTTCAGTGGGACTAGGAGCACAACAATGAAGCAAAGCATATCAGAATAATTAGATTAGACAGAGCTCTTATTGCAATATGTAATATTTGGTATTCCTTTATTCAAAATGATGAATGGACACATGTACAGTTAAACCTCAATAATAGGACCACCCTTGGGAACCTTGACAACTGGTCTTCTTGTTGATGTGATCTTAATATTGAGGTTGATTAAAGAGCAAAACAGTGAAAAATAACTTGTGGTGTTCCCTGTAAAAAATTGTTTTATCTCTTTGTTTGTGAATTGTGTTGTAGTTGACCCTGTCTGATTAGTCAGAAAATATAATAATTGATTAATGTTTGTATAAAATACGAGATAAAGGCTCAGCTTAGGATAAGTACACGTTTGATATGAACAGAATTTTTATGATTTTATTAGCGTGTTAGTTTTTGATATGCAGGATAATGCCTCTTTCAGGTCCCCTTTTTAAATCTGTAGCTATTACATATTTATACCACTACTTATTTGTACTTGCATGTTTTTTACGCAATCTTTAAATCATATTTCATAAAATGTGGAGTTATTTCAAGTCATCTTTGTTGTGTTAGATTTGTATATTTGCATATTTTTAGGTTATTTGTTCTTATTTTGGCATCTACTGAAGAATTGCTGTGTTTGCTTTGTTTTGTATTATGTTGAAAACATGTTTTTTTTATCTGTTTGAGTTAAATCATGCATAATCAGTGAGCTACTGGGCAGAACTCTGGAGAAATATTAGTAAGAAGTGTATATCAGTTCACATACTGTCTTGAAATAATTAATGCTACATTAACACGTCCTGACACCTCCGAGGTTTGGTATTTCGGTGAATTCTGAATGTTTCTCGCTCACATTAAGGTTATTTTACCTTCCATCTGTTGATGTATATTTGTGCCTTATTACTAAGTTGATAAATATTTTGTCCTGGGTTAGTCTTAATTAATGTTGTAATATTGTCAATACAATATATGTATGCAGGGCTCTAGAAATGCACAAGCCCGACGTCCCAGACTAGTTTAATGCTGAATTGGGCTACCAATAGTTGAAGTTAGTCCCAGACAAGTCTGTTTTTAAAGCTAACCAACATCAGCCGTTGTTCAGTTGTAAGTCAAACCTTAGAATTCCACAAACAGATACTTGTGATTATTATTTTTAGATATTGGAGCTATCATTGTGTGCTTATTTGTTACTAAATTGACCGATATTCTCGGACAACTAGCTTCTTATGTCGGACAAGTCAAATTTTACATTTCCATAAGTCTGGGACAAGTGTTTTTGAAAAAACAATTCTAGAGCCCTGGTATGATGTTACAGACAGTTGTATGATCTTAATTTAAGTGGCAGACTTAGAGGAAAATAGCAATTTTCTTTTCCTACCAAATCTGTTTTCTGATTGGTGAAGATCTGTGTTGTTCATTCAACATGTATTTATTAGGACACTGGGTCAAAGTAGGGGCTTGATGAATCAGGGTGAACTATAGTTGACTTCGGTGACCTTGGGCCGTATTCACAAAGTTTTAAGACTGAATCTCAGACTTGGACTTTAATGTTGCAAAAATTAATAAGTCTGAGATTCAGTCTTAAAACGTTTATGAATACGTGCCCTGTTGATGTTTCCAATTTCTACCAATGCTAGTTATATGCTGTATATATTTATATATGCTTTATATTGACTTGATGTAGTTTATCATTTGCCTGCTTCTATATCAATAAATATATTCTACAAGTAAATATTGTTTGTGCACTGTATTTATTTCAGTAATACTAATTAATTTGTTTGCATGAGTCTTGTAGAAGAGAGGGGAGAGAACTTGTGACAATCTCCTGTGTTGAAAACTAACGTTTTGACTCGTAACAGCAGCAGTCATCACTATACACATGTACTTGGCAATTGTGATGTTAATCATGTTGCACCAATTGTCATTTCAAAATTATATGACTGGGAATGGTACAGGAATATTAATGATAGTCTGTGGTGTCATTTATGGCATCAATGTTCTGTGGTAATAGTGAATATTATCAATACTCAGTGCATGTGATTAAATCATAGAAGTATTCTATGGTAATATTATATGAATATCTCATGCCAGTCAGGGTGACCTATATACTATCAGTCTGAGGAACAGAATATCACCCGAGGCAAAGCGACATTGTTGTTGTCATTTTTGTTGTCATACAAAGATAGCAAGAAGCTTGCAGGAATAGGTTACAAACCACCAATAGGAGCTTGCTTCATGCAGTCTCGGCTAGAAGCTTGCAGGAATAGGTTACAAACCACCAATAGGAGCTTGCTTCATGCAGTCTCGGCTAGAAGCTTGCAGGAATAGGTTACAAACCACCAATAGGAGCTTGCTTCATGCAGTCTCGGCTAGAAGCTTGCAGGAATAGGTTACAAACCACCAATAGGAGCTTGCTTCATGCAGTCTCGGCTAGAAGCTTGCAGGAATAGGTTACAAACCACCAATAGGAGCTTGCTTCATGCAGTCTCGGCTAGAAGCTTGCAGGAATAGGTTACAAACCACCAATAGGAGCTTGCTTCATGCAGTCTCAGCTCCGCTTGTGGTACATTAATTACTTTCTTCACAAATCTAGATAAAAATCAACAATGCAGACTACATGTAGATTTTGTGGAAATAAAATATTTTTGATTACCTCAGTAGAGGCCTGAAGATTGTAAGGAGAGATGACTGTGTTCGAGACTGATTCAGGTGCTTTACTCGGTAAGATAGAAAATGTTAGGTTGGTAACACTCAGTTTACAAATAGCACATGGTATGCAATCTGTCAATCAGAGAGGCTTAAATGCTCTCTAGAATAACAATGAGGTATAATCACAGACATCTTAACCATTTATATGTCTGTGGTATACTGAATTACTTTGATTACCAAACATGTATTGTATATCTGAAGTTCATAATAGAGTATAAAATGGTTAAAAAGCTTATTAACACAAATTACTAGGATGCAAATGATTGTTAAGCAAATACTTGTTCAAACAGCCAATGTATCTGTTAGAAAAATAAGCGACTGGTTATATTAATTTAAATGTATGATGTTTACTATATTAACTTTGAATATTGTATTGCATATTACGGAGGATTTATATTATAATCCACATGTTTGGATTATATCACAGACCTATATCTACATTAATGGTTATGTATTCTAATTTAGGTGTAAAAAGAGAAGACAAAACACATTTAGGTGTGAAACAGAATCCTAGAGGTAACTTACCGTAAGGATGTTTTAATGTCAAGCTTATATATGTATATGGACAATTCTACGATTTCAGGTTCATTTAAAACATAATCATATTCATTTTCACATTCAAACTGTAATTCCTGTTGACATTTTTAATGAAAATTTCCATTTATATTTTAAGCCTTGCGTAATATATAATTAGATTGACAAAGCTATTGTTCAGTAGAAATTTCTGCTTAAACTAAGTCTGTATAAACTGTTAAGATACACTTTAGCAGATATCTTGGTTGTCTGCATTTCCTTAAACTGTTGGAAGACTTTCAGGTTAACCCGTTGTTGAACGAAAATATTTTTGTATTTTATGTGTACATAAGGGAGATAATTCAGGACGGTTTGTGCATAGTACCGACTTGTGGTGTTTGTGATACTTTGGGTTAGATAGGAAATATTGCCGAACAGAAAAAGTACTGAATAGTTTAAAACAAAATTTATGAATTTGAACAAACTATGATCGATGCGTTTGATCATTGTGTTTGAGAAAATGCAATTAGGTATCCCTTTTGGCTTGTTTATCACAAGTCTATCAAAATAGGTATTGAATGCATTATCAGAAGAACTATTCACTACCGTATTCTCCTCCCACTTTTTAATTTGCATATTTCCAAAATGGCCACCGTATCATCTACCACAAATTATCCCCGATTGTGAGAAAATAATTTTGTAGCGATTCTTATTGGGTTTTGTTGTGATAATGATTAACAGAATTCGTATATGGAATTAATATTTATTTGTTGTATTTAGTTAGATTGGTAGATAGCTCCGTGCTACAGAAAATCGTAGAAAAATAATTGGGCAAAGTAAGGTCAATAAAGCTTACCTGTGAAAAAAGGTAGCTTTCAGATTTATAAACAATGGAGATTAAATGGACACCGACAACTTTCAGTATGGATTAGTGTGAGAATTAAAATGAGTGAAGGTAATTCATCAGTTATGCCTGGAGTGTTACAAAATCCAGATGAGGGTGAAGAAATACTTACCATCAACATCTTCAATAACAACGAAGATGTTGATGTATTGAAAGCAAGGCTAAAAGAAATTTCTGTCAATGAAGAAGATGACGATGAAGAAGAAGATGGAAAATTTCTGTCATCTGAATCGAGAAAAGATCTCGACCATAACGGTTCACCGTCTTGTGAGGATTTCGGAAATTCTAGATTTTCGTCAGATAACTCTGTAGTAGAACAGACAGATATGTTGTGTTTGTCAACGGAAACATTAATTGATAATGTTGAATCTGTTACAATCCCAAGCGATTGTGTGGGTAAAATGGGACACACTTGCGGTACGGAGCCGCAAGTACAAAAACCAAGACATCTATTTGAATCTCGTTCCGATTCAGTACTTTCCCATAGAAACCATGTAGTATCTATGTCAACAACGAAAGTGACATCAGGATTACTCATTTCCCCTTCCTCATTAACTCAGGATGTTCATGTTTCGATGAAGGAAGATAAACAGCGCATGTCCACAGTACTTGACAGTCTAGATCTACATCTTGTTTACATTCCCACCACTCAACAACTTGTAGCGAGGAGATCAGATTCTCACCACAGTGGTAATAGTTTTTCGGACTCGGGCGTAAAAAATGGCAAAGTCGACGAGACTGAAACAGAATCATCAGGGTATTTGAGTAATTGTGGAAATCAAGGGAATAAAGGTTCACCTGTAAAAATGTCTGATTCTAGTTCAGTGCACAGTATTCATATTCTTTCACCAGGAGCTATAGATGATAATTCCAGTGTTAATGAATCGGAGTGTTTGATTCGTATACGTGACGTCGACAATAATTCTTGTGATAATACTGATTATGTGTGCAATTTTCCACAGATAAACACCAATGATTCTCTGTTGCGAACTTTCACTGATGCTTCCAGTCTTTCTAGTCTAAGCACGGGTACCGATTTTTCCATATCAGCGGCCTCGTTAGATGATGGTGAGGGCACGGGACATTGTATAGACACTGGGGATGGAGGTTTCATGGAGATAAATTTACACTCAAGAAATTCCTATGAGAGAGGAAAGAACCCATCTCAGGATAGTGGCTTTGAAGACAAGACCAGCAAACCAAAGCGTAAGGGGATCTCAGGATTTTTGTCGAGGTATGGTATACATAAAACAGTTAAATTACTGATACAATACTTTGGTAATTTAATATTTCTTAGATAGAATTTAACCTACTGATTTACAGTAAAACATTAATAATCAGACCACCCTTGGACCCTTGCAAACTGGTCTTATTGAGGTGGTCTAAATATTGAGGTTCAGAGGTTGAATAAAGAGTAAAACTGTGAAAATGGACTTGAACATTGTGAACATTCTTAATTTTGAGGTGGTCTTATGACTGAGGTGGTCTTATGATTGAGGTGGTTCTTAAGTGAAGTTTAACTGTATATTCATTTATTCCTTCATATAAACTTTTAAAAGATACCTTTTATTTTGTTAACAATGATAATGTATTTAAATAGCTTTCCAGAAATTTAAGTGATGTGTCGTTTAATTTATAGAGTTACTAAAAAGTAAAATACTATCTTACACTTATGTACAGCTTTTTCAGGACAACAGATCAGATTATTGGATTCCCTAATACTTGGTGCTATAAATAGCTAATTATTAATATATTTTCAGAATGAAGGTCATTTGACTTCAGTAATTAGTATAATAACAACTTTATTTAAAGACGCAACACAGTCGGGCAAGCCCAGTCTTCTCTGTGAGTCTGTATGGTATATACATGTTTACAACATTATGTAACACAAACATTTATAATAGGCAGGTATAGATATACAGATAAGATCATACATAAATATATAACAATAGACATGACACTATTCACAATGTAATATTATGCTGCCCACCAGATTAAACCATGTGAGGTATGATCAACAGAGTGGTGTCTTTAGGTTACTTAAGCTTTATTTTAAATTTTAACTACAGAGACACTGAGTTTTTGTTTCATTTATCATTTTGGAAACAAATAGATATTGCTGTTTCTGTTGTCAAAATTTTTACTAAGTATGAAGTTCTTCAAATTAATGGAGTACATTGGTTAAGTTCTATTGTGTAAGACTTAAGTTAGGAATTACGTTGTTGCGTATGATATTTCTATGAATATGATGTTGTTTTAATCTTACTCTTTACCTTGCAGGCCTTTTTTTATATTGTTCCCACGGGTCCGACTATCAGACTCATTTTAGCCAAATATACGTTTTTCCCCAATCAGAAAAAAAATTCCCAATCAGAAGCACCTATGAAAAATCATCAACGGCAGCGACCCCGTATATATCACTGCGGAGTCGCGAAAAAAACATAAACAAAATGGATTCTGCATTCTTGGATTTCATTGTTGATTTCAAATAAATAACCATGTGATTCCCGGTGACAGCCAGCTTACGTATGTGAACGGGAACGGACCATAACAAAAATGTTGCAAACTAGTAAATATTACTACGTCAAAATAAAGATTGTAAGGGAGTGAAAACGATCAATTCCATGTTTGAGACGGCGTCGAGTGCCCCTCTGTCAGAACTCTATGTGAGTCTGATGGTTATTCAACTTATTTATGCTGGCGATGAACATCGCACTGATCAAATCCCTCATGAAGTGAGCTTTGTAAAGTTTGTTTATATTCCGAATCATGTTGGTTTATTTTACATTTTGAAGACAAACTTGTCTGAAAGATTGCTGTCAATTATAGTTGGCTGCTGGATAGACCTATAACTACGACCCTACATAACTTATTTCACATTTTGACATTTTCCTGTACAGAAGTTACATGCAAAGTGAAAGTAAAATTACAATATACTGAATGGACATGTACACATCTTATATTCTAGAATAGCTGTAGGAATGAGTGTATTTATTTCATGGTAAAATGGTACCCCTAATTGCCCTCTGCTCATCTTGAAGCTCTTTCAGTTTCAATTATTCTAGCCATTAATTATTGTTCCTTGCGTCATAAATGTTCAGTGATCATTTTGTGTCTTTTTGACAGTTGATATAAGAAATCTAGATTAGAAAAATGTTTGTTTTATATAAAACTTAGATAAGAAAGACTGTTCTTTTAACTATGAAAATACCCAAAATTGGAGTTGAAGCGATTGAATTTCTTCCCAAATTGTCGAAATTTTGCTAATTTATCCTGGGTCTTTTTCCCAAAATGGACAGAATAAGGCATGCATTGTCTGCGTAGCAGTTGGTATACAATATAGATCTTCACAGTATTTCCTTCCGGTCTTAAAAGCTGCTTCCTTCTTGTCAAGTGTCATTATGATAACCAACTTCCAAGTATTCCCCTTTAACTTTATGTGGTCTGTAATTATTAACTTTAGATGTTGTTCATTGCACTTGTATTTAGTTCACCTGAGCACAACATGCTTGATGGTGAGCTTTTATGATGATTATTGGCTGTCTGTCTGTTGACCACAATTTGATCGTTCAGTTTTTTTCGGCTGTTTTTATCTATAGCCGTTATTTGGGCATATTCCTGATGCCAAAAAGTATATACTTTTCCCAATTTGCATGTAAACCTTCGCAATAAATCCAAAGAAAAAGTTTAGGTTCAGTTTAGCTTATAGGCTTTATTTTCGAAGGCAGTTTATATAAATAGCAATTGCTGATTAATCGATCACTACATCCTTTACTTTCATTCCTAATATTAGCTGTAATTTCTCGACTTTTTGCCGATTTCTTATTTTCTTGTGCACAAATACCCAATTTAAAGGGTATGGGTCATCTTCCCAAAATAGCCAAAATAAACCCTGTTGTTTATACTCCAGCATCCATATTTCATGAGCAATCCTGACCAAACTTGGATACGATGTATACAACCATCAGTTTCCAGCCAAGTTTGATTTAGATTTATCAGCCTGTCAAATCAAGAGATATGTGGCCGTTAACTTATAAAAAAAATTCTCACACTGCTTTTGTTGCAGATTTAATGGTATATTGCTGGAAGTAGAAGAAAATTCATAAATGAGTCATAAAAATGTGGGGTACATGCAATATAATGAGAGCCTTGTTTGAGCTACACGATTGTAAACCAGTCTATTGTCCACAGCTATACAATACATGCTTAGTACTGAACTTTGAGGTTATTTTCATGGGAAAACAAAATAAAGAGTTAATATAGTCGTCAAAGGGTTGAAATCCAATATTCAGAGAGATACTAGCGTTTTGTACTTGGTCAACCCTTTAGTACAAAGGGTATAGACTGGTAAATGTACAGTTGAATTATGATGATGTTAATGCGTGTATATATACACTATATTGTTATACAGATTATATAATCGGTATTTCTTTTCATTAAGCCTTTGGCGTTGGCTTACATTATATAGCATAATTATCTTCTTTGTCTTTGCCAACAAGCTTCCTATTTCAGAGACTTCCGATACTTTACATGTCCTTTGTTCTGCACTAAAGCTGTGATGCAGCATGTCACGTTTTTGTTACACATTTGTTTAATCAAATTGTTGCGAATCATAAACGTTTCACCAGTTCACATGATGATGTATACATCTTCTCATCCTCTTGTACAGCAATAAACATACCTTGTCCGGTACAGACTAAATTAACTTCCAGATCTAATTACTTGTAAATTGTATATATCATTCATGTATCTGAATTGTAAACACTACCGGTAAAATGTGGCCAGAGTATTGATTTGTAAGTTGTTATGTAGTATACTTAGCTCAAAATTTCTGCACCCCAAAATATGAATGTTCCATAATGTATTTAAATACCGGTCTTAACTACCAGAATAAAGTCATTAACATTGAGAATATTTGGTAAATCTGACTACTTCGGACCTCGCGTATTTACTAAATTACAACCTTGAAGGGAATAGGTGAAAATGACATTTAAAGAAGTCAACATTTAAAGTTACAATGGTATTCCAATATATTTCCCAATAAGGCCTGACGTTACCTTTTTGACTCAGACTAAGGGACAATGTTTGACCCCTTGATAAAATATATGTTGTTACTATGTTTATAGGGCAGGCCTTAAAAAAATTCTGGTAAGTCTGTTACCTGTAATCTGGGTGACCCTAAAATGTTACCTCTTTCCCAATTGTTTTAAAGCTGAAACTCAGATAAAGGGATGTAGTACGTAAGCCTTAAATTATAGAACCTCAATGACTGTGTTTCATTCTTCGTTTTAAATTATAATGCTGTACAGTAAATCAGAATTGCTTCTGTGAAAATCTTATAAAATCTCTGTATATTTTCGTAAGGTTGTTAAATTTTTGGGGCAGGTCCACTAGTGAGATTCATTGTGCTTAGAAATATATTAATTAAACCTATAGTTACCTGAAATTGATACAATGCTATAGTTGACTGTCATGTATTTCACATCTATAACATTATACATCTGGTACTATAGAATTAATTAGTGACTGCATGTTGTACAGAGTGAAGGCAATGCTTCAAAATGTACCATAATGACTCAAACATATACATCACTTGTTCTGCTGTATTTTTTGTATCTGTTTATACCACCAGGTGTGAACTGTGGGTACACACTTATAAGTCATCAGATAGGATTTGTTCCACCATGTACTGTCTGAGTAGCTTGTGTATAATTTCCTTTCTTTTGCTTCATTACCCGGTACATGCATTCATACAGTGAGGGTATTGCAGGAGCTATATTTGTGTCATTGTCATAAAGTTGAAAAAAGAAGTATTGAATACAATTCATGGATCATTGCCAACTGGCAAATAAAGTTTTCATCTAAAACTGGTTAAACGTACAAATATTAAATGTACTTTTTTTGTCATAGTGTAAACATTATAGTACATGCAGAACAGGCTATATTTCAGCTATATTTCAGCTAGTCATTTGTTTATTGAGTGGGTGGGTGTTCTTCCTTGATTCTCTTAAATATGCTGATTTGGTGGGTATCCATTATAAAATTGTTCGAATTAAACAAATCTTGTTTCAAGAATTTCAGTGTATGTTATAATGTATTTAATTTCTTGATTGGTTGCCATGCATTCATTATCATCAATATTGAATAATTTTCAAAAACTTATTACTGATCAATACAAATAATTTCAACCGAACATACAGGCATTTAGTTTACTTGCTTGAAATGCCCTAATTACAAAAAAGATAATTTCCAAACTATGAAAAGTGTTGAAGTTTACATGTCTTGAGGGTTCCATTTGACCCTTTGACCCCTTGAACTTCCAAAAAAGCCACATTTTGACCCGAAGGATTCTGGCTGAAGGGACATTTTTTTTTAAATTATATGTAATTTAGCCATTTAATCCTATCAAAAGTTATCAAAATTTTTAAATGACCTTTGAGATTGAGCACCTAGTGGAACCCCTGTGGGTCAAGTATGCCTCATTCACAAACATAAGCACATTAACTGTAATAATTGTGATAATTCTACAACGAGAGGCACATATTTCATAATGAGACAAGATCATATTTGAGCAATTGAAACTATGTGTGTAGCTGGGTTTTCCCGAGGATTATTCAGCTAGAGGTCCTTGGACCCTCGTGTTTGATAAATTAGGGGTCCTTAGTAAATTTGTAGGGTTCCAGATATGCGGATTATACTTGACAAAGGTTTATTTGAGGGTTCCCAGGGATGCACAGTTAGTTAAAAATGGGAGTCAGTTGAAAATGGGAGTCAGTTGAAAATGGGAGTCAGTTGAAAATGGGAGTCAGTTGAAAATGGGAGTCAGTTGAAAATGGGAGTCCCTAGAAAGAAAAGGTTGTCAGGGACTCAAAATTTCTGGGTCAGGGAAATCCCTGATGTACCAATATACGTAATCAGATTCATTTTTATGCAATTATTCCTTTCATCACATGAATGCTACAAATTGAGCACAATTGAATTTTAAATAGACCGGTCTGAATGGTACAATATTGATTCCTGTTATAAAGTTGTATTGGATGTATTGAAGACCTTATTTACCTTGTAATGAAAGTAATCTCATACAGGAATACACTATCACACTTTGTGTGTAATTATACATGTACCTAAGCTCATTCATCATGTAATATGAATACTTACATGTAATAACCTAGCTTTAACCTGGTTGTCACGGTAACAGACTTGTCATATTTGTTTACTTTAAGATATAATGCATAATATTTGTTTGTTTTATGAAATATTGAGGAAGATTCTGTATCTTTCTGTTAATCTCACATTTTTGTTTGACATGTCCTAAGATTTCAAGCTTTTACCAGGTCATTGGGGGGGGGGGATACTAGTATACATAGTCAATAACTGATTAACAGTGATCAATTTATAATCCCCACATTCCACTTTTCTTCTAGGTATTTCTTATTGAATTTTCTTAAAAATATGTATGGGGCCTAACAAACTAAGCGTTACAGACAATATGTATGGGGCCTAACAAACCAAGCGTTACAGACAATATGTATGGGGCCTAACAAACTAAGCGTTACAGACAATATGTATGGGGCCTAACAAACTAAGCGTTACAGACAATATGTATGGGGCCTAACAAACCAAGCGTTACAGACAATATGTATGGGGCCTAACAAACCAAGCATTACAGACAATATGTATGGGGCCTAACAAACCAAGCGTTACAGACAATATGTATGGGGCCTAACAAACCAAGCGTTACAGACAATATGTATGGGGCCTAACAAACTAAGCGTTACAGACAATATGTATGGGGCCTAACAAACCAAGCGTTACAGACAATATGTATGGGGCCTAACAAACTAAGCGTTACAGACAATATGTATGGGGCCTAACAAACTAAGCGTTACAGACAATATGTATGGGGCCTAACAAACTAAGCGTTACAGACAATATGTATGGGGCCTAACAAACTAAGCGTTACAGACAATATGTATGGGGCCTAACAAACTAAGCGTTACAGACAATATGTATGGGGCCTAACAAACTAAGCGTTACAGACAATTTTGATATGAGACAATTTTAGTATAACTACTCGAAATAACTACATGTACTTATAATCTTTTTAGGAAATTTGGTATGAAACCAATCTTCTCTCTTCCCATTTTACAAATAAATGGATGATAAGATGACTAGGCTTGGCAGGAACTGTAGAGTTTGTTAAAACATTCAGGATGGGCATTCAAGTATTTATAAGTAAAGGCCATTTTATTATTAATATGTTGATTGAGGATGTGATATGGATGGTCACATAATGACCTAGTTCTGTGAAGTAGCGTAATGACCGAGTAAAATATAAAAAAACTGCGGAAGTTATTAAAGTTTTGTATGTAATGTCTTTTGATTTATAGATTACATACTCTACAGGTTAGTCAAAGCTTGAAGTATACAACGTACTCTGTGATTACATACTCTACAGGTTAGTCAAAGCTTGAAGTATACAACGTACTCTGTGATTACATACTCTACAGGTTAGTCAAAGCTTGAAGTATACAACGTACTCTGTGATTTATAGATTACATACTCTACAGGTTAGTCAAAGCTTGAAGTATACAACGTACTCTGTGATTTATAGATTACATACTCTACAGGTTAGTCAAAGCTTGAAGTATACAACGTACTCTGTGATTTATAGATTACATACTCTACAGGTTAGTCAAAGCTTGAAGTATACAACGTACTCTGTGATTTGTAGATTACATACTCGACAGGTTAGTCAAAGCTTGAAGTATACAACGTACTCTGTGATTTATAGATTACATACTCTACAGGTTAGTCAAAGCTTGAAGTATACAACGTACTCTGTGATTTGTAGATTACATACTCGACAGGTTAGTCAAAGCTTGAAGTATACAACGTACTCTGTGATTTATAGATTACATACTCTACAGGTTAGTCAAAGCTTGAAGTATACAACGTACTCTGTGATTTATAGATTACATACTCTACAGGTTAGTCAAAGCTTGAAGTATACAACGTACTCTGTGATTACATACTCTACAGGTTAGTCAAAGCTTGAAGTATACAACGTACTCTGTGATTTATAGATTACATACTCTACAGGTTAGTCAAAGCTTGAAGTATACAACGTACTCTGTGATTTATAGATTACATACTCTACAGGTTAGTCAAAGCTTGAAGTATACAACGTACTCTGTGATTTATAGATTACATACTCTACAGGTTAGTCAAAGCTTGAAGTATACAACGTACTCTGTGATTTATAGATTACATACTCTACAGGTTAGTCAAAGCTTGAAGTATACAAGTACTCTGTGATTTATAGATTACATACTCTACAGGTTAGTCAAAGCTTGAAGTATACAACGTACTCTGTGATTTGTAGATTACATACTCGACAGGTTAGTCAAAGCTTGAAGTATACAACGTACTCTGTGATTTATAGATTACATACTCTACAGGTTAGTCAAAGCTTGAAGTATACAACGTACTCTGTGATTTATAGATTACATACTCTACAGGTTAGTCAAAGCTTGAAGTATACAACGTACTCTGTGATTTATAGATTACATACTCTACAGGTTAGTCAAAGCTTGAAGTATACAACGTACTCTGTGATTTATAGATTACATACTCTACAGGTTAGTCAAAGCTTGAAGTATACAACGTACTCTGTGATTTATAGATTACATACTCAACAGGTTAGTCAAAGCTTGAAGTATACAACGTACTCTGTGATTTATAGATTACATACTCTACAGGTTAGTCAAAGCTTGAAGTATACAACGTACTCTGTGATTTATAGATTACATACTCTACAGGTTAGTCAAAGCTTGAAGTATACAACATACTCTGTGATTTATAGATTACATACTCTACAGGTTAGTCAAAGCTTGAAGTATACAACGTACTCTGTGATTTATAGATTACATACTCTACAGGTTAGTCAAAGCTTGAAGTATACAACGTACTCTGTGATTTATAGATTACATACTCTACAGGTTAGTCAAAGCTTGAAGTATACAACGTACTCTGTGATTTATAGATTACATACTCTACAGGTTAGTCAAAGCTTGAAGTATACAACGTACTCTGTGATTTATAGATTACATACTCTACAGGTTAGTCAAAGCTTGAAGTATACAACGTACTCTGTGATTTATAGATTACATACTCTACAGGTTAGTCAAAGCTTGAAGTATACAACGTACTCTGTGATTTATAGATTACATACTCTACAGGTTAGTCAAAGCTTGAAGTATACAACGTACTCTGTGATTTGTTTGGAAAATAATTTTACTGCCTGTGCCTTTTCAATGGGGAAAATATGCGCTGTAAGTCCCAAATTTGGGAAATAAGAGCATGGTTATTTTACTTATAAATGCTTTAATTTTTTATATTTTTTTAGGGGGGGGGGGATGGACACTATTTTGGGGAAAATGGAGGCTTTTTTGCTAGGGGACACAGCTGAAATTCGGCAGTTAAATTGAACATAAAATCACTGGTACTAGACATGAACAAGTTCAAACCCACACTACAGAACTAAAACAAAAGAAAGTAAAATGATAACATACAAAAATATATAGACTGTTGATTAAAAGTCAATAATATATACAGTCAGGCCTCGTAATATATAGACTGTTGATTAAAAGTCAATAATATATACAGTCGGGCCTCGTTTATTCGACAATCCTCTATCCGAATACTCGGTATCATCTGAAATAAATTTCAGGTCCCAATGTATCCTCTTATATACACGTCAAATTGAAATGGGCTACTCGAAACCATGTATTATTATGCCCCCGTAGAAGAAGAGAGGGCATATTGGTTTGCAAAATCATGTCTGTCAGTTGGTCCGTCTTTCGATGGTCTGTAACCTTTTCGTTTCCGATCAGTAACCCAAGAACCCCTTGACCTATCATCCTCAAACTTGGTCCACATATCCATCTTGGGTAGCAGAAGAACCATATTGATTTTGGACCCGATGAATTCGAATGAACAAGGTTCGGCTGTATTTATATATTGTACATATATATCTATTAGGGATGTCACAGTCAGTATTCGGTTATTTGCTAACCGGTTAACCGTTTAATCATCCGAACGGTTAACCGAACATAACATTCATTACATGTTTCGTATTTATATGACAACGGTAAACTAGACCTATATTCTGACGTTACTACTAGTTTGGATTATAGTGTTTGATTTCTGCTAAGTACTGAACATAATACATGTATATAATTCATAAAAATATAAATAAATATTAATTATTTTTAAGGAAATATATTTTTGTATTTCAAACATTATTGTATGATACTTGATAAATTGACGTATTCCATATCACATTTGATTTATCAGACAGTTACAATATATTGGAATACAACAATGTTAAAATACAAAGTTAAGTACAATAGCAACATCATTTATCTGTCTATTTTAGTTTGCCTAAATTCTTGAACACCCAAAGAGTTTCCGACTGTCATTTGAAATAAACGACAATTAAATGACATTTTCATTAAATATTTGTAGCAAATGCTTATATGTCAAACTGTTAGTTGCAGATTATAGATTTTGCCCCCTTACATCGGGGTTTCACTCCTTTCAGGGACAAAGAATTGAGATTGTTACTACGTATATCTTGCAATTTATATTTTTCGATTTTCCGAAATGAAAAGTAGATGTTTTTATAAAAATAAACGATAAACCAGTAAGTGATTTTACTTACCGATAACCGCATGTTCGAACGGTTAACCGGTTATTCGTTTACATCCCTAATATCTATTTATCTTAGCATAAATGTTCAAGTCCCATTCACTTGCATATCACATGTACATAATACTACATTGTATGGTACATGTATATCTAAATAAATCATTGCATGCTCTTCGAATAACTTCCTTTGGGTTAAATATCAATAAAAGTTTGAATTAATGTTCTAAATAAAATGTGTATTGTATATTTACATTATTGATTTACATAACCTTAAAATTGCATGTCATATTTTCTGTATTGAAAGTGTAATTAAATTTAGTATGAGAATGTTAGTATGTTAGGCTGTAATGTTTGAAGATATGGTGTATTTAATTAGTACAAAGTTCATATTGATTTCAATCTGTTGTTTGAATTACGAGGTATTGTTTGAATTGACATGACACATTTTGCCTGTTTATTTTAAGTAAAACACTCAATGCTACATCTTAAATAATACAACTGTCACCATGCATGTGGAAAAACTTACAAAACGAAATTTTGAAAACTTAAATTATCTTTTTGTGCGAATAGAAACTTTTTCAAGAAAGGTGATATAATCATGAATGCAATCATCAATGCTTTGCCCCACCCTAGGAGGAAGTTCAGTACCCCCAGGGGATTTACTGAAGGACAAACTGCAATATGTATTGTATAAATCAAATCCCACCCCTGGTGCAAGTAGTTTTCTCCCCGAAGTAGAGATATTCTGTTAACTTTTACTGGTAAATGTTGTGATAAAATTGTAATTGATGTTTTCTGACTCAAAAAAATGTGATTTGCTTGAGTTTGACACAAAGTGCTTTGTCTACCCTTATACGTACCAGTCTTGATTTATCATCAGTATAACACAACACTTGAACTCTACACCCACCTATGAAGTGCAGACTTGCAAAACATTGCAAACGTGATGTCAGTTTTTAATAAAAATCTGACATATTTTGTTGGGGAGTAAATCCCTCAGATTTTTGTTCACCTCTACATGAGAAGTAGGTGTAATTGTTGGCTAGATAATGTTTGTTTTGTGTTAGATAAGAATGTTAGAGGTATATTATGTCTACAAACATGTGAGGCTTTCCTAATAAAAATGTGATTCGTATAAAAAATGTCCTTTTATGAATGTTTGTCAATGTCAGTATGTCATGTTTTGTGGGTTGAAACTTTATACATGTACATGTTTTGTGGGTTGAAACTTTATACATGTACATGTTTTGTGGGTTGAAACTTTATACATGTACATGTTTTGTGGGTTGAAACTTGATACATGTACATGTTTTGTGGGTTGAAACTTTATACATGTACGTCATGTTTTGTGGGTTGAAACATGTACATGTTTTGTGGGTTGAAACTTTATATATGTACATGTTTTGTGGGTTGAAACTTTACAATGTACATGTTTTGTGGGTTGAAACTTTATACATTTGACCCTTGAGTTGGCCCTTTGACCCCTGGAATTTCCAAATGGCCATATTTTGATCCTCAGGATTCTGTCTGAAGGGTAAATTTTTCTGAATTGTAGGTATTTTTGGATATTAAATGCAGACATGAATTTTTTTCGCGGATTCACAAAAATCTGTGGATTTGATTAGCAAGGGCAATTTTTGAGACAGTTTAATCCCTCTTAGATAAAAAGCCAGTAGCTTCAGCTGCCTCCTGGCCCTGGACCCCTTGCCCAAATTTTCAGCTGATTTTGAAATTTTGCATTCTCATGCCTGAAAAATGGTAAAATCTGGTCAAAAGTTATCAAAAGGACCCTTAAAATTCAGCATGTAGTGGTAGGCTTGGTAAATCCAACTTCTCCTATTTCTCATTTATATTACTATTAGTCATCCAGCTTGATGTATTCTCCACCTCAGTGCATGCTGGGAAGTTATCAATCGCTTGATGATGAACACATAATCCACAACCTCCTGTCACATTGACATTCTCTGCTCTGTGGTGATTGCATAAAAAACATCAAATCAGGTGAAAAACACAATTGTAACCCGTTATACAAAAACTAACAACAAAACTCACTTTATATTTGTCATTGTCAATGACGGTTTTTGTGTGCAGAAGATGTTGGAGAATATTGTGTTGAGATGAAAATGTGATTATATTGCTGTCATCTGTATGTGTGGATTCCTGGGTTGTTAATTAAAAACTGGATATAAAATGCATTTCATCATATTTTAAACTGTCAAATTGACAACTTCTAATGCACTGTAGATACACTGGGTAGGTTTCCATGGTCTTATTCACTTAACTTATTACATCTGTCTCTGCAGGAATATGTTGACTGTCTCGACAATTATACAGATTTACTACCATCTTACCTGTCTACTCACATAATGCACCTGTTAATATTTCTACCCAGGGGAATTTGACAATTTGTTTACTTTGGGGTCAAATTCTGCACGCTTTATAGCCAAGCATTTTGTCTACATTCTCACAGTGGGAAATGCTAATACCCCTCTTCCAGGTTCCATTAAATATCCAGAAGACGATTCCTGACAAGTATCACCGAATGATTCCGGCTCCGAGGAAATATACTTGAGTGGGATTTTTATTGATCCCTGAAGTGGGGAATTAGCATTTCCCACTGTTGGGATTTAGATAAATGGCTTGGCTCTATGTTTGGGAATATTTAGACCCCAAAAAAGACAAATTATCAAATTCCCCTGGGTCAGCCCGCCTGACTCCCCCATGGAGCAAAAATATTGATAAGGTGAATAATGTAACCTGCACCTCTGATTCCTACATTTGTAGCAGAATTGCATGTTAGTACGGTTTGATAAGCCCGCAATACTGGTTAGGTCAGCAGCTGTCCTCTGTACATTAAGCCCGGAATACTGGTTAGGTCAGCTGTCCTCTGTACATTAAGCCCGGAATACTGGTTAGGTCAGCTGTCCTCTGTACATTAAGCCCGGAATACTGGTTAGGTCAGCTGTCCTCTGTACATTAAGCCCGGAATACTGGTTAGGTCAGCTGTCCTCTGTACATTAAGCCCGGAATACTGGTTAGGTCAGCTGTCCTCTGTACATTAAGCCCGCAATACTGGTTAGGTCAGCTGTCCTCTGTACATTAAGCCCGGAATACTGGTTAGGTCAGCTGTCCTCTGTACATTAAGCCCGGAATACTGGTTAGGTCAGCTGTCCTCTGTACATTAAGCCCGCAATACTGGTTAGGTCAGCTGTCCTCTGTACATTAAGCCCGGAATACTGGTTAGGTCAGCTGTCCTCTGTACATTAAGCCCGCAATACTGGTTAGGTCAGCTGTCCTCTGTACATTAAGCCCGGAATACTGGTTAGGTCAGCTGTCCTCTGTACATTAAGCCCGGAATACTGGTTAGGTCAGCTGTCCTCTGTACATTAAGCCCGCAATACTGGTTAGGTCAGCTGTCCTCTGTACATTAAGCCCGGAATACTGGTTAGGTCAGCTGTCCTCTGTACATTAAGCCCGGAATACTGGTTAGGTCAGCTGTCCTCTGTACATTAAGCCCGCAATACTGGTTAGGTCAGCTGTCCTCTGTACATTAAGCCCGGAATACTGGTTAGGTCAGCTGTCCTCTGTACATTAAGCCCGCAATACTGGTTAGGTCAGCTGTCCTCTGTACATAATTGAGATACTGATGAAAAACATCATAAACCACCCAACACAACATCCATAGTTGTTTTATGCATAATGTCACTTAAAAAGGACCAGATAATGTTATTGTTTTGGAAAGAATTTTGTCTTATCAGAAATATGTAGGTTTTTTATAAGGATGTCAACGAATACCAAAATTGGTATCCGGATACTCGGAACGCCATCCGAACGAATATCCGGATACTCGGAACAAAAATTATCGAAATGTTAACGATTTGCTTGTAATGTCACATAATTTCGCGACTTAAATCATCTATTTGCACCAAACAAACTTACTGTGCATGCAGTCAGCTAGGTTCCAGTTCATTGAATTTCCGAAGTTATCGAAATATTTAATGTGTACTCTGAGTTTAAAATCGTTAATATTTGATTTCTTATAACAGTTTTATCTGATTTTGAGAGCATGTGTTCATAAAGGTAGGTAACTCCGTGTGATTGTGTACTTTCGTTTTGACAAACTCTTGCGCAGTGATCTCCCTTTGTTTTGGTGTGAGCCTTGATTAATGTTTACACAAGAATTCCAAATGTTATCAATAAAATACAGATTCAATAACAGAACGGAATCACTTTTGCTCGTGAAGTTAGAATCCAACATGATGTCAGTTAACACACGACGTTGCTCGTACAGACGCTCCATCATAAGGTAAGTCGAATTCCATCTCGTTACAACATCCTGTATCAGTTCATGCTGTTTAGATCCAAGTAGTAACTGTCTATTTCTCATTTCAGCTGAAAGTGTAGTAGAATGTTTAAAATGTCCCACGAGTTTACGACACCTTGCCACTGTCTTACTCACATTCTGTAATTCAAGTGCAGGTTTTATACACAACTGCAACGTATGTCCAAAGCACCCTAAATCACTCCATTCATCACACATACGCCCAGCACACTCCATGTTTCTTGCGTTATCGTGGACACAAGTCTCTACTTTACCGGTTAATCCAAACTCAGATATACAATCTTGAAGTTTCTGAGCGAGATTCACACCCGTGTGTCTCTCCGGCATAGCTCGTGTTAGCAACACATTGCTATTCATGAGCCAATCTTTGTCTATATGGTGTTCCGTCACTGTAATGTAACTTTCGGTTGCATTTGAGGTCCAAGTATCCGTTGTAATTGCAACAGAAGAAACTGACTCTAGAGAAGATATTAATAATTCCCGTTCACTTTCATATCTTGATGTTATCCTAGAACGAATAGTATTCCGTGAAGGAACTTTATACACGGGTATCACAGTTTCCATCAAACTTAAAAAACCAGCACCTTCCACTACACTTAACGGCATGTAATCCATAACAACCATATTTGTGATCGACTGTGTGATCCTTTCACTCTCTGACGATGACACTTTTTTCGGCGTAGAGACAAATGATGTAATAGAAGCCTGTTTCTTAGCATCACTGGTTGGAGTACTTTGACAATTTTGATTATTTTCCACTGATGGGTGCTTGGCACGTAAATGGTTCCTCAAGTTGGTAGTGCCCCCAGAATAGGCAAGTGAAGTCTCACACAAACTACATTTTGCTGACTTGCGGTCATCCGCCCTCGTGAAGAACTTCCAAATATTAGATTGTAGACTCGGAGGCATGATGATTTAGGATATTTTAAACTTATTGTTATTATATAGCAGTGATATATAGCAGAAAGTTAATGACTAACTGATGATATTACAGCAGTGTTGTCAGTTTTATTTTCAATCATAACCAATTGGTAATCTTGATACAAATGAGTAATATTTAATTGCTATTGGGCGTTGCGTGATCTGGACCAATAATATACGTCAATATATAACACTTGTTTGTTACAAGGGGATTGTATTTGTAGAATAAACCATACTTCAAAGCAGCATAAAATTAATAATAGCAGCCCGTGAGCAAAGAGTGTTTGTAACATGCGGCGTAAGACTAACGCTCAATTTGTAACCCCCTTCCCCACCTACTACAATTAACACGAAAATCGATGTAATTAATTCCAATAGTGTCACCCTTAATGAGGTATAATTAAACATGTTTGTAAAAACAACAACACCAACCAGAGAACTTTTTTATACAATTTTATTTACTCGTATCTTTAATTGGTTTTAGTCCCGTGAAAAACATACTTTAATATACGCCGCAGTGATTATCACGCTTTAGGGTATCTCACAAAGACACCGATGTGCAAAGAAGACCATAAACAATATGACACACGGTATCGAATTGATTCTATTGTTATAGGTGTTAAAATAAATTGTTGGTCGTTAAAGATACTGAGAGTCAAATATTTCGTAATTTTAAACGAGTATCCGAATGCCAAATTGTGATTCGGATACTCGGAACGGAATGCGGATATCCGGATATCCGGATACTCGTTGACATCCTTAACAAGTTGACAAAACTTTTTTATTCTCCGCCTGACTTTGTATGTAGATAATAGTTTGTGACAAACACATCTGTTCTCTTCATCATGGTGTTAATATTGAAGTTTGTGTTGCCTCCAGGGTACAATGGTTTAATTGATGTCAGTGTAAGGTCATCAAGGTATGTGATAGTGGATCAAATACTGTCTACATTCAGAACTAAACAGTCATAATATTGCTATTTAATTATTGTTTATGTTGCAATCTTTGTCCAATCTGATACTAAAAATCAAGCATTGAGCTGTGACTATATTACTCAATTTTAACCAATTCTGAACTCAAGTATGCAGAAAGTATACCTTAATCTGACAGGAATTGCCTTAAATACAGCCATTGGCTGTGTTTGTTTCACATTTCATTTACGCAGTACATGTATCCCTGTTTTAAAGTTGAGTATCAATTAATTGACACCACTGCTGGTTTGAATCGGACCAGGGCCCTGATTCATAAAGCTCCTAAGAAGAAAATTTCCCTTAGTTACATGTACATTTATATAAATTTTCCTTAGATTGTCATACAGATCATTAGATGGTCAGTGGTTCAACCCGCCTTCCTTCTCTCACATTGCTGGAAATAACTTCATGACCCTGGGGCTGTTATGACTGCAAAGCCACATTACAATTTTTTTTTTAAACATGACCTGTGAATTGTCTTAAATTTTAGATTGTTCTGTCATTGATTGATCAGCATAGGAAATACCTTAAGCCATTTGTTACTGTTAAATTATTGCTTCCATGATTTGTTTAGAACGCTTCGATGTAGTCCATAATTTGTTTTATATAGGTGGTGATGACCCTTGACCCTTTGTTGACTATATGATCTTATATAATTTAGGTGTAAGGTGAAATGTACTTAATAGCTTGTCACAAGGTTTTAATACAACTTTTGATTATTATCTTGCCATGGTCATCGACTGACTGGAACATCACAATGAGTCATACAGATACTGGTATATGGTTAACTGTTGGATGACCTTCTAAATTTAATCTAAACTCAGTGACCTTTGACCTGATCCAAAGTTTCAACCTTTCATTGATATGTTCAAGTTAAAAATAAAATGGAGAAAGTTTCACACATGATTTTATGTTCGTATGTGACTGTCCATTTCATTTGAAGTCTCCCAGGAGGTCTGGGTTTGAGGGCAGGGCATGGCATGGCATGGCATGGCATGGCATGGCATGGCAGGGCAGGGCAGGGCAGGGCAGGGCAGGGCAGGGCAGGGCAGGGCAGGGCAGGGCAGGGCAGGGCAGGGCTTTCTGTGACATTTGGCTATGGTTATTTGTTCTCCATCTCTGAATTGTGTGGAGAAGTTGTCAAGAAAAAAATCACAGAAAATGACTCTAAGGCTTTCATTAACTAAAAGGCTACAGTGTGTTTAGAACTGCCAGTTTACATGTGTATTGTCTAAGGCTTTCATTAACTAAAAGGCTACAGTTTACATGTGTATTGTCTAAGGCGTTCATTAACTAAAAGGCTACAGTTTGCATGTGTATTGTCTAAGGCTTTCATTAACTAAAAGGCTACAGTTTACATGTGTATTGTCTAAGGATTTCATTAACTAAAAGGCTACAGTTTGCATGTGTATTGTCTAAGGCTTTCATTAACTAAAAGGCTACAGTTTGCATGTGTATTGTCTAAGGCTTTCATTAACTAAAAGGCTACAGTTTACATGTGTATTGTCTAAGGATTTCATTAACTAAAAGGCTACAGTTTGCATGTGTATTGTCTAAGGCTTTCATTAACTAAAAGGCTACAGTTTGCATGTGTATTGTCTAAGGCTTTCATTAACTAAAAGGCTACAGTTTGCATGTGTATTGTCTAAGGGTTTCACTAACTAAAAGGCTACAGTTTGCATGTGTATTGTCTAAGGCTTTCATTAACTAAAAGGCTACAGTTTGCATGTGTATTGTCTAAGGCTTTCATTAACTAAAAGGCTACAGTTTGCATGTGTATTGTCTAAGGGTTTCATTAACTAAAAGGCTACAGTTTGCATGTGTATTGTCTAAGGGTTTCATTAACTAAAAGGCTACAGTTTGCATGTGTATTGTCTAAGGCTTTCATTAACTAAAAGGCTACAGTTTGCATGTGTATTGTCTAAGGGTTTCATTAACTAAAAGGCTACAGTTTGCATGTGTATTGTCTAAGGGTTTCATTAACTAAAAGGCTACAGTTTGCATGTGTATTGTCTAAGGCTTTCATTAACTAAAAGGCTACAGTTTGCATGTGTATTGTCTAAGGCTTTCATTAACTAAAAGGCTACAGTTTACATGTGTATTGTCTAAGGCTTTCATTAACTAAAAGGCTACAGTTTGCATGTGTATTGTCTAAGGGTTTCATTAACTAAAAGGCTACAGTTTGCATGTGTATTGTCTAAGGCTTTCATTAACTAAAAGGCTACAGTTTGCATGTGTATTGTCTAAGGCTTTCATTAACTAAAAAGCTACAGTTTGCATGTGTATTGTCTAAGGGTTTCATTAACTAAAAGGCTACAGTTTGCATGTGTATTGTCTAAGGCTTTCATTAACTAAAAGGCTACAGTTTACATGTGTATTGTCTAAGGGTTTCATTAACTAAAAGGCTACAGTTTGCATGTGTATTGTCTAAGGCTTTCATTAACTAAAAGGCTACAGTTTGCATGTGTATTGTCTAAGGGTTTCATTAACTAAAAGGCTACAGTTTGCATGTGTATTGTCTAAGGGTTTCATTAACTAAAAGGCTACAGTTTGCATGTGTATTGTCTAAGGCTTTCATTAACTAAAAGGCTACAGTTTGCATGTGTATTGTCTAAGGGTTTCATTAACTAAAAGGCTACAGTTTACATGTGTATTGTCTAAGGGTTTCATTAACTAAAAGGCTACAGTTTGCATGTGTATTGTCTAAGGCTTTCATTAACTAAAAGGCTACAGTTTGCATGTGTATTGTCTAAGGGTTTCATTAACTAAAAGGCTACAGTTTACATGTGTATTGTCTAAGGGTTTCATTAACTAAAAGGCTACAGTTTGCATGTGTATTGTCTAAGGCTTTCATTAACTAAAAGGCTACAGTTTGCATGTGTATTGTCTAAGGGTTTCATTAACTAAAAGGCTACAGTTTGCATGTGTATTGTCTAAGGGTTTTATTAAAATTTATCGATGGTTTCTAAAAGATCATTATACATTTTGACCATTGCTGTTTCAACGCCATAATATTTTCGATAAGCACTTTGGTACGCAGGAAGGAGGTTGTTGCCTTCAATATGCGCATTAATTTGGTTTAATGCAGATTTTTCAAGTATTTTGGATAGGAATGTTAAATTTGACACTGGACGATAGTTTTTCAATTCCAGTGGAAGACCTTTCTTCTTCAACAGAGGTTTTATCACAGCACTTTTCCACTCCTCAGGGAACACCCCAGATAGCAGTGATTGGTTTATTATTTCTGTCACTATGGGAACCAGTTCTGAAAAGTACTCCTTCAATTTTGTAGTTTGAATCACATCTAGTTCACATGTTGTAGATTTTGATGCATATACAAGCTTCAAGACATCATTTTCAGAGAGTGGTTTGAATGAAGAAAATGTAGTTCCAATCACAGGTGAATTTGAGTCTGAAGAATTACCATTGATTGATATATCACTAGGTATATTGTCAAGATCATTTCTCAGTGTGATTATTTTATCAGCAAAGTATCGCAGAAAGTCATTTGCCAAAGATACTGCACTTGTGTGTAATGGGAGTGGATTGTCCTTTGACCTTCCCAACAAATCTGATGTTACAGCATATAACTTCTTGATATTTCCTTCTGCCTCTCCAACTTTTGTCTGATAGTACTCATCCTTGGCCTTAGAAAGTTCTGCAGTATATCTGTTTCTTACTCCAGTATATACCTTTTTTGACAGGTCTGATTTGTCATTCATAAAGATTTTCTCTATTGATCGTCGGTACTGTTTCAGCTGTTTTATGTAACCAGAATACCAAGGTATTGTCGGCCTACAGAGAATAGTTCTCTCTTTCAGAGGAGCATGTTTCTGAACAATGTCTGAGGTGATTCTTGTAAATTCAGACACAAGATCGTTTACATTGGAAGTGTTTACTACGATGTTGCTTAATTCCATAAAATCTGCTCGTATGATTTCACTGGATACGGATTTCCAATTTCGAGATTGGATTTCTTTCTTAATCAAAGGAGGACGACACTGTTCAATATTACAAGTGACAAAACAGTGATCGGAGATATAATAGTCTGATAAAGGTTCTGTTGTTGTCATGATCGACTTGAGTGCAGCGTTTGACACCATTGATATCCCGATACTTATTCAAATCCTTCAAGAGGAATTTGGTATTCATAGCACTCCCCTGGAATGGATTGAATCCTATCTCACCAACAGAACTATGAAAGTCTTGGTTGAACAGTCAGCATCTGACACTGAGCCATTGAGGTTTGGTGTTCCACAAGGTTCTTGTGCTGGACCTGTGATCTTTACTCTGTATATAGCGGCTCTCAACAAAGTGGTGCAGAAATATCCTGCAGATCTCTATGGATACGCTGATGACCATAAGATTGCTATGAAAATTCAAGCGGGTAATTCTCAAAATGAGATAGCTGTTGTTCAACTACTTAACAGCTGCCTCAATGAAATCATACAGTGGATGACCACCTTTAAACTGAAAATGAATCAATCTAAAACTGAAATAATTATGTATGGAACCAGACAACAGTTAGCTAAACTGAACATCACAAGTGTTAATGTCGGTGGGTGCGACGTAAAATGTGTGGATCATGTCAGAGACCTGGGTGTTATAATGACCAATACACTCAATTTTGACCATCACATTCAGAAAAAGTGTCAGATAGCTCATGTGCAGTTACGAAATCTAAGAGCTATACGTAATCATCTCACAAAAAAATCAACTGAATTATTAGTGCATGGATTAGTCCATTCACACATTGACTTCTGCAATGGTTTATTTACCGAAATTCCAGCCTACCAAATCAATAAACTCCAGCGCGTCCAAAATCATGCCGCCAGAGTTGTCATGAATGTTCCATATGACACACCAAGTGCTGATCTTCTGAAGAAATTACATTGGCTTCCGGTTAAAGCAAGGATAATGTTCAAAGTTCTAGTGATAGTATTTAGAGTCATCAAAGGTACAGCTCCCCTATATCTGAGGAAGATGTTTGTACCTTCCGGGCAACGGTACAGACTACGTTCACAAAGTGACATAAGCTTTCACATACCAAGACGGCGAACAAAACTAGCCGACAGATCAATGACTGTTATTGGTCCAAAATGGTGGAACAATTTACCTAGTTATGTAAAAGAAATTCAAACTGAAGCCGGATTTAGATCTAAACTGAAAACCCATTTGTTCAGTATGTTTCATGGGTGTTAAAGGATAAATGAACACGAGAGTGGTATTATATACATGTGTCATGATTAACTGTGTCTTAATCTAAGTTCTAGAATCATGTTAATGTAAATGATCTTTATGTGTGAAGCGCAATAGAATATTTTTATAATGTTTGCGCTATATAAATGTCATGTATTTGTATTTGTATTTATTAACTAAAAGGCTACAGTTTGCATGTGTATTGTCTAAGGGTTTCATTAACTAAAAGGCTACAGTTTGCATGTGTATTGTCTAAGGCTTTCATTAACTAAAAGGCTACAGTTTGCATGTGTATTGTCTAAGGCGTTCATTAACTAAAAGGCTACAGTTTGTTTTACACAGGCAGAGTAATCAATTCTTGTAGAGTGAAGTGTTATATATTATATGCTGAACACGTTTGTCCTCTACCTCTTGACATATTTGAGAAATTGTCATTTGCTTGTGATCCAGCTCCTAGTGGACCCCTTACTTGTGAAAGAACAAGTTCTGGCAATTTTAGCACTAACCCAGGAATATTTGCCCAGTTAAGCTAACCACTGTTACCTGAGTGAAATTATGGTTCTCTTAAAATAGCAGTAATCTTTACTGAACAGAAATACGGATAACAAACCATTTTCACCACATAATTCTTTCTTGTCATGCGACCTGAGTGACTTAACTAGCTGGTCATTGCCTGTGTGTTTGTTATTACTTTGTATAAAATGGACTTCTCAGTCTGCAGTCCCTGGTTCTGCGGGTACTTAATGAGCTTCTGTCTGTGTTTGTCTTGGTCTCTCACTGATCACTGAGGCATTTTATATGTTTGTAATATCTGTTTTAAGATACAAATGCCTGCACAGAATGTATTGAAGACTTGCCTACTTGTCTCAATGACTCTGTATTATGTATAAGAAGCATTATCGGAGTATTGTAGCCTCAAAGTTTTCATGTCATTCTGTTTTTTGGTAATAGTGAAACTCCAACAGTGAAACAACAAGACATTAAATATATATATACTCAGCACATTTAAATTTCACAAACTTACCTAGGGATGCAAGATAAGAACTTAACGTGGCATTATTTCATTTTTCACAAGGATGAACACTAAATCACTCACTTGTAAATGTACTGAGTATCACTCACTTGTAAATGTACTGAGTATCACTCACTTGTAAATGTACTGAGTATCTCTCACTTGTAAATGTACCGAGTATCACTCACTTGTAAATTTACTGAGTATCACTCACTTGTAAATTTCCTGAGTATCACTCACTTGTAAATGTTAATATTGGACCAGTTGTTTGGTAGATTTAGTAAGAATGGTGCAAGTCCCAATTTTGCTAAATTCTGTTGGCATTCCTCTGTCAAGAAGATACATGTGACTTCCACATGCGTACTCTCTGTGAGCATTGGGTGCTTATTCTGAGAATGTAATGGCAGTGAAATCAAAGCACTGTGTGGAAGTTATCTGTATTAGAACTACCAGGCTTGTTTCTGTCCATTTTGGGAAAAAGACTCGAGAAAAATTAGGAAAATTTGTGTTGTAAAATTTGCCACTTTGGGAAAACTAAAATTAATCGCTTTTAAACTTAAATTTTGGGAAATTTCATAGTTTAAAGAACAGACTTTTCATATCTAAATTTTACATAAACAAGCATTCTAATCAACATCTCTTATATATCAACTGTCAAAAAGACTTGAAACATATCCACAAACATTTATGGAACAAGGGACAATAATTTAATTCAAAGAGCTTCAAGATAAATACCAGGTTGCTCTAGTAGGTGATTTTTCGTAGGTGTTTTTTCTGATTGAGAAAAACCCAGATATTTGACTTTTGGAATGGGTCAGGTAGCCTGACCGGTGGGAACTATAGAAAAAGGCCTGCTGTACTAATGAAATAAAAATTCTAAAATAACGTCCGCTGTTTTCAACTGTTTCAATTTAAAAAAATTGATATTTCAATGATCACGGTTTTACTGTATTCTTAATTGTGTACGTAACAATAAGTGATATCTATGTTGCTGGCTATCTTCACTAATTAATGTATCCAAAGTCCATACATGTATAGTTGACTTGCTTAACTTTACAGTATTTATTGACCTGATTAAATAAGTGAATAATTAATGAGTTACCCGTTAGGACGAGTTTAAGAACTGCGTAAATTAGTCAGTGTAATTAACATTTATTGTGCTATGAATATTTTATGAATATATACTGGTTGGATTATAAGACTTTATAATATTACATTTGTATTGTGTGTATATAACTGTACAAAAGACTTGTTGATGAAGGTGTTTCAGACTTGGTGAGTTGACATTCAGGTGACGTACAAACATAACTGAATATGAGCGACTTTGTTTATATTTGAATTATTTCTGCTGATTGTAGTGTGAGAGACATGTGGTACATGTTGTCAGATATCAATTTCCTAGGTAGACCGGGGACCGTATTCACAAACGTTTTAAGACTGAATCTCAGACTTAGACTTTAAAATGGTAAATTTTCATTTTGTTCCTACATTAATATTACACAATATATTTTGATAAAATATGGCAAAAGTATAGAGTGAATAATAAGAAATGTTCTGGCAAAAAACTTATCCGTTTAAATCTAATGAAAACGAAATGCTTGTAAATTTATTTTTTGCTATTTTAAAGTATAAGACTGAGATTCAGTCTTAAAACATTTGTGAATACGGGCCCTGAGTTCCCCAAAACTTACAGAAAATATATTTTCTTCGTCTATAGTAAAATTTCTATTTGTTACCTGAGAGTATGAATTTTTACCAGATATTTTAGGTGGTCAGATGCATTTGTCAAACTCTGATAAGTCTGAGTTTAAGAATTTGCCCTACCCCTGATTTCATGAAAAGAAACACAGACAAGCATTTAACTGTAAATTTAGAAAGGCCTTATAAAGTTATAATTTAAACAACACTCTGTATGTATTGTTGTAAACATTCATTATTGTGCCACTGTGTATTCTTAGTGTATGCATCAGAAAACTACCCGTATTCATAGCGGTCATTGCTTGAATTAACTCACTGTATAACACAGTTACCTCCCCTTGGCTGTTCTGACTACGTGTCTGTAATCAGACTCGTATCTAGGCACATTGTTGCTGAAATATCAGCATCGTGATTGTATTTCACATGTTATTGTATTCTCCAGGGGTATTTTCTCAAGAAAATCCAAAGACAGTAGCAGTGATGGTGAAGAACCTGGCTGGAAGCTGTTCGGAAAAATCCCGCCAAAACCAGCATCGTCTAAGAACCCCGATCAGATACAGATAGAGTATAAGGTATTGTCAAGCTGATACAATCATTGTGTTTATGTATTTCATGGTGTAGCCGGCAAGGTTATGTATATAAATCAGACTTCAGCTGATATCTCCTTTAGGGAGATACATTTTTAAAGCCAGAAGGTATACAATTTATCATATATACAGTGGACTCTCATTGGATCGAACGTGTAGGGACTGACGAAATTGGTTTGTGAAAAGTGTAGTTCTAGTCAACTGATGTTGTGTTCAATGTATTTGTTTTTAATACGCAGAAACGAGTCCATTTTAACCCAGCTGGTAGGTTGTTGTTCCAATTTTACTAATGTGTCTGTCAACATTACACATGCTGTGTCACTATTGAACACAATCGAGCTAAGCCAGTGATGAGGTGAGATAATGTATTGTTCGACCCAAAGGTGCGATTTATATTGTATTTTATGTTGATGGGGCTGAATAATTTGTTAGAGAGTGTGAGGCTGGACAGTTCAAAGCAACAGTAGTAAAATAATATACCGTAGATTGTATAGAGAAGTTTACTGGAACTTTGTGATCAGTTCTAGTTATATCCAGGATGTCTGATGCTACCTAGTTCTAGTTATATCCAGGATGTCTGATGCTACCTAGTTCTAGTTATATCCAGGATGTCTGATGCTACCTAGTTCTAGTTATATCCAGGATGTCTGATGCTACCCAGTTATAGTTATATCCCGGATGTCTGATGCTACCTAGTTCTAGTTATATCCAGGATGTCTGATGCTACCTAGTTCTAGTTATATCCCGGATGTCTGATGCTACCTAGTTCTAGTTATATCCAGGATGTCTGATGCTACCCAGTTCTAGTTATATCCAGGATGTCTGATGCTACCCAGTTCTAGTTATATCCAGGATGTCTGATGCTACCTAGTTCTAGTTATATCCAGGATGTCTGATGCTACCTAGTTCTAGTTATATCCAGGATGTCTGATGCTACCTAGTTCTAGTTATATCCAGGATGTCTGATGCTACCTAGTTCTAGTTATATCCAGGATGTCTGATGCTACCTAGTTCTAGATAATAACTATATATTGTGAATTTGTCCTGATTTTCACTGATTTAGGGATCTAGATATAGCCCGTAGGTAGAGTTTTAGCACTGGGACCATCAATATTCTTTGGTTGCCACATAAAAATAATCGGAATTGACAGGTAAATCAGAGATTTTATGCCTTTGCTTGTGGAAATAAATAATACACGTACATATTGTTATGTAATAATTCACCAGAATAAAGTTGTACGTATCAAGGAACATTCGCAAAACAATTCTACCTACTTTTTTGCTGTATGCAGAAAGTTAGTTTAATGTTCACCCCTGGATAGTTAGTAGTTACACATATCTGGGGTCATCTGTTCTGTATGTTTTTTCTTTTTTGTAGGCTAAACATTTGGAAGAACAGCAAGTAGCCAATCGTGCAAAGAAAGAAGATATTGAAGTTATGTCGACTACGGCTCTTATTCTGGAAAACAGGCCAATGTAAGTCACAATGTTAGAGCAAACTTTGCTGTTAAAACGGTTTTCAAATCATTTGCTACTTTTATATGCATTAAATGTCTGAGGAATAGAACTGGTTGACCAATGACTTCAGGGAGAGCAATCAGCCATCAACTGTACAGTAAAACTTTCACACTGACAGACTGGACCGTAACAAAATGAGCAGCGTGAAATCAAGTAAGAATCAAACACAAGGACTGAAATCTATATGAATACAGGGACTGAGCTTTCTGCATTGTCTGTAGTTCGGAATACGAGTGTCATGGTTATGTCGACGTTACAATTGTAGTAACAACCAGGAAATTTTGCCTTGAAAGTGCTTATGATACGTATACCGCATACGTATTTGTCCATCTGTATAAATGGTTTTGGTGATTTTGTCCATCTGTATAAATGGTTTAGGTGATTTTGTCCATCTGTTTAAATAGTTTAGGTGATTTTGTCCATCTGTTTAAATGGTTTAGGTGATTTTGTCCATCTGTATAAATGGTTTAGGTGATTTTGTCCATCTGTTCAAATGGTTTAGGTGATTTTGTTCATCTGTTTAAATGGTTTAGGTGATTTTGTCCATCTGTTTAAATAGTTAAGGTGATTTTGTCCATCTGTTTAAATGGTTTAGGTGATTTTGTTCATCTGTTTAAATGGTTTAGGTGATTTTGTCCATCTGTTTAAATAGTTTAGGTGATTTTGTCCATCTGTTTAAATGGTTTAGGTGATTTTGTCCATCTGTATAAATGGTTTAGGTGATTTTGTCCATCTGTTTAAATGGTTTAGGTGATTTTGTCCATCTGTATAAATGGTTTAGGTGATTTTGTCCATCTGTTTAAATGGTTTTGGTGATTTTGTGCACCTATGTGATAGGGATTTTGTGCACCTAGGTGATAGGGATTTTGTGCACCTATGTGATAGGGATTTTGTGCACCTAGGTGATAGGGATTTTGTGCACCTAGGTGATAGGGATTTTGTGCACCTAGGTGATAGGGATTTTGTGCACCTAGTTTAACGCAGGTTTAACTATAAATGTTGGGTATTAGTTTTGAAATCTAAATAATATGCAAGTAAAGAACTCTTGTGTCAAGTTATCACATTTATCATGAATGTTATTAGATGGTTAGAAAACTGCACACAATCTGGATGATTTAGACAAATCCATTACATACTCTGTGTTTTATGTTCAGGAACTTAACTAGATCACTGCTGTGCCTTGTATGTCGCCTGAGTTTTCTAGTTGAGAGAAAATCCTATTGTAATAATACAGTATGTCTTTGTTTTAATAAGTAGTGGAAAAGTTCTATGCGATGTAAATCAATGACATTTTGTGAGACTGTTTAGTGACTTACTCCATTATGGATGTACTAGAGGTCTAACATTTGCAAGGCGTTTATATTCATGTTCTGGTACATTTAGTTAGCAACATTCCACTTCAATTCCAGACTATTCCATTGGAGTATACAGTCAAACCTCAATCATAAGACCACCTTTTGGACTCTTGAAAAGTGGACTTCTTATTGAGGTAGTCTTAATATTGAGGTTGAATTAAGAGTAAAAAAGTGAAAATGGACTTGAAAATTGTGGTTTTAATTTTGAGGTGGTCTTATTACATGTATTGAGGAGGTCTTTTGCTATATATGCAAAAAACGCTACTATGAACTGTGTTTAACAAACAAATGTGAGTTATTGATAAACATTCAATATAGGGAACCTATGTGACTGAGTGGTTTAGGTTACTGACTGCAAATCACTTGTCTGTCACTGCTGTGGGTTCAAATCTCATTGGGGTATAGAATTTGTGAGGAAGCCATCTAGCTGGCTTACAGAAGGTCGGTGCTTCTACCACGTTGTCTTTGTCGCCCCTAATACATGTAGCTGGAATAGTCACTACATGACCCTGGCTATTTAATTCACTTAAAGCCCCTTCACAAAAACAAAAACCCCAAAACATTCAGTATAAATCATGTGTACAATTACAGTCTCTATAGTACTGTGAATGTTCAAACTCTAGATGGACAGCATCCATGTGAAATTTGAATTCATTTCATAATAGATGTCGACTGGTTAGAAAAGTTTCATAACTTATGAAAACTCAAACGGAGACCATTGTTTCAATGGCTTACATATTTCTGTACAACGCCGATGTCTTAGAATTCTCAAGGTTATATTGTTTTCATGTCTTATTGATCCACCATTTCTACAATTCTCTTTTGTATTAAAGAAGAAGTCATCAATTTTTATGGTAATAAGACTGCAGATCGTTGAATTACTGTTGACTTGATGGGACTTTATTTCTTATTCTTCTGCGACAACAATTTGCATAATTTCTCTTTGAGTATCAGTATTTTACAATGCAATTCTCACCATACTTTAGTTCCAATCATTTCGTCTGAACAGTATGTTGTAGACCACAGGGATTTATTTGCTTTTATTTTGCCTGCACCAGTCTCCACATTAGTGAATACATAGTTCTCACAACAACAATATTTACCTCCCTTGCTCTGAATTGTCGGCCATTTTGATAGGCTAATTTCCTGTTTATGTTTATGGGGAATATAATGTAAATGATGATAAACTAATCCGATGTATAAAAATATTACTTATTCATTATGCTCATGTGGGCATTTGGCTCAGTAAGTTGAAGAAAAAGTGGTTGTCATATGCAAATTCTCTTGGTATTTACTCAATTATCACATATTTGGATATTACTGCCATAAAGGCTTATCAGTTTTGCCTATCAAAATGGCCGACAGTTCAGAACAAGGGAGGTAAATATTGTAGATGTGAGAACTATGTATACTACTTAGGGAGGGTGTAGGTAGAAGGCACATAAACCACAAAATGAGGTGGTTTGCCAAATATACTATACACCATTAAAACGCCATTGAATAGCATGTATGTATGTAAATCAACAGAAAAAAGAATATAATATTTATATACATAATGTCACAAAAAATTTCCTAAAATGAATTGATAATGAAATTAAGAATAATTAATCTTTGAAAGTTGTTATGTTTTGAACAAGAATTTACATGTATCTTACAGTAAAATGCTTCAGACAGTTGGTACAAAATGATGCCAAAATGAAATGGATGCATTTTTAACGGGGTTTAGCAAATATTGCAGCCGTACTATTCAGTGCTTGCAAGTATAGTGATATTAAACTTGAAGTCTTACTAGCCTTGTATGCTGAAGGGATAGGGTTAGGGTAAGGGTTAGGGGTTAGGGGTTAGGTATAAATATTCTGCTGATTCTAATACTAATGATTTTAATCTTTAACATATTTATGTTACATCGATTGTGAAACAGGTCATGACAACTTATATCAATCACTCATGCTGACCACTTCCAGGGTTATATCAGTCACTCATGCTGACCACTTCCAGGGTTATATCAATCACTCATGCTGACCACTTCCAGGGTTATACCAATCACTCATGCTGACCACTTCCAGGGTTATATCTATCACTCATGCTGACCACTTCCAGGGTTATTTCAATCACTCATGCTGACCACTTCCAGGGTTATATCAATCACTCATGCTGACCACTTCCAGGGTTATATCAATCACTCATGCTGACCACTTCCAGGGTTATATCAATCACTCATGCTGACCACTTCCAGGGTTATATCAATCACTCATGCTGACCACTTCCAGGGTTATATCAATCACTCATGCTGACCACTTCCAGGGTTATTTCAATCACTCATGCTGACCACTTCCAGGGTTATATCAATCACTCATGCTGACCACTTCCAGGGTTATATCAATCACTCATGCTGACCACTTCCAGGGTTATTAATCAGAACCTGCACCTAATTCAGAGATTGTGAAGTTCGTGGTTTTAACCTTGCCTAAGGTGAGATTCGAACCCTGTCCTTAGGATCAGGTGTCAGGGACTGCACCCCTTGTCTAGCCTGCCTCCCTAGCCAACCTGTTCTAATTCATTGAAGTTTCTATTTATTGAAATCAACACCTCTTAGATTACAGAAAATTGTTTTCCCTGGACATGAGGACTTGCTAGTTATTATTATGAACATTTTATGTAAGATTAGTGAAATGAAGTTGAATAAACTGGCGATTTGTCTGTTTGCTCGGTGGTTCACATTATTGCCCTTCTGAAATCTATCACGGTTTTAGGATAATGTCCAATGTGTGATATGATTATAGAATACATCTTATATATCAAATATATGTTGAGTTGATTATGTTGGATTAAGGTCATTGACCATATATATGTGCTATATTTAATCTGATTAATACTATGTGGTTATATATAATTATGCATACTTTAGTGCCATTTTTGGATAAAATATAGTAACATTGAACTACTCTGCTTTATGTCTGAATTGTTGAGTATTTTTGGATAAAATATAGTAACATTGAACTACTCTGCTTTATGTCTGAATTGTTGAGTAGCCGTCTTTATATTGTGATACCACTGCTCTGTTTTGCTTCACTCTAAAGTCATGTAATCTGTATAGCACATAATGCCTGGACCGAGAGGATCCTGGGGGATCCAGTAGACAGTAGGCAGCTCTGGACCGAGAGGATCCTGGGGGATCCAGTAGACAGTAGGCAGCTCAGTAACCATGTTGTAAAAGTTTTAGGTCAATATCTTGGTTATTGCCCTTAGTACGCTAGTTAAGTGCAGTTTTATTAACTGCGAACACAGGAATATATTACCAGGACCATTACATTTCAAAACAGGTGTAATGGCATGTTCATGTTTGCCTGCAAGCTTATTGATAGAAAAATAATCCAAACAGCAGTTCAGCTTTATGCACAAGTACATTTCCTTACCTAAATCTGCATGGATCGGTTCTGAAAGTTCATAGACTTGTTCGCCGTCAATCTAACAGCACTGTATCATATGCTAACAATCCAGTGAAATAATAACAGTTAATCATTATTTCGCTGTTGACACAATAAAACACAAAGACACAAAATGAACACAGCAAATTGCCGTCATAAACACCGGCAAAGTAAAACACACCATTTATTTGACGATACAACCGGAAATTGATATTTTAGTTAATGACTTCATAATGTCATTTTCACAGCTGTGTGTCTATGATTGTATTAAAAGCACATTTATATGGGTCATTGACTGTTTGTTTGATATTGTTTATACTACTGATTTAATATTTCTGCCCGGAATACAAAATGTGTGTATATTTTATACATGAATAGGTTAAATATGATTACTTATATGTGGTGAATAAAGACTAACATTTGTCATAGTTTTATGCCCCCACCCCCACCCCCCCTCCCCTTTGAATGTTGAAGGGGCATAAAGTGTTACCCTGTCTGGCTGTGTGTCCAACCATGCGAAAAATTGGTTTTCAATCAATAACTTTTATAATGATGCATGGAATCATTTCATATTTGGCACATTAGGAAAGGATGATCAAATTGTTCGATTTGGGTGACAATCCACCTATTTTTGGAGGAGTTATGGCCCTTTTTCTACTTAAAAGCCCATCGTGGGGTCATCCGTGTCATATGGACACATCTAGTATTTATGTATATTAACTTTCATATGTGATCAACTTTATACCTGGAACTGTAACATAAAATGTATTTTTTGCTATAAATGTATAAAGTTATATAAGGAACTATAACTCAAAAAGTTAAAGTAAAGGCAAAAAGGAATATTTCAGTGGCTGATCTGCTCTGGCTTTATAAAGTTCTGTGTGTATGTTCGAGGTTCCTGTATAGAGAAGTCTGATATAATTTAATCATGAAAATGTAAGCCAATGCAATATGTGATGGAATTGATCTATCATGTGACATTGTCATTTTACTGTAAATTATGATACACATACATTACCATACTGAGAGGATAACATGCAATGGAAATATTCATGCATTTGTCAATATTTTGCCCCAGGGGGTGAGTAGCGGGCTGAACCAGGGAATCGCACTTCCAGGATCAATTAAAAATTCGACTTAAGTTTATTTCCCAGGACCTGGAATCATTAGGTGTGTCAAAGTCCCACCCATCGGGAATCATCTTCCGTCTAAAGTCCAGTAGATCATTGCTGCACCCCCCTCCCCCTAGGGCAAAACATTGGTTAGTGCATTATGGTGCAAAAAAAGCTTTGTACCAGTATAGTTATCTGTTTGCCAGTAATTATTGTGTCAGAAAATATCTCTGCTGTAATTGGTCTGTCAGTCTTCTGTATTTGTTGTTTCATATAAAACAATAACCCTGTAAATATCTGCAGAATTACGGTAATATTTCTTGATTCAGTTTCTGGTATTACGATTTACCAGCTGACTGGAATGAAACTCGACACAATATTAAAATCAATAAGAAGATGGAAATATGATTGGATGCTTAGTGAACATTTCTGTCAAATTATCGTGTTTTCGTGACAAGACTTACGTGGTGTCCATTGTCTTGTACTGGATAAGGAAGTAGTTTGGCGGGTTTAGTTCAGTGAAGTCAAGTGCAGAGCTGCCAATATGGTTAGAGATTTAAAGTCTACCTCTTGTCACCTTATTTCCAGAACCCCGTAACTCAATGTTTGACGGTTTTGAGTATTTGGTATCGCTGAAACCGTCTTTCCAAGCTCTTTCTATCTGTACTACTAATATTGTTCTGGAATGGTCATAACTTTAATAAAATGCAATTCCATAACCCAATATGTAACTATTCTCTACAGGAGGGTAAAACTTTAAAGTTGTTTTTCTCAAAACAACGAAAAACAAGTTATGGGGTTCTGGAAATAATGCATCGCTCTGTCTGATTTAAGCTCCATACTTAGAGCTTACGAAAACTTGATGACTGACGTTGATAACTGGGTCAGGGTATAAGCTTTATGTGATGATTGAAGTGAAGTAAATACGTCTACAGGTCTACAGTCATTTAACTGCCATGGTCCTCTTCAACTTCAACTTCAATGTGGTTACTTGTCAATTCCGCCAACAGACTTTTACTCAGAGGGGGATACTCTACATAGGTGTAGTGTCACTTGGTTCCGTTTTTAAAAGATCAAAAGTGTTGGATAAAATTTAACTTGTATTAACACTGTACACAATACTCTCATACTACTGTTACAGCTGGCACATGGTGGAACCTTGTCTTGTAGGTGTCCAATCTGGGTGCTGAGAGGATACTCTCATACTACTGTTACAGCTGGCACATGGTGGAACCTTGTCTTGTAGGTGTCCAATCTGGGTGCTGAGAGGATACTCTCATTATACTGTTACAGCTGGCACATGGTGGAACCTTGTCTTGTAGGTGTCCAATCTGGGTGCTGAGAGGATACTCTCATACTACTGTTACAGCTGGCACATGGTGGAACCTTGTCTTGTAGGTGTCCAATCTGGGTGCTGAGAGGATACTCTCATACTACTGTTACAGCTGGCACATGGTGGAACCTTGTCTTGTAGGTGTCCAATCTGGGTGCTGAGAGGATACTCTCATACTACTGTTACAGCTGGCACATGGTGGAACCTTGTCTTGTAGGTGTCCAATCTGGGTGCTGAGAGGATACTCTCATACTACTGTTACAGCTGGCACATGGTGGAACCTTGTCTTGTAGGTGTCCAATCTCGGTGCTGAGAGATACTCTCTGATCTCTGTTGGTTTATGTTGGTGCACTTTCTAGATAAAGTTATAACTTGTTGGAAATTCCAGAGAGTTTGTAATTAAATTAAACATCAGAATAATAATCTTCTTTGGGAAAAAACCCATTATTTTATGGAAGTATCCTCTTACATATGACTTAAAAAGTACCTGTTCTATAAGATACTTGGCCCCATATTTTATCAGGTCTGAAACGTAAGAGATGCCATAGTTTCTCTGCACCAAGAACCGTATTTTCCCTCAAAATCAAGCAAAAACACATTTTGTGATGATGTCACATGATTTTGATGACAAGTACATTGAACGGACAGGGTGAAAGCAGTTTGCATGGAAATTGCTGACACACACTAATATGCCACTTGGTGGTTGTGTTAATTAGGAATCATACAGTAACTCATTATCTAGATTATGTTTTATCAACACATCAATGACACTTAGGAAGTGGATGAATTGCTTCATACTGGGGGTGTCAACGAATGGCTATTTTTGTGTTTCTGGGATTACTTATAATTTTAGGGCCTAAGTGTCATCAACAGAGTGTTATATCTCTCTTGCCCCCAATTATACAACATGAAGTGTCAAGTAACACCTGTAGATGTTATTTTCACAGGTAAAATGTCATTCAATGCGATACTGCCCATCATTGAAATTTAATACACTTGCATTCAGCTTTAATATTGAAAATGTATATTTATCGAAGATTCGAATAATAATAATAATAATACATGTAACGACTTTATTTAAAGAGGCAACACAGTTGGGCAAGCCCAGTTTTCCCTGTGAGCCTCTAGAATGCAGAATCAGTATTCGAATATTTGGATGTACAAACATTTTTTAGACAGCTACCTTTTCTACATTGGCTAACTTTTCACGCTTACTTCCCCTACCTCTAAAAACCGCACATCAGATCTGCCCTTCTAAAGTTTTACTTGCATTTGAATTGTTTTCTGTCAAATTACGAGATCTTTTAAAGAAAGTGATAACGACTGAAGAGACATTGAGTATCATCGCACCATTAGTTTGTGAGACTTATACATGGATGATGTTGACAGTAAAACAATTATTCATGTGAATTTTTAACCAACTGATTTTACCCCAAGATACAAGCATATATATATATATATATACCATATTGTTCTGAAGTAATACACCCTTACAGATACCACGTACTGAAGACAGTGAAGTGTTTTACTCTCCAACAAATCAGTCTTAAACTATAAGTGTGGAGTTCATGTCCATTTGAAATTGTGCATGGTATTAGTTTTATTACTCTTTTTTTGTAACCTGGCTTTAAGTCACATAACCGCAAGGTCGTGTAGTGTGACTTTTGCAGCTATTAGGGTGTAGGACAGCCCCCAGTTTCTGTTCTAGAATTATTTTGGGCTTCAGTGGGCACCTGGGTAGAACCACTCACCAGCTAACCAGTTTGATAGCTTCCTCATGTTCAGACTCTACATCCTAGATGGGATTTGAACCCGCAGCAGTGAGAGTCTGTAATATACAAATATTCAGTAAATTTCAGTAATGTAACGTACCCCTTATCGAAAGGTTAATCAATCCGCGTCAAGGTTACAAACGTTGTTCAGTTGAAGAGTTATTGGTTTAGTGGTTAACATAAGATTTGATTGGTTTGCATAACACTGATATGCAAATAGCATAACAATGTTAGAAAAAGATAAACATGATGGTGTGGTTATTAGAAATTTTACGGTATATATTTAAGTGTGATGTTGTAAGATAATGAGGTTTGTAATAAAATCACTATGTGAGAACATGCCCTGGGATAATGTCTTGAGGTAGATATAAGTACATGTTTGTCATTTGATGTTACTTTAAATGCACATTCATTGGATGATAAATGATTTAAATTAACAAAATTTGTGAATACTACTTTATTCATTGAGCCAAGTTGTTAAAAACATTTTCTCAATAATTGGCTAATGTAAGACTACCATAAGTCGGTGTAAGTCATGACATTATTTATAATATTGTGTATGACTTACTAGTGTTTGGTTTTATACATACAAAATACACCCATGACCATGTTTAGCACAAGACTGTCCACTTAAAAAACCCATTTTATTACGTTTAAATAATTCCTTAATCCACACAGTTAGCCGAGTTGGTTGGGATCTTGACTGACAGTCGTAGGTCTGGGACATGAACCTGATACAAGGCTTATATGTTCTGTGTGGTTATTTGACTGAAGTCTGAAGATACATACAATGACATTTGTCTGTCTCCTCTGATTTACATGGACAAGTTATCATTTGTTTGTGACCTCTGACTGATATGGACAAGTTATCATTTGTTTGTGACCTCTGACTTATATGGACAAGTTATCATTTGTTTGTGACCTCTGACTAATATGGACAAGTTACCATTTGTTTGTGACTTCTGACTTATATGGACAGATATCATTAGTTTGTGACCTCTGACTTATATGGACAAGTTATCATTTGTTTGTGACCTCTGACTTATATGGACAAGTTATCATTTGTTTGTGACCTCTGACTTATATGGACAAGTTATCATTTGTTTGTGACTTCTGACTTATATGGACAAGTTATCATTTGTTTGTGACCTCTGACTGATATGGACAATTTATCATTTGTTTGTGACCTCTGACTTATATGGACAAGTTATCATTTGTTTGTGACCTCTGACTTATATGGACAAGTTATCATTTGTTTGTGACCTCTGACTTATATGGACAAGTTATCATTTGTTTGTGACCTCTGACTGATATGGACAAGTTATCATTTGTTTGTGACCTCTGACTTATATGGACAAGTTATCATTTGTTTGTGACCTCTGACTTATATGGACAAGTTATCATTTGTTTGTGACTTCTGACTTATATGGACAGATATCATTAGTTTGTGACCTGACTTATATGGACAAGTTATCATTTGTTCGTGACCTCTGACTTATATGGACAAGTTATCATTTGTTCGTGACCTCTGACTTATGTGGACAAGTTATCATTTGTTTGTGACCTCTGACTTATATGGACAAGTTATCATTTGTTTGTGACCTCTGACTTATATGGACAAGTTATCATTTGTTTGTGACCTCTGACTTATATGGACAAGTTATCATTTGTTTGTGACCTCTGACTGATATGGACAAGTTATCATTTGTGACCTCTGACTGATATGGACAATTTATCATTTGTTTGTGACCTCTGACTGATATGGACAAGTTATCATTTGTTTGTGACCTCTGACTGATATGGACAAGTTATCATTTGTTTGTGACCTCTGACTGATATGGACAAGTTATCATTTGTTTGTGACCTCTGACTGATATGGACAAGTTATCATTTGTTTGTGACCTCTGACTGATATGGACAAGTTATCATTTGTTTGTGGAGGAGCTGGTTGATTCTGGTTGGTAACCTGGGAGCATTGGTAAGGTCAACCAACTGCCATACATGACTGACATACTGTGACATCAAACAACATCTTATAGGTTATAATTAGGTTCATGTTTGCCTGGGAAATGTGTGGGGAGGCATTGTCTTGTGTACATTTTTATGGTGTTCCCTGTAACACCTTAATCTGTCTTGCCATACTGTTAGTGTTAAAACCTTCATGACATCTCAGGTACTTTGTATTAGCTTACACATTGCCAGTTTAGCATGATCATATTTTATGTTATTTGACTATAATTCAATTCATGATAATGTGAAACTGGATGTATAAAAATCTTAACAACCACACTGTCTTTTTTAAGGTAGTTTTTATGCACCCAAAGGGGCATAAAGTGTTACCCCTGTCAGTCTTTTTTAAGGTAGTTTTTATGCACCCAAAGGGGTGTAAAGTGTTACCCCTGTCAGTCTTTTTTAAGGTAGTTTTTATGCACCCAAAGGGGCATAAAGTGTTACCCCTGTCGGTCTGTCTGTGTGAAAATTTGTTTCCAATCAATAACTCTTGAAAGGAGGGAAGGTTACACGTCATATTGGTCATAAAAGCATAGGAAAATAAAACACTGGTCAAGGGTAAATTCAGTTGCAATCCACCAATTGTTTGAGGAGTTATGGCCCTTTGATGCATTCTGCTGAAAGCCTAGAGATGGGGCATCCTTGTCCTGTTAATATATCTAGTTTATCCAGGTGCAGAACTACTGTAATTGCTCTTTATCTTCCAAGTATTTCAATACCAGGGGCTTTATTCATAAACATTTTAAGACTGAAAATCAGACTCAGACTTTAAATGTTAAATGTTCTTTCTGCTCCTACATAATTATAACAATTTAGATTTTAATACAAATCAGCAAGTGTACAGATTGTAACAGCGCAATCATATTCAGACAAAATTTCATTCAACGAGAACAAAAGGCTGGTAAATATAATATTTGCACATCTAAAGTCTAAGTCTGAGTTTCAGTCTTAAATAATCACTTATCATGGATAAGTGATTTGTTCAACAGTTGATCACATGACAGAAGGTGGTGAAATCTCAACATCTTACATTTTTGACCGAAATTTGAAGTTCATGTTTTATATTATACATTTCACCATAATTATAAACATGGAGATTTTTTGTTTCATTACAGGAACTTGCCAAGCAAAGACAGAGAAGAGTCAGATAGACATCAGAGAGAGTATGAAGCAATGGTAGAAGCTGCCAAAAGAAAAGGTAAATATTTGCAATGATTAGTATTGTATCTGCTGGTAAAACAACTTGATTGGACATTAGGAAAATATAACTTAACATTGGAATGGAAAAGGGAATATTGAGATGGAAAAGGGAACATTGGAATGGAAAAGGGAACATTGGGATTGAAAATGGAACATTCAGGATGGAAAAGGGAACATTGGGATTGAAAATGGAACATTTTGGATGGAAAAGGGAACATTGGGATGGAAAAAAGGGGAACATTGGGATGGAAATAGGGGACATTGGGATGGAAAAAAGGGGAACATTTGGATGGAAAAAGGGGACATTGGGATGGAAAAAAGGGGAACATTGGGATGGAAAAAGGGGACATTGGGATGGAAAAAGGGGACATTGGGATGGAAAAAGGGAACATTGGGATGGAACATTGGGATGGAAATAGGGGACATTGGGATGGAAAAAGGGGACATTGGGATGGAAAAAGGGGACATTGGGATGGAAAAAGGGGACATTGGGATGGAAAAAGGGGACATTGGGATGGAAAAAAGGGGAACATTGGGATGGAAAAAGGGGACATTGGGATGGAAAAAAGGGGAACATTTGGATGGAAACCCATGTTTTATTTTTGATAATTCACTAGTGAAATAACAAAAAACACGACATCAAGATCGCTTTACAGTGTGATAGCCACCTATACTATGCGTAAAAAAGTCTATTTGCAATTTTTGTTATAAATACATTTGTGGTCATAAATTATTAAATTTATTAGAGCAAACATTTGGCAAGTTTTCATCATTTCTTAGATTATTTTTTTTAATAAATTCCATAATTTCTGTAACATTATGTAATATCCTAAATGTGTGTGCTGAATTAAACTGAATTCTCCCAATAGAGTGGTAAGTTACGATGCTGGTGACATTTAATTTCTTAGTGTTAAACAAGACAAAGTGTTAGCGCATGACTCTTCCAGTATTGGAAAATCAATACCTCATTTGTCACTCGACTTTCCTGCTTTTGTTTTCTGCATTTCATGGTTTTTTTCTATGCAAAAATTTATGTATTAAATTGTTATTTGCATTGTTTCTCAGAGCAAAAACAGTTAAAACAGAAGAAAAAACAAAAACAGCAACAGCTAAGACAAGAAGAACAGTTGGTGGCGGCCGCACGTGTCTGGAATAAAGAAATTCTACCCAACTGGGATAGCATGTATGTATATCATAGTACAGAAAATTGTATACTCCGGGTTTTCCCTAAGATTTTTCAGCTAGGGGTCCTTGGACTCTCGTGTTTGATAAATGGGGGGGGTCCTAAGTACTTTTTAGGGGTCCCAGATATGCAGTTTATACTTGACAAAAGTTTATTTTAGGGGTCCTAGGGATGCACTGTAAGCATGTGTTTTGTGATCATGATTGGTGACTTCTTTTTTCACAAGTCAATTAATTACTTGGGGCTAAATCAGATAATAACAAGTTAAAACCTGAAATTTTACTGTGTTATGTGTTCTGGTTTGTTTACAAAAACTGTGAATGGAAGCTTTAAAGCTTCGTTCTGCTTATATAATACACTAGCCATCGAGACCCAGGTCGTGAAAGTGTTTTGTTATTTTTAGAAGTAGTGCCCTCCCTTTGATAGCAGGTGATATTATCATATGATCAAACAAAATATCGCCTGCTTGGCCTTTGGGCATTATACATCGTAACTGAAGGTGAAATAATCAGTCATAACCAATAAAGACAAGAAGCGATATTTTATTCTATCTTGCCCATTCAGTGTAAAGTTATTAGATACTAGATTCATAGAAATACAAGTGTGCAGCTAGACTACCAGCTGCGTATAGTTTAGTCATTGTCATGTAACACTATTACATGTACAGTAAGCTATCTATCTCTGCTAACATGTCTTTATTGTCATTTTAAATGTCAAAGTTGAATCGTCTTGTTTCTGTTTCCGTTTAACGTTTGAGTGATTCAATTTCTCAGGAAAAACTCCAAGAAAGCAAGAGAATTGTGGTGGCACGGAGTACCGACCAATGTTCGTGGTAAAGTGTGGAAGTTGGCACTTGGCAATGATCTCAATATTACTCCTGGTAAGTGGACATATTTTGTCTGTCCAAGCTTTATCAATACATAGTTCCCACATCTACAATATTTACCTCCCTTGTTCTTAACTGTCAGCCATTTTGATAGGCAAAACTGATCAGCCCTTATAGGAGTAACTTCCAAATTTGTGATTATTGAGAAAATACGAAGAGAAATTGCATGTGACAACCACTTTTTATTTAACTTACTAAGCAAAATGCCCCCCATGAGCATAATTAATAAGTTATCTTTTATATATCGGATAAGTTTATCATCGTTTACATTTTATTCCCCATAAACTTTAAGGAAATTTGCCTAATAAAATGCCCGACAATTCAGAACAAGGGAGGTATATATTTTAAATGAGGGAACTATGTATAACATTGTCTCTAAAGTCAGATGTTTATAAATCTGTATGTACGAGGTGTTTATTTGTTCTGTACATTTGTTAGCAGAGATTTTATTACAGTGTTAATCTGGTGTGTTGATTTACATAAGCTCAATAATATGAGCAAGGAATGCGCTAATTGTGATGATTCCCCAGATTTTGTTAATAAAAGCATAATGATGTCATGAGTTCTCTCCCTTGATTCCCCAGCTTTTGTAAATAAATACATAATGATGTCATGAGTTATCTCCCTTGATTCCCCAGCTTTTGTAAATAAATACATAATGATGTCATGAGTTCTCTCCCTTGATTCCCCAGCTTTTGTAAATAAATACATAATGATGTCATGAGTTCTCTCCCTTTATTCCCCAGCTTTTGTAAATAAATACATAATGATGTCATGAGTTCTCTCCCTTTATTCCCCAGCTTTTGTAAATAAATACATAAAGATGTCATGAATTATCTCCCTTTATCCCATCTATAGTTCTCTCCCTTTATAGCTTCCACTTTGTACTATATATACATATACCAAAGAAGGGATAAAGGGAGAGAACTTCACAATCCCCTGTGAACCAGTCTTATCAGTTTCTGAAGGCAATAAGTTCATTACACTGAATGCTATTTTTGTCTTGGTGAATTCAAGATTCAGGTTTCTTATTTCTGTCTTCAGAATTGTATGAAATTTGTGTAAGTCGAGCTGCAGATAAGATCAAACAGATGGACGAAGCCCCAGTGTTAAATGGCATCTCAGAATGTAAGTATGCTCTCCTACATTTGCATGTTAAATGGCATCTCAGAATGTAAGTATGCTCTCCTACATTTTCATATATGGATGACGTCCTTATGCTTTTGACCTTGAGAAAGTATTTCCGGATGTCTTTATTTGTGAATTAATTTCAAAATCGGTTATTGTGCACATACGTATAATATAATCCAATAAATATACATTTCTGGTTACAATCCCACAATTTTGGAATCCTTGTGGCCCTTTTTTTGTCTTAAAATATGGTTTCCGATCAATAAAATTGCATAGTCCATAGCAGGGGCATCCATGTGCTGTGGACACATCTAGTTTGTTAACTGAAATCTTAATTTGTGAACTATAAAACACTGAAGTTTCAATTAAAGCTCTTCAACTCGTCTTCACTGACAATATACTTTTTGTCAGTCATTATGTTTCTTTGATTGTAATCAGCATCTGCTTGACTAGATTACAAACTTTTTCATGTTGGATTTATTGACTGCCATTTACGTAGATAGTGATAGATTTCCTAGACTGTATTACATCATTCTTTATAGCTCATAGACCTGTATAAAATGTCTGAGATAGAAGTGTAAGCTATACAACCTGTAATATAGCTTCCCATTAGATGCATTGGTGCAATACAACCTGTAATATAGCTTCCCATTAGATGCATTGGTGCTATACAACCCGTACTATAGCTTCCCATTAGATGCATTGGTGCAATACAACCTGTAATATAGCTTCCCATTAGATGCATTGGTGCTATACAACCCGTACTATAGCTTCCCATTAGATGCATTGGTGCAATACAACCTGTAATATAGCTTCCCATTAGATGCATTGATGCAATACAACCTGTAATATAGCTTCCCATTAGATGCATTGGTGCAATACAACCTGTAATATAGCTTCCCATTAGATGCATTGGTGCAATACAACCTGTACTATAGCTTCCCATTAGATGCATTGGTGCAAGTACCAATATACCTGAACATTTCTCTAGATTAGGGTTTTCCCTAGGATTTTTCAGCTAGGGTTCCTTGGACCCTCATGTTTGACAAATTAGGGGGCCTTAGTAAATTTGTAGGGTCCCAGATATGCAGTTTATACTTGACAAAAGTTTATTTTAGGGGTCCAAGGGATGCATAGTTTAGCTAAAATCCTGAGAGTCAAAATGTGGTGTTTGGGAAATATATAGGGGTCAAAGGGTTAACTCAAGGGTCAAATGGATCCCCTTCCTATTCTTTAAAAGCTCATTTGTAATCAGAGATATTTGTTGTAGAAGTAAGTTAGTTGGGTTTTAAGTCGCAAAAACAGCCAGGGTCATATAGTGGCTGTATCAGCTAGTAGGGTGGAGGGAGACACCAGGTGGACACTTGGGTAGAACCACTGACCTGTAAGGCAGCTGGATGGCTTCCTCACTGATAAATTCTACATCCTTGGTGGGATTCAAACCCGCAGCAGTGAGGGACAAGTGATCTGAAGTCAACGACCATAACCACTCAACCACTTAGGCCCCTTTGTTGTACTTCAAAATATATTGACTGTATACGTAACACAGGCCATCAACCAATTCCTATATTCCTATGTTTTTTTACTATATTTTGTTGACTAACTGGTTGATGGCCTGATAACATCATTCTATTTTTATGGGTCACATAAAGCATGAATGTCTGTTAATTTTTCAGCCTCACCGGAACCAGCATCCAGTAAGGAGTCCAGTGTAGAACTGATCAAGTTGGATGTATCAAGAACATTTCCACAGCTGTGTATTTTTCAAAAGGTAATTTTATTTCACTGTTCCGGGTAGCACTATGGAAGGATAGACACCAGGTTTCATCATAGGCGGTGAGCAATTTCTGTCGTTTTCAGCTCACCTGAGTGAAAATAGACAAAGCTTTCAGAGTTCAGAATAAAAATGTCCAACGACATCTAAACTATTTGTCTGATTTGTAAATAATTTCACCGACATGGTCCTTTGGTGACCCTCCGCCATGATTGTTCACTAAAAAAATGAAGTCTTATATGTGTGGCATCCGTTGTAACAACTTAATTCTTTTTTTGTGTAAAAACTAGCCTCTTGGGGGTATGGTCACTCTTATATAGCACTGAAACTTCAAACACTTCTTGGCAGCATCTGCTGGGTGATTTCAAAGGAATTTCACACAAATATTTCTCTTGATGGCCCTATACTTGGATTGTTCAAAATATATTTGAATATTTTATGCCTGAATGTGACTGTTTAATGCACTGACCCCATACGGCACTGACTGCATCCTTGATTTACAACATTCTGTCTGCATGCTGATGTCAAACTAATATTTCTTCAATGATCACAGGAAAATTTAAGCTCACTTCAACATTCATTATGATTTCATTATTCATAGCTATGGTAATCTGTATATTGCATGACAAACTATAGTTGATATTCTGTCTATCACATTTGTGGACCAGTTACATGTCTTGATCTAGTAGTAGTTATTTTCCTAAGGTCATTGTAGAAATAATTGTTAGATTATCGTAGTTTTGCGTCTGAATTTTCATCTGTCCGACTTAAGTTTCAATTATATCTCAAAAAGTGTTTGACCTGGAGTAAAGAAACTTCCTAGAAGTGTTACCTATCATAGGAAATATTGCTGATGATTTCTTGTGGTAAATCTGGTTGGATCTTCATACAGCAAGCTCTCTGAATGTCAACATTTCTGTCAATTTATTCTTACTTTCTTATTAAAATTCCATCTGTCTCAGTTTTTGACATTTGGGAATCACACTCTTAAACAGTAAACTCCCTGAAACCCAGACCCTGTCTGAACAGTAAACTCCCTGAAACTCAGAGCCTGTCTGAACAGTAAACTCCCTGAAACCCAGAGCCTGTCTGAACAGTAAACTCCCTGAAACCCAGACCCTGTCTGAACAGTAAACTCCCTGAAACTCAGAGCCTGTCTGAACAGTAAACTCCCTGAAACCCAGAGCCTGTCTGAACAGTAAACTCCCCGAAACTCAGAGCCTGTCTGAACAGTAAACTCCCTGAAACCCAGACCCTGTCTGAACAGTAAACTCCCTGAAACCCAGACCCTGTCTGAACAGTAAACTCCCTGAAACCCAGACCCTGTCTGAACAGTAAACTCCCTGAAACCCAGAGCCTGTCTGAACGGATTGAAAAGTCTGCTCATTAATTATCTGTCAGCGGCTGCAAAAAAGCCGTCCTGAATTCAGAATTCATAGTTTTATCCATAGAATTAATAACAGGAAAAAAGCAGACGTCTGATAATCTGAGTATTCTGGTTTCAAGGAGTTTATTGTGTCTTCTTTATCATGATGAAGAAATAAGGTAAATGCTTAGTACAGTGTAAAGATAACAGAGAGTTTGTTGTAAATATATTCTCTTCCAAAGTACACTACTATACTTATTGTAACTATAATGTAGTACCGTCCGCTCTCATTATAACGGCCATGTTTGTCCCCTAGATTTATGTCGTTGTATTGAATATGCCCGTTATATTGAATTAGATCAAGGACGCAATGTGCAGATTTATTTAAACTGGAATGTGTCGTTAAACGAAAAATTTGTAATAATGAATGTCAGTGTAACAAGGGTTGACTGTGTATAATGCCACTTGATATCAGTGTAACAAGGGTTGACTGTGTATAATGCTGCTTGATATCAGTGTAACAAGGGTTGACTGTGTATAATGCCACTTGATATCAGCGTAACAAGGGTTGACTGTGTATAATGCCACTTGATATCAGTGTAACAAGGGTTGACTGTGTATAATGCCGCTTGATATCAGTGTAACAAGGGTTGACTGTGTATAATGCCGCTTGATATCAGTGTAACAAGGGTTGACTGTGTATAATGCCGCTTGATATCAGTGTAACAAGGGTTGACTGTGTATAATGCCGCTTGATATCAGTGTAACAAGGGTTGACTGTGTATAATGCCGCTTGATATCAGTGTAACAAGGGTTGACTGTGTATAATGCCGCTTGATATCAGTGTAACAAGGGTTGACTGTGTATAATGCCGCTTGATATCAGTGTAACAAGGGTTGACTGTGTATAATGCCGCTTGATATCAGTGTAACAAGGGTTGACTGTGTATAATGCCGCTTGATATCAGTGTAACAAGGGTTGACTGTGTATAATGCCGCTTGATATCAGTGTAACAAGGGTTGACTGTGTATAATGCCGCTTGATATCAGTGTAACAAGGGTTGACTGTGTATAATGCCGCTTGATATCAGTGTAACAAGGGTTGACTGTGTATACTGCCGCTTGATATCAGCGTAACAAGGGTTGACTGTGTATAATGCCGCTTGATAAAGGACAGAGGCGAGGACACTGAATGATTTATGGTTTGCTTCATAGAAGTTAATACTAAAAATATGCGAAGACCTCAAATACGGCACAGCGGTATTAACCATCATGTCAGATCTTAATATTGTTCACCAAGTAAGAACCTGGATGAAATTGGACTTTTATATTCAATTCAATTCAATATTTATTTGCGCAAAAGGCCTCCGGCCCATACACATAAACATATATTACATTATATATACAACATTTGTGCAGTAAAGGTTATTGTACCTCGAATGTAAGATAAGATACATACGAGTCATGTTTAACATCAAACATACAGCAACAGAAAAGAAAGATATGGGACATGTTTAACAAAAGTAAGGAAATATATATATGAATCATATATCAGGAAATATATGAATAATATTTAACAAAAGTAAGGAAATATATATATATATGAATCATGAATCAGTAAATTATGAGTCATGTTTAACAAAAGTAAGAAATTATATATATGAATCAGGAAATATATGAGTCATGTTTAACAAAAGTAAGAAAATATATATATGAATCAGGAAATATATGAGCCATGTTTAACAAAAGATTTATTATATTGTCAATATTAATTTAATGGAAAATGCTGAGGAAGATTTCCTCTCTTTCAATGCATGATAAATATACATTGCCAGATTTCGCACTGTTTGCTCATTTTCCGTTTACATTAAACTATAATTATAATTCTCAATTGTTGCATGCTTTGGATAGACCTCAGGAATGTATTTGGTACGAAATTTGCTGTACAAAGGACATATTAAAACAAAGTGAAACTCATCTTCCTCACACCCTTCGCAATATATACATGAGCGATACTCTCAATTCCAATATATCTACCTTGCTCAATCATCAAAGGATGTGCAGAACTTCTAATCTTTGCCAAACATGTTCTAAACTTTGCAATATCGACATGATGAATATAACTTGCTATATATATTCAGTTCTGCTTGTTTTGTTTTATTGTTTATATATAATATACATGTATATGTATTGTTGTATATTTTAGGGTGGACCATATCATGACCTGTTACACAGTCTACTAGGTGCCTACGCTTGCTACAGACCGGATGTCGGATATGTGAGTATGAAATATTAGAACATGTATCTATATAAAACCAAAGTTACAACTCAATATTGTAGAAAAAACTGATCATATTGTGGCTGATAGTGGGTAGGCATTGAAAGTTTATTCTATTATGTATTCATACGCTCAAAATGGAAATTTACATAAATCAAACATTTCTGTATTCATCTTATCCTAAACATTTTCATGGAACTGCTCATACGAACATTTTTGTTTTGGAACTGTGCATAGAAAAATTTGACTTGTCTAGTTTACTTTCTTGTTATTGTAGGTGCAAGGGATGTCTTTTATTGCTGCTGTACTTCTGTTAAACATGGATGTTGCTGATGCATTTATATGCTTTGCCAACTTGCTCAACCGTCCATGTCAAGTGGCCTTCTTTAGAGTCGATGAAGAATTGGTGAGTTTTATATTGTCTGGAATACTGACATACTCACTCAGACAGGTCTGGAATCTAGCCCTGGTCCAGATTGGGCTGGAATCATAGATTAATTAGCCTACTAGTAACATACAGCTTTTTCTAATAATTTAGATAAATATACAAAGTAATTCTAGTAATTGTAGTAATTCTACAAAGATTGTACAAATAAGGTCCTTTGACAATATATGTACATGTATGTGTTAATTTGAAGCAGTTTTGAATGATTTGTATATACATATAACTTTGATGACTCACAGATAAAACCAGAGAATCTGTTGCTCGAGATTTATTATATAAGATTTTAATACAGACACTTGTAGTGTACTGAACTTGCTCAAAAAAGGAAGAAATTGTCATCGTTTCACTAATAACAAGAACAAATCTATATTTGCAGATGAGAGTGTATTTCTATATTTGCAGATGAAATAGTATTTCTATATTTGCAGATGAGAGTGTATTTCTATATTTGCAGATGAGAGTGTATTTCTATATTTGCAGATGAGAGTGTATTTCTATATTTGCAGATGAGAGTGTATTTTCAAACTTTTGAAATGTTCTTCACTGAGAACTTACCGGCATTACAAATATATTTTAAGAAGAATAATTTAACACCAAATCTCTACCTGTATGATTGGTAAGTGGCAATCCATATTTATAATATATATTATTAATTCCGTAACTATTACCCTGACAGTACGTTTTTCACCCTCGATAGAATACTATCACATGGCTAAAAATAGACAATTCTGGTTTTCCAAGTTCATGATGGTAGACGCTTATTGAAATGCGTTGTAAATTAGTACGTTCCGGCGCTTGCAACTATTCCAAGCGACAAAATGATGACAACTGTAAACAAACAGTTTGTAGTGTTAAAATCTTTTCATTTGTATTTTGTTTGATATAATAAAATAGATATCAGATGGCTTCCTGTGCAACAGTACATATTGTAACATTCGAGAAAATACTATTACCCTCATGTTGACAATATGTACTGTCACACAGGAAGCCATCTGATATTTATATAAAGTAATAGCGTATATAAAACACGGATAATTAAAACATCTCAAATATCTCAGATGTTTGAGTTCTCCCTCAGTTTGATCACTACTCTCAACTAAGATTTGTTTCAGAACCTAATATTCAAGTATGAATTCACAATGTACTATGTAATATAAATTTTTTATTTTCATGATAAATGGCCTCCGGCCCAATCATTTTTTCATCAAAGCATATATCATTACAACAGGTATAACAGGTCAGACAATTTCAAAATCATGTATGCCAACATTTAATGCATGCACTAATATACATCAGTATAATAATGTTACTTTGCTATGCAATAACTGTTACTTGCGGCCAAATGGCCAAAAAACAACCATACGGTCTGCTTGCATGGGTTCAATATTTATTTATCAACTCGGAAGGATGTTCGAAAAGTTGGGTGTTCGAAATATAGGCTAGGTATATATTTAACTCTTGAACTTGAGTACAAAGGGCATACAAGTAAAACATGTAATTTGTCTTCAACAATACATTCACAATATGGGCAATATCTATATTCTATATCAATTTTAAAATGTCTTCCCTTTTCAATCATAAGGGTATGACATGAACTTCTAAATCTTGCAAAACAGGATCTGTTTTTTGTAATATCAATAACATAGATGTATTTTTTTCAACTTCATAGTTATGCTTAAAATTGATATAATGAAATAGTTTTCTATTTGAGAAACAGTTTTCTCTCCAGTTTTGTACATTCTGGTCCTTAAGCCGTTGATCATAATGATTTAAAAACATATTTTGATTACCAACATTTTGTCGTTCCCATATATATCCAAATCCATTTGTATATAAATAATTGTTTATGTTTGACACCCAAGATTCAAAATCATAGTACAAAAGCATATCATAACATTTTTTAACATATCTTTCATCCTTCATACTCAAAATTCTGATCCAATATTTCATACAACGCCTTGCACACATTATATACATGTAGGGTATATCCCTAAGTCAGCTAACACTGCATCATTACAAGCATTCGGAGGCACATTCAGATATATTTTACAAGCATTAACATGAAAATGTTCACTACACTGCATATACTTCATTCCCCATAACTCAGATCCATATAGAAGAATAGGACTAATTTGTGTATCAAAAACTTTATAATACATTGAATAAGGTATATATCACAATTGCTGTAAAGAAATCACTACTTGATTTAATACACGTTTTGCCTTTACAGCAACAGACTCCGCCATTTTATATAGAGACATTCTATTTGTAAAAAATAAACCAACATAAGTGAAACCATTTAGGACTTCTAAACGATAATTATCATAGAACCATTTTTCTCTAGTTGCAATTCTACCACCATTCTTAAATACAATTATTATTTATTTATCTATATTGACAATGAGCTTCGAACCAGAACAATATTCTAGAAGTAAATTAAGTTGTCTTTGTAGTCCACTAACTGTATCAGATATTAAAGCTATATCATCTATATTTCTGTAATATCTGGGAAAAGTTGAATACCTTTAACATCGTTATGAGACAAATAATCATACAATTCATTGATAAACATACAAAATAAGATTGGACTTAGGCTACAGCCTCGACGCAATCCAACCGGACATGAGAATACATTTGAACAACCTTCATCTGTCTTTACGTAAGCTTTTACAGAAGAATAAATTGCAGTTATAGCTTTATATAAATTTACTTTAACACCATTTTGACAAAGAACTCCATACAGCTTGAATCTTACTACTGATTCAAAAGCTTTCTGGAAGTCAATAAAAGCCACATATAAAGGTTTCTTTCTAACATAAAGTTGTTTACTTACTAATGCTAACAATGTAAATGCATTGTCAGTGGTGTTATAGTCAGTTCTAAAACCTGCGTGTGATTCACATAGCTTACTATACATACATCAACAAAAAATGTTAAACGAGCTGTTATAATTGATATATAAATTTTGCTTAATACATCTACAAGTACAATACCTCGGTAATTATTGGTATTATGTTTGTCTCCCTTTTTATGGACAGGAATGATAATCGATTCTGTCCATGAAGTTGGAAATTTGCCAGACGAATATATTCTATTAAACAATTGTACAATAAGAGGCAACAATGGTTTGATACCATAAATGAAATGTTTTGCATTCATATGTCCACCAACAGCTTTATCTGCTTTGAGCTTTTTAACACTTTCACTTATTTCAGTGTATGTGATTAATGAGTTAAATATATAGTCTGTAATGTCATCTGTGTTCTCATCTTGTCTATTATCTTCTAGAGAATAAATGACTAAAATGATCATACCACATGTTTAATGAAACAGTAGAACTGTCTACATAACAACGGTTGGATAATTTTCTTATTTCAGCCCAGAACATCCGCGAGTTATTTATGTTGCGTTGTAGTCGTTTGGTGTATACTTTTTCATATTGATAACGGTTACGCCTGCATAGTAATTTGTAAGCTTTCTTCTGCTTGGCATATTCATTTAAATGAATTTGACTTTTACTCATTCTAAACAGTCGTAAATATTTTCTAGTCGTTCTTTTGGCTATTGAACATTTGTTATCAAACCAAGTTTTTGTAATATTTTTCTTCTTAATAGGTTTCAAAAATGTATAGAATAGAAAAAACACTTTAAGTGCTGTTAGTTTTGGACCACAATGGGAATAAGAGTCTACTCTTTTTGTTCTATCCTAGGTGTTGGTGTGTATATTATGCACATGTCGTCATTATTATTTTAATATTAAAACAAAATACATATACGTGTTTTATATACCATTGAATAATGTCATGTGTTATTAATATATCAAATATTTCATTTTCAGGATATTTACATTATTCACTAAATCCCTACCGCTGGATATAGCTTGCAGAGTATGGGATATATTCTGTCGTGATGGTGAAGAATTCTTGTTTAGAACTGCCTTGGGTTAGTATTTGCTTCGATATTACATGTATGTTGATAACACAGGGTTATGTGGTGTAGGGCATAAGGATTCCAGTACCCCAACTTATGGGTACAGGCTTTGCTGGGTGCATGATCAAGGCTCCATGTGGGACACCAATGCTGTCAAGTCTGGATGCAGATGCAGTATTTTAAGAAAGTTTTAAACGCTTTATGAGAAGTCAAGCTGAATTTAATCGGACGCTACTGGCATCGGACGCTACTGGCATCGGACGCTACTGGTATCAGACACTCTTATTGATGGTGTTACATATTTACTGATATTTGTGAGTAAGGATATTTTGTCAAAGCACGTATACCTTTAAAATTCACTATTACCAAACAATAAGCATGAAGTATTTTGGTTGGAAACATGTAATGGACCAAAATTACATGGTTTTGGTTTGCTTTCTCAATAACTATCCACTAAAGATGCTGCGGTTCATTTTGAGATTTTGAGATTGTTTAGACTTTATTAAGAGCAATGTTGTTACAAGAAGTGTTGATTTTCCTAAAAAAACTTCCTACCCAAATTCACAAAGACGGCCTGGAAGACGGCAAATGTTGCCTAGGCATGTAAGCATGCTTAAACAAACTGGATATACATATTAATATGTTGATGTATTGAAATACAACATATTTACATTTATACATAAATGATGTCATATGTTTCATTTCAGGTATTTTAAAATCTCACGAAACCGTTCTGATGCAGATGGATTTTATACATTTAGCTCAGTTTCTGACTAAATTACCAGAGCAGGACTCATACGATATTATGTTTAAATGTATCGATTGTATACATATAAATATCGATAAGAAGAAATTTTCACAAGTGCTAGCCAGTATCCGAGATTCAAAAGATTTAACTTGATGGAAGTTTGTGTTATAAAGTTTGTGTCATTCATTCATTCATGAAAGCTCTGAGCTCAAGGTGGTACAGAAATAATTATGTTCCAGGGAGGATAACGAATCAAAGCACTGGAGTGGTACTGAGGTCTATCATACAGAATATGATGTGCCATACTGATGAGATTAATGGTGTTTGTAACACCTGAGATGTGGCCCTTAAATTGACAGTAGTTGTAACTACAGAGATGTGGCCCTTAAATTGACAGTAGTTGTAACTACAGAGATGTGGCCCTTAAATTGACAGTAGTTGTAACTACAGAGATGTGGCCCTTAAATTGACGGTAGTTGTAACACCAGAGATGTGGCCCTTAAATTGACGGTAGTTGTAACAGCAGAGACGTGGCCCCTAAATTGAGGGTAGTTGTAACAGCAGAGATGTGGCCCCTAAATTGACAGTAGTTGTAACACCTGAGATGTGGCCCCTAAATTGACGGTAGTTGTAACACCAGAGATGTGGCCCCTAAATTGATGGTAGTTGTAACACCAGAGATGTGGCCCCTAAATTGATGGTAGTTGTAACTACAGAGAACTGATGTGGCCCCTAAATTGATGGTAGTTGTAACACCAGAGATGTGGCCCCTAAATTGACGGTAGTTGTAACACCAGAGATGTGGCCCCTAAATTGAAGGTAGTTGTAGCACCAGAGATGTGGCCCCTAAATTGAAGGTAGTTGTAACACCAGAGATGTGGCCCCTAAATTGATGGTAGTTGTAACTACAGAGAACTGATGTGGCCCCTAAATTGAAGGTAGTTGTAACACCAGAGATGTGGCCCCTAAATTGACGGTAGTTGTAACACCAGAGATGTGGCCCCTGGCTCTGAACACAAAGAACTATGTGTGCATGTTTATGTCTTGTTCAATAATTTCACAACAAATTCTCATGCAACTTACATGAGGAGTAGATGTGAATGGACAAGTTCACCAAAGTTGTGGCCCTTGATTTCAGAGTGGAGAACAATTCTCTGCAGTTCACACACTTTCAGTAGCTGCTGCAGATAGTACAGGGAAAATTGTTTGAATGGAACGTTTTTGTTAACAATCAACTACAGTTGGACCTCATACATTCAAATTCATCGGGTCCGAATTTTATTTCAAATACATGATTTTGATTAACCCATTTCAGTTTGACGTGCCTTGGATACATCAGGGCCTGATATTTATTTCAGATTATAACAACATTTATTTCTGATTATACCAAGTCTTTGGATGAAAGGTTGTCAAATAAACGAGGTCCGACTGTATATAGGCAAAATATCTTAAGTTTGTTTCATATAGTGGTTTCATCGGTTATTGACACAGATATTAAAGTGAACATTTAACTAATTGTTAATCATACATGAAGATCAGATATCAATGTCTCTACTACAGATATTTGTTGTTAAGTTTTGTGCTTGGGAGAAGTTCAGTTGATTTGACATTTTATCATACTCATCATCAGTATTGTCTAACAACTTGGTGCAAGCGCCTCTCTTCTTTTTCTTGTTACAATAAAATATAAATGCAGAAAATTGCTGATCATGTTTTTATTCTGAGTGCTTTTGATCCTTTACAACTCATTTCAACCTGTTGTATAATGCTTGTGTTGGGATAAATGTTAAATTTTTGTTACTTTGCTTAATTTTAGGACAAATCATTGGTATTCTAAAAATTATTTTTGGGCACATTTGATTGATATTAAGTAACTATGGCAACCAATAATAGCTGTAACCGAAGAAGATTGAAAATCACTATATTTTGGTTTATTTAACATTCATCTAAAAAAAAACACATTTAAAGTTATGAACAATTGAATATTTGTCAAAAAGTTATTCTAAGGTAGTTTTATCCATCGTTGAGAACTTCCAATGATTTCATACAGTAATTTATCAAGCACTGCTTGTCTTGTTAAACTTGTAGGTTAAATGGTTTAATTGGCATAATTTAAACGTAAGTCACCTGTACATAGCTTGGTAAGCAATCTTATAACTCTTTAATGGAAGCATAATACTGAAAGTGGCACCGGTTTGTGTCGAGTGTAATTGTTTATGTGAAGTTTAAATAAGAACATTTTTTAGTGAGCTTTTGTGTAATACTTGAAACTTGAAAATATACAATAGATATTTTAATGCTTTTGAATCACAAGCAGATTTTTTGCAGAACTGACTATTACTTTCTATAATTTATTTGTAATTGTTTTATAATGGTTTTACTTTAAAGTGAAACAACCTGCTCCGAATTGAATCGTAGACATTTGATACATTGCTAAATGATACATTTATATCTGCTTTATGGCAGAACAAGGACATACAGATGATTTATGTTCATCATTCGGTCACAATGCAATATATTTATATTCATTTTTAATACAATATAAATTATGTATACATTGAATTCGCATTACATACGTAATAGTACATTAGTGTGTATAAATACAATTGATTATTATACTGTGATCATTATTTATTGGCAATTATCAAATTTTTGATTAATTACATTAATTCATTTCGGTGTGAATTCAAATTTCTGGCAAATATTAAGTTTAAGGTGGTGCTAAAAGAACAAATTTGTCTGGAAATATGTTCATCTCACAGGAAATTATAAGAGTTCTCTCCCTTTATCCCATCTAGAGTTTTCTCCCTTTATCCCATCTAGAGTTCTCTCCCTTTATCCCATCTAGAGTTTTCTCCCTTTATCCCATCTAGAGTTTTCTCCCTTTATCCCATCTAGAGTTTTCTCCCTTTATCCCATCTAGAGTTTTCTCCCTTTATCCCATCTAGAGTTCTCTCCCTTTATCCAATCTAGAGTTTTCTCCCTTTATCCCATCTAGAGTTTTCTCCCTTTATCCCTTTAGTATATGTATATATACTACAGAAGGGATAAAGGGAGAGAACTAGTGACAATCTCATGTGATTTATCTTGTCCCAGTGCAAATTGAAGACTTAACAACATAAATGTAAGGGTAGAATTTGCCCTAATTGAAGTTATCAATGGTCATATTTGACCAGGTCTATTTTGTACGAGTCTGTGGAAGTATGTTACTGATTATATGAAATATTCTGATTAATTGACATTTTCTAAATTGTCATTTCAAGACTTTCTCCCTCACAAACAATTCTTATATTGGAACCCTCGTTATATTGGAACCCTCGCATTTCATTTTTGGACATGACTCCTCTTGGTTTGAGCTGTGATGTGTGCAATTGTTGATGCCAGAATGAAGTACAAGTATGAAAAGGTGACTGTATGAATAACGATGACAAATTGTCAGTTATTTTATTTTGAAATATGTTCTTTCTTGTCATTTTTCATTCTGGTCATTGTACATTACTTGTGTATATAATTACCCACATATATATATGTGTGTGTTGTTTGTATTATTTGTTAATTATTTACCGTGCTGAGCATGGTTCTTGTATTTGTAATTACTGTGTCTATGGCAACTGATAGAATTGCCCACCGATTTTAGCTGTTGTATTAGCTGTTTGCTCTATGTTACATATTCTGCCTTAGTTGTGTTGAGAGAGGAATGTTGTGTGTATTGTATAAAATGTTCAATTGGTCTGTCACTTACTCATTCCCCATATTTTAATTGAACCCCTGAAATATGAAAACAGACCCCTGTATGACAGCATGTGTTGTTCCTTATTTCTTACTTATTGAAATAATTTAAGACCAGTATTGCATCTTGCAGATAACTGAACATTTTATGTATTTGTCTAGGTATTTGTCTAGGTATTTATAGGTATTTGTCTAGGTATTTGTCTAGGTATTTGTCTAGGTATTTGTCTAGGTATTTGTCTAGGTATTTATAGGTATTTGTCTAGGTATTTGTCTAGGTATTTGTCTAGGTATTTGTCTAGGTATTTATAGGTATTTGTCTAGGTATTTGTCTAGGTATTTGTCTAGGTATTTGTCTAGGTATTTGTCTAGGTATTTGTCTAGGTATTTATAGGTATTTGTCTAGGTATTTGTCTAGGTATTTGTCTAGGTATTTGTCTAGGTATTTGTCTAGGTATTTGTCTAGGTATTTGTCTAGGTATTTATAGGTATTTGTCTAGGTATTTGTCTAGGTATTTGTCTAGGTATTTGTCTAGGTATTTGTCTAGGTATTTATAGGTATTTGTCTAGGTATTTGTCTAGGTATTTGTCTAGGTATTTGTCTAGGTATTTATAGGTATTTGTCTAGGTATTTGTCTAGGTATTTGTCTAGGTATTTGTCTAGGTATTTATAGGTATTTGTCTAGGTATTTGTCTAGGTATTAGGTATGTTTAGGTATAGAAATGTGTCTTCAGCAGTCAAAACTGCATTGTAGTAAGATCTTCTAAACTGCTGAAAACTCAAAAATTCATTTATATGCTTGTCAACATAATTTGAGCGCCGCTGCACGATTTCCAACCTCTTCTTCAAGTGACGTCATTTCTAGAAAATGTCACATATGATGTCACCATGTGTTGTACTGACAGTAAGTAATAGTTGCCACATAACGCAATTTGAAAACGAAGTTACTATATGAAGTAAATAGTGTTTCCTGCTTGCAAATGGTGATATCACATGTTGCATTTTCTTGACGTCACTTACAGAAGAGGTTGGAAATCCCACAGCAGCGCTCATATTAACTTGCTTTGAAAAATGAACATTTCCTCCGCGTCATGCACTAAATTATTCTTACCATGAAACTTGTTTTCACATGAAAATCTAGATCTTTTCATTAAGTTATTTAAATACGCAAACAGAAATAATTTTAAGCTTTTAGAAAATATTCTGTGATTTCGAGTTTAGTTGCTTAGTTCAGAAACTTTTGGCTACATAAATTCAGAGGAGACATGAAAGAAAGGCAGAGTATCAGTCTGGTGTGACGTTGAGGGCGTTATACCACTCAAATGTGATTTTCATTGCGGGCATTAATGATTTTTTGTCTACAGAAAATATTTATCATGTATTTTTTCTATTATGTACTGTATTTGTAGTGTGAAAGAAATGTGCGCAGTGTCTTTTGTTAGCTAGCCAGTCATGATTTACCCACCAAAATCTTTTCTGTGATAAATTTATGTACTGTTGTGTAAATTTTGTTTAATGTTAAACTGTTTTTTCCTGACTTATTGCTTTCATTTACTTGGAGATTATTGTCTGAAATTCATAGTCTTAGTTTAAGTTATCAAGCAGGAATGGAAATCTTCCTCTTCTGCTTATTTCCTCTCTTCTGGACACTTTGTGTAATCTATTTTATGTAATACAAGTTAATTTTGTCTCAGTTAGGTCAGATATGTACAAATAATGGTAATTCTGGCCGTGACGAGAGACTCTGTATTCTGCACTGATTCTTCTATTGAGCCTCATCTCTGGATGGTTCCAGTTTCACAGATCTGCACTGTATATACTTATCTGCTGTTCAGTTCTAGGATTGCTAGAAAGCATACAATATTTCTCTCAAGGTGCATTAACATTTTGTGGAAATGAAGTTTAAGTGCTCATGATTTCATTAATTTTTTCAACCATAAAAACTTCAATTAATATTGGCTGTTTTTGTTTTGGAGTTGATTTAGATAGACATCAAAGTCTCAGATGTGCATCACAACTAACACTGTCAATTGTTGAATTTTGCTTAATTCTCTTAGCATGAGAATTCTGTGAGGATTTCAGGTTTGCCAGGGCCGTTTTCGAGATTGATGTAAATGTGATGGACACAATAGAATTGTATCTTTGCTTTGGCTTCAAATGTTTTTTGACTGAAATTGTAAAACTTTCTGAGACACTTTGCTCAAAATTTTGACTTGCCTTATGATCTTAAGTAAGGAAACATACATACTTCTTTGAGTATGTATGAACTTCTTGTAAAATTATTCTTGATTTAAAAAAAGAGGAATTTTCCAACAGATATATGTTTAGTTTATAGGAATTGTGCTTTTTCTGAGCTTTTGTCAGCTTGACTATTTAAAGATTAGATAGAGCTATTCTACTCTCCCTTGCACCTTGATTAAAGTTTTGCATACAAGTATCATCAAGGCCATAGTGCAGTTACCTGCCTGAATTGTTGGCCTTAATAAAATTTAGGTTGAGGCAAAAGTTAAAAAAGTGTTTGTTTGCCCTTTACCTACCCCAAATTTTAGAGGTGGGTAGGTAGGTAGGAAAAATATTTTATTTTATTGTGGAAATTTTAATTGAACATATAATACACAATTGAAGTGTTTTGACCTCTTTATATTGTATGATTAACCCCAAAGTAGTGCAAATATTAAATCAAGAAAAGACACCGGATCTTGATACCAAAATAAAATAAAAATGTTGATCCAATTTTTGCAATAAATTTGTTTGAGTCGGCGGCCAAATCTCAGGTCTTTAAGTAAAGGGCAAACAAACTTAATTTTAATTTAAGTTTTGCATGCAAGTACCATCAAGGCCTTATTGAAGTAACTACTGCATGTATTTAATAATTGAAAGTTAATTGACAGTTACAGCCATTGTTCTATAAGAGTCTCGGTTTGTTTGAGTTTTAAGACTCTATCTAGCTTGCTGGGAAATTTTATACTGGCTCTTTATCCCATACTTGTAAAGAATATACTAATATATTCCCATACTTGTAAAGAATATACTAATATATTCCCATACTTGTAAAGAATATACTAATATATTCCCATACTTGTAAAGAATATACTAATATATTCCCATACTTGTAAAGAATATACTAATATATTCCCATACTTGTAAAGAATATACTAATATATTCCCATACTTGTAAAGAATATACTAATATACTCCCATACTTGTAAAGAATATACTAATATATTCCCATACTTGTAAAGAATATACTAATATATTCCCAAATTGAATCTAATATATATAAATATCAATGACAACATCATTCTGACAGGCTGTATCGAATGGTCAAGCACTGTCTTACGGACAACTCTTGTTTTTAAATATCATTTAGATTTTTAATGACACATTTTTAAGTGACTGAGTGTATTAGTTTGGATTAGGAAATGTAGTTTTGAATGAAGATGTGTGCATGACTTAAATCAGAATGAATGTGAGTGAGAAATGTGTTTTCAGATTATTTATTTTGTGATATTTGAAGAATTTGTACAGATTGTATAAATGTAAATATATCTACAAATACTTCAAACAGTGCAATGAAATGAAAAAAGAATAAAATAAAACATTCTACATGATTCTGTGTTGATTTGTTGTCATTAACAATACTGTTGAGGGAGCGTCTGTGCCAAGTGGTTACGGCGTCTGCCTTCAGATCACTTTCCCCTCACCACTGTAGGTTTGAATCCCACCTCGGGTATAGAATTTGTAAGTGAGGAAGCCATACAGCTGGCTTGCGGATGGTCGGTGGTTCTACTGGTGGCTGGAGTAGTCGCTACATGGTCGGTGGTTCTACTGGTGGCTGGAGTAGTCACTACATGGTCGGTGGTTCTGCTGGTGGCTGGAGTAGTCGCGGTCGGTGGTTCTACTGGTGGCTGGAGTAGTCACTACATGGTCGGTGGTTCTACTGGTGGCTGGAGTAGTCACTACATGGTCGGTGGTTCTGCTGGTGGCTGGAGTAGTCACTACATGATGTGATTCTACTGGTGGCTGGAGTAGTCGCTACATGGTCGGTGGTTCTACTGGTGGCTGGAGAAGTCGCTACATGGTCGGTGGTTCTACTGGTGGCTGGAGTAGTCGCTACATGGTCGGTGGTTCTACTGGTGGCTGGAGTAGTCGCTACATGGTCGGTGGTTCTACTGGTGGCTGGAGTAGTCGCTACATGGTCGGTGGTTCTGCTGGTGGCTGGAGTAGTCGCTACATGGTCGGTGGTTCTGCTGGTGGCTGGAGTAGTCGCTACATGATGTGGTTCTGCTGGTGGCTGGAGTAGTCGCTACATGGTTGGTGGTTCTGCTGGTGGCTGGAGTAGTCGCTACATGGTCGGTGGTTCTGCTGGTGGCTGGAGTAGTCGCTACATGGTCGGTGGTTCTGCTGGTGGCTGGAGTAGTCGCTACATGGTCGGTGGTTCTGCTGGTGGCTGGAGTAGTCGCTACATGGTTGGTGGTTCTGCTGGTGGCTGGAGTAGTCGCTACATGGTCGGTGGTTCTGCTGGTGGCTGGAGTAGTCGCTACATGGTTGGTGGTTCTGCTGGTGGCTGGAGTAGTCACTACATGATCCTCCAGAAGATCAAATAGTTGCAAGTTGTCTTGATAATATAGTTATGATAGAAAAAGAAAATCATAAGTTATGAAGTAAGTTTTAAGTTTTAAGTAACTTATATTTTTGTAATTACAACTTGCGACTATTTGCTCTTGAGGAGGACACAAAATGCACATTTACTTCAGACATGGCTGTTTCGTTGATTTATATATGCGTCTAAAGTCAATGCCCTCCACCTCTACAACATGTGGGGAGTTTTCCGTTGCTTGCAGTGAATCATAAACGTAAAAGACTGTATGCACAATTCAAGTCGACCAAATCGTCGTTAACGGTCCTGGCCACTCCCACCGGACACTATTTTCAACATGCACATAATTTATAGGAATTAGAGAACCCGTGAGCCCATTAATTTAAATCATCAATAGTCTGACACAGAGAAGCAGTTATTCTAAACAATTTCTTTTCTCAACTATGGGTTTCCGCTGCTTGTCATGTTGAGATGTTATACAAATGTGTATCTCCGATCAGTGGCAGCTAACGACTAGACTGTTATTCTTTAGTTTTCAAAGAATGTTTATGTCGTCTGCCAAATTAATTTTACGATGCGTCCTCAGTCATTTCGACCCATGATGACACGTACTCTGTTATATTTGAAAATAATCATAAACATTTGATACACGTAAAAATATCTTTTTGTGTGACTCATAAGTCATTGTCATAATTTCATACAATTTCACAGAGATATGTAGTATGTATTTATGCATTTATATGTCCGTGGTAGACGCTAGATATTTAAATTATTTTTTCGATTTTCTTATTTACACCTTGCACTGGAAATCAACTTTTTGCAAAATTCGGGGTGAATAGAATCATCGAAAATACTATCCGTGTGAGAATATATATAAAGAGACTAGTCATTAAGCATTTTGTTGCGATTGAATACCTTTCAAGTCTTTAAATTACTTTGGGTTTATCAGCAAACAATTGTGCACATGCTTTCGGATATGCAAAGTAAGTGTGCTTATTACTAATATCTTCAATAAAACAGCATATATAAGATAAAATAAGAGTTTACGAGTAGTATTGAAATAGATGACATTGGCCGTAATGTTTTCTTTTTATGCAACGGTACGGAAACTTATTTCAATTACGACGTTTGTGTTTCATTGATTCGCACCCTTGACATTTCGAACCATACGATGTTCATACATTCATTTGTAGGTTTATGTAGATTTTATTTCATTTTTTATTACCATGTTACTGTGCAGCATGTGGAATTTTATGTCATTGTGGTAAGACATTATGATATTTAACTTATTGTTATCACTTAATTGCAAAATGATTAATACACGGTATAATTAATTAATACATTTCCTGTTTTTAATTGTATACAGTCTAGTAGTGAATTCTAAGTGGATAATTATAATGCACTTTACAGCAGGATTCAATAATTCATTGATGGCTTGGATATACATATGTTATTGGCAGTGACAGTCGAGGCAAACAACACAAGAATGGAGTTTGAATCAGGTATTTAAAACTTTATATCAGGCAGGGTAGAGGTCTAGGGGTCAAATGCCTGACTTCTGAACCAAAAGTCATGAGTTCAAGCCCTCTGGGTGGAGTTTGATCACTACTTCACAATCCCGGATTTAGGCGCAAGTTCTGGTTGGTAACCCAGGAAGCAGTCATTGAGTATAAGTAGTAAGAAGTTATTATGCACTTGATGAATAAATAAGTTTAAACCACAGGTACTAATGAAACAAACGATTTTAATTTTCTTTATGGCCTATTTAATGTTCTATTTTAATGTTATATGTGGCCTATTTACTATAATAATCTTATTACAGTAAATAGGCCATATAGAACATTAGAATAGTTTGTATCAAGTACCTGTGGTTTATACTATACTGAAACTTTATAGGCAATCAGCTTCCAGGTTTCTGTTAAAGTATTAACTAACATTTGGATATATCTGTACTGTAAAAATAGATTAAAAAACTGTAAAAGTATATTTCAGAATTGATTAGGTATCTTCCAGTTTTATAGTATTGTAAGTATCTCAAGGAAATTATTTTGGTTTTTATCTGCAAATAATATAATGGTTTATCTTAATTCTTATACTCACAAATTTTGATAAAGTTAAATAACAGAAACTTTGCTTACATTTTTATAAACTTCAGTCTCAAACTTTTATTCTGTCTCAATTCTTTCTGCAGATCGTAAAAGAAAAAGAACTTCAAGTGGTGGTACAAACCTGACCTCTCAGCATGTGTAAGTTAACACCTCGGGTCTAAGTCAGTGATTCTTTCTGAAAATAATTTTTCTGCCTGTGCAATTGGGAAAATATACGTGATACATCCCAAATTTGGGAAAAAAAGGAAATGATTGTTTGGCTTAAATAAAAATAACTGTTCAGCTTAGGCTGAGGAAAGGTTAAATACATTAAAACCTGACTTAATAAAAAGAGGGGGCAAAAAATTGGGAAAATTTGACACTTTTCGGTAAGGGGAAACAGCCTATATTCCGTAGTAAAGTTAACCAAAAAAATCACTGTAAGTGGATAAACTATAATATCACTTGAATCCAGAAAAATCTCAATTTGAGAAGTTATTTGAAAACTAGGTGTTGGACGTTTTCAACTTGATTTGTTTGCATTAAACAAACTACTACATGTAATAGTAATACTTTGTATTTAAATGTTTATGTTTCACAAGTAACATACATTTTTATGTTTGAATTATTTTTTTACATTACGCAAGTAACATATAAATTATTTTTGTGTTTAATTTATTTTTGTAACTGAAAACAATGTTATTTGACAAACCATGGCAAGTATTTTAATTGTTAGAATAATAATGATTCAATCTTTGTTCTAACAAAAATTGGATGAGTGAAAAATCAAGCTCTTAATTTAGGATTAAGTTGGGATCAATGCTTGTGAAACACGGCAAAGTTTATCATACTGTTGAATAAGCACAGTTATTATTATATTTCCAGTACGGATAATTTATCCAGATATGGTGAGATAGTACTTCACTGTGCAGTCAATATTACACGAGGAATACGTGACAGTGGTAACTCTGTGGTATTGCACTATGTGTGTACTCTACTCAACTCTGGTGGAGGAATTTTACACATGAAAAACATAGATGCTGAGGTAGGTATACCTGTGCAAGTCTCATCTAGTTTGTAATAAAATTTTAAGAAATAAACATGTTTGCCTCATCTAACCATCTGAGGTGGACTTTGTATGGTCAATTATGGATAAAAGTAGTTTCATATATACTGAACAAGATTTCTAACACAAAATCTGAGAAATTACCTTTACTTATGCAAATCATCCAAATATATGCAACTAAAACTTGTCTTCAAAGTGGCATTACTGTATAATGCTAAATTATTGACTTTATAGTTATTTATGTGCCTAATTTTTTTGTCAATGTATACAGGTATTTGCTGGGTATTTATTTAACTTTTTCTAAAAAAACAGGGAATTATTAAAAAGTTAAATTATAGAATTTCACATTATTCATAACTTGAAGCACAAATTGATGTGTGTTTGGGCTACAGGCTATTTGTGCTACGAGGTCAAAGCATTTATTTCCTGGTTGTAATAAGAGAATTAGTTAACTCGATCATAGAATGGAAAGTGCAAGAATTAATGTGATGCATTAGAAATTTTGGTCAGTATATATCTATATATATCAAATTGTGTCATTGGTAATTGATGCACCAGACAGTGAATTCCATATCAGTTTAATGAATATTTTTCTGGGGTGTATCAAAAAATGTTGAAATTTTAACTATGAAAGTGGCTAAATTCCAACAGAAAACAGATCTGCATAAATACTCTTTTGTCCTGACATTATAAAAGTTAATATTAAGTTAACAAAAGTAAGCAATGATTCATTCTCTTTCAACGTACTCTCTATTGTGTCCGATATTTATGCTCTTTTGGTATGGAAGGGAATTTTAAAGAACTATTTCATTGTAATTTAAAGGGATTTCCTTGATTCAGAAATCATGAGTCCCTGACTCCCTTTTCATTCTAGGGACTCCCATTTTCAACTTACTGTGCATCCCTGAGACCCCTAAAATAAACTGTTGTCAGCTATAAACTACATATCTGGGAACCTACAAATTTACTAAGGACCCCCAATTTATCGAACAGGAGGGTCCATGGATCCTAGCTGAAGACTAGAAAACCCTGAATTATATTCAGATTTTAAGGGGTTTCAGTGGCTGGGTGGACTTGAAATCAAATAACTCTCACCACTGCAGGTTTATATTCCACCTGAGATGTTGAATTTGCTATTAAACTGGCTTGTGGACGGTTTGTGGTTCTACCCGGGACCTGCCTTTGCACAAAGTAATGCTAACGGTGGCACAAATAGTCTTGTTCCACCCTAACAGCTGGAGAGGTCACTACATGACCCTACATGAAGCCTTCATGTGACTTTAAGTCCATTTACAAAATAACTGAGATTATTATATCATTTTGTTGGACAGTCATTTTTATCAGCCAATGTTATAATGTAGCATTATCAATCAGTTTTACTTTAAAATATACAGAAAGGAGTTGTTCTGTCCAAACATCTGGATACATGGTGGAGTGGAATGGAGATCAAGATGGCAGAGATTCTGTCCAGAGATGATATATGTAACTACTTTGATCTGGTTGGTAACCATGACGATGAAAATCTCTATTTGTTTGTGAAGACGGCTGAGCATTTATGCTCCCTCAAATATCACTGTCGACTACCCACAGGTTTATATTGTTGTGAATGATTATATCTTCCATTTTTAGTAGAAGTATCACAATATATACCAGTATATCACTATATGTATATTGCAATGTGCAGCAGAACTATTGTACCATGATACAAAATCAGTACTAGTCCTTTTTGCTCTCTGCTAGCAAAGTACTGGCTAAATACTCTAAATATATGAACTTTTCTAGTCGTACAAACCTTATATTATCTGTTCAGTTTTTGCTAATTGTTTCTAGTCATGTCTCATGTTTCTACAAAATGTAGTCAAAGACTGAAATCATGAGATCAATGATTGTTTTCTTTTAGTTTCTGCATGTTTAATTTTGCAACAGATTTGATGAATTTGGAGTCAGTTCTATAAAGGAGTTCAAGTAAGAGAAATGTCTCAAGTTCTAGCTGAGGTTAATGAAACAATATATTGTGGTACATATTGTGATAAGCTACTGAAGTATTGCATTGTATTGTGGTACTTATTGTGATATGCTTCTATATGCTTGCCCTATAGAGGATTAGTATTGGTCGGAAACCCAGATAAGCTACTGAAGTATTGCATTGTATTGTGGTACATATTGTGATATGCTTCTATATGCTTGCCCTATAGAGGATTAGTATTGGTCGGAAACCCAGAAAAGCTACTAAAGTATTGCATTGTATTGTGGTACTTATTGCAATATGCTTCTATATGCTTGCCCTATAGAGGATTAGTATTGGTCGGAAACCCAGAAAAGATACTGAAGTATTGCATTGTATTGTGGTACTTATTGCAATATGCTTCTATATGCTTGCCCTATAGAGGATTAGTATTGGTCGGAAACCCAGAAAAGCTACTGAAGTATTGCATTGTATTGTGGTACATATTGTGATATGCTTCTATATGCTTGCCCTATAGAGGATTAGTATTGGTCGGAAACCCAGAAAAGCTACTGAAGTATTGCATTGTATTGTGGTACTTATTTCAATATGCTTCTATATGCTTGCCCTATAGAGGATTAGTATTGGTCGGAAACCCAGATAAGCTACTGAAGTATTGCATTGTATTGTGGTACATATAGTGATATGCTTCTATATGCTTGCTTTATAGAGGATTAGTATTGGTTGGAAACCCAGATAAGCTACTAAAGTATTGCATTGTATTGTGGTACATATTGTGATATGCTTCTATATGCTTGCCCTATAGAGGATTAGTATTGGTCGGAAACCCAGATAAGCTACTGAAGTATTGCATTGTATTGGGGTACTTATTGTGATAAGCTGCTAAAGTATTGCGTTGTATTGTGGTACTTATTGTGATAAGCTGCCAAAGTATTGCATTGTATTGTGGTACTTATTGTGATAAGCTACTGAAGTATTGCGTTGTATTGTGGTACTTATTGTGATAAGCTACTAAAGTATTGCGTTGTATTGTGGTACTTATTGTGATAAGCTACTGAAGTATTGCGTTGTATTGTGGTACTTATTGTGATAAGCTGCTAAAGTATTGCATTGTATTGTGGTACTTATTGTGATAAGCTGCTAAAGTATTGCATTGTATTGTGGTACTTATTGTGATAAGCTACTGAAGTATTGCGTTGTATTGTGGTACTTATTGTGATAAGCTGCTAAAGTATTGCGTTGTATTGTGGTACTTATTGTGATAAGCTACTAAAGTATTGCATTGTATTGTGGTACTTATTGTGATAAGCTACTAAAGTATTGCATTGTATTGTGGTACTTATTTCAATATGCTTCTATATGCTTGCCCTATAGAGGATTAGTATTGGTCGGAAACCCAGAAAAGCTACTGAAGTATTGCATTGTATTGTGGTACTTATTGCAATATGCATCTATATGCTTGCCCTATAGAGGATTAGTATCGGTCGGAAACCCAGAAAAGCCATCTATTACTTCATTCCTGTTGCAAACCAACTGATATTCATCTTTTTTGATAAATAAATCTCGTAACATAAGGTTTCAATATTATCCTATTCAAATAGCGTTGGGTTATAAATTAACTTGGTGCATGAAGAGTCAAGGTCATTGAAGAGATCAAAGGTTAAATAGAAGCAAATATCTTTGCGAGAGCAACCATCGAGCCAGAATTGCACTTCAATTTACATTGGAGTTGTATTATTATTCACAAAAAATATCCCTAACTACTCACTTGTCCTATTAGGGGACTTATCCCGGACTTTGAGCGAAGTACTGGATGCAGTCTTCTAGAGTAATTAGTGTAAGTTGTAAGACTTTGAGCGAAGTACTGGAAGCAGTCTTCTAGAGTGATTAGTGTAAGTTGTAAGAACTTCTATCACAATTGATGTAAAATAAATTTGTTTGAATTAAACTTATACATCTAATGAATTTTCTGAGCAATGCACTTTCTGTTTCCATTGTAGACACTGCTACACATGAAGTAACATACCAATCACTGTTACGCCTCTTGGTTAACCGTGGTGAGGCAGGAAGTCTGCTAGAGTTACCTCCCATACCGGACCGTTACGAATATGGCAGATGTGCAGAAGAATTAAAAAAAGAAACCAAGCAGATACAGTTTAAACAACTCGCAACTCCGCAGAATAAGTATGCTCATTGTTCTGTAGGAATTTACATACTGCAAAAATGGTACAGTTCGTGACATAGGAATGTTTGCAGCTTATATATGTCACATGGTGGAGAAAATGTGCAGCCTGATTGGGACTCGAACCCGGAGCCTTTCACTTACAGGGCACATACTCAACCAACTGAGCTACCTGGCATACATAGTATGATACACCAATGAACAGTTTCAAGCCTATACATGTATTCCCCCTAATTTGTATCAACTTTTTGTAAGTGAATACTGACTGCTTATCTCTTCATATATCTTGAATGCAAAATTCCTGATTTGTGGTCCAGTTTCACAATTTATTTAATGTTTGTGGTTACATCAAATAAATTAAATTGTATATTTTCAGAAACTTTTGATCATAAACTTTCCAATGGGACATAAAAAAACAACAGCATTTTCTATAAATTTTTAGCGTAGCACATTGGCTTTACTCGCAATTCAGGTTAGGTAACTCTTTGTTTCATTTGATACACTTCTGATATTTACGTCGTACAATGTTGAAACTGTTACTAGATGTATTGTTGGAGCTGTCTATGAATAAGACAATCCTCATGCAAGTTGTTCACGAGTTAGGTCAGAGTTGGAGATTTAATTTTGATTCTTTATTACCTGATACTTGACATATATACATGTATGTTTTTGTCATGAAAGATTGACTATCAGTGCTATTTGTTTTCAGAGTAAAAATCAACAGGAATACATTGCCAAATCGTGTATGTAGTCTTTTGATAAGGTACGTGTCAGCATTTGCGAACCATGAAGGTGGGCATATTTACTTCGGTATCGGTGATACTAAAGCTTCGGTGTTTGGTGAAGAAATGTCACTGTCGGAGCAGAGAAACCTGGGTAGGTCAAGTATGATTACATCATGAACACGTCTATTTATAGACTGAATATAGATCTCTTAGCATCATGAACACGTCTATTTATAGACTGAATATAGATCTCTTAGACATTACATCATGAACACGTCTATTTATAGACTGAATATAGATCTCTTAGACTGTAAGATTTATATTGTTGTATCCGAATATCGTTATATCCAAAGTTCACTTTTTTCGCAGATGAAATCGGTAGTAAGAAGGTAGTAAGAAGGTAGTAAGAAGGTAGTAAGAAGGTAGTAAGAAGGTAGTAAGAAGGTAGTAAGAAGGTAGTAAGAAGGTAGTAAGAAGGTAGAAGGTAGTAAGAAGGTAGTAAGAAGGTAGTAAGAAGGTAGTAAGAAGGTAGTAAGAAGGTAGTAAGAAGGAAGCATTATTTGCTTGATTCAGAGATTTGTATTCATTATAAAGTCGTAAGAGCAAGTCTAGTATTTGAATATTTGATCAACCTTATACAACGAATATTACATTATTGAACATCATTTGATAACAAGAAACCTCAACAGCTTTTGGAATTTGTGACTTGGTCAGCTTCTGTCTTACTTTCGATTTCAAACCGGAAGTATTTGCTTGTCTAACCAACTTTACAGACTGATTCATCAGGTAAGTTATAAACAATATATTGCAATAAGAGATATCGTTATAAGTGGAGTTTACTGTACACTTTCTTCCATATGTCCGTCACCTTCAATTCATGAAGGGAAGTTGTTAAACAATTATGTAATTGAAATACGTGTACTGTTGAAATCCATGTTGCAATAAAAACATGCTTGCTTTGGAATGTAAGTTTGTTGTGTAGAGTACACTAATAAACCAACTGTTTAGGTTCAATAAATTCTGTATTTGCATCAAGTTTTACATCGCTTGACAGATAGCTTGATAATGATTGCTACAAGAGTAATTCACTAGGTGGAAGTTTGCATCATCCTCAAGAGCTGCACAGTTTCGACTGCTATGATGGGACGGGTCCTGTGCCCATAGTTCATGTGTCAAAGGTATATTCTGTCCAGAAGATGTTTTCCATATATGGTGTGAGTCTCTTTGTCCATTGATCCAGTATGTATGAGCTATATCTAGGATGGAAAATGGAAATATAATCACTCTGTCCCAAATTGTAGTTTTGAGTGAACTTTTGCTAAGACATATCAGGAAAAAGTTCTGAGTAGCTTTTCATACAATATACATGTACATCAGATTCCTACTATGACGAGGCCTGAGACGGGTTTTTTAGAGTTAGGAAAAATAGAATTCTATCTAGCGCTATGTAGAGAAAGTAGCAGTGCCGTCTCTTAAACGTAGAAAAAGTAGTAATACTTTGTTTTGAAACTATGGGGGGGGGGGAATTATAGCTAGACAGTCATTTGAATGGTTCAATACATTTTGTTGGCAAAACTTTACTTGAATTATTAACTAGCCAGCTCGTCCATTCGTAAATAATAGCTAAAGTAAAACACTGTTTATACCTGATTTACAGTAATTTAGTTTTTTATGTAATACTTGTAATTTAGAAATGCACGAATGTTTCGGATATGTTATATGGACAGCAAGTTTTACCAAGTGATATAAAAGGTCGAAAAATAAATATTGTTATATCAGCAGATCTGATATTTTTAGAAGAAAGGGAGGTAATTCTGTTCTTGCATAATTTTGTTCTCCCAGCCCTGCGTTCAGTTACGGCCATCAGTGGCGAACATTTTGTATTTTATCCCTTGCCCGCCATAGCACATTGGCTACACACGGGAACCAAATTCCAAAACGTTACGAAACGATAGGGCTGATAGCCGTAACTGAACGCAGGGCTGATGAGTGGATTGAACGTGACCTTGAACCAATGGTTTGTCCTTGACCTCTACGAGGAGAGTTGTTAATGGATGATTTAATTTGCCGCAAACCTCAAACATTACACTATCGTTCTTAACACTATATTATGACTCGCTGGCCTATTCAATGCTGCTGTGTGATCGGTCTATATAACGACTCGCTGACTTTTATATTGATGCTGTCTTATTGGTCGAATTACGACTTGCTGACCTATCCAATGCTGCTGTCTGATTGGTATAAATTATGACTCACTGACCTCTCCATCACTGCTTTCTGATTGGTCTATATTATGACTTGCTGAACTATCCAATGCTGCTGTCTGATTGGTCTATATTATGACTTGCTGAACTATCCAATGCTGCTGTCTGATTGGTCTATATTATGACTTGCTGAACTATCCAATGCTGCTGTCTGATTGGTCTATATTATGACTTGCTGAAATATCCAATGCTGCTGTTTGATTGGTTGATATTACAAGCGGACCTATCCAATGCTGCTGTCTGATTGGTTGATATAATGACTCGCTGACCTTTCCAATGCATCTGTCCTATTGGTCGATATTCCGACTTGCTGACCTATCCAATGCTGCTGTCTGATTGGTTGATATAACGACTCGCTGACCTATCCAATGCTGCTGTCTGATTGGTCAATATTACGACTCGCTGACCTATCCAATGCTGCTGTCTGATTGGTATAAATTATGACTCACTGACCTCTCCATCACTGCTTTCTGATTGGTCTATATTATGACTTGCTGAACTATCCAATGCTGCTGTCTGATTGGTCTATATTATGACTTGCTGAACTATCCAATGCTGCTGTCTGATTGGTCTATATTATGACTTGCTGAACTATCCAATGCTGCTGTCTGATTGGTTGATATAACGACTCGCTGACCTATCCAATGCTGCTGTCTGATTGGTCAATATTACGACTCGCTGACCTATCCAATGCTGCTGTCTGATTGGTATAAATTATGACTCACTGACCTCTCCATCACTGCTTTCTGATTGGTCTATATTATGACTTGCTGAACTATCCAATGCTGCTGTCTGATTGGTCTATATTATGACTTGCTGAACTATCCAATGCTGCTGTCTGATTGGTCTATATTATGACTTGCTGAACTATCCAATGCTGCTGTCTGATTGGTCTATATTACGACTCGCTGACCTATCCAATGCTGCTGTCTGATTGGTCGATATAACAACTCGCTGACCTATCCAATGCTGCTGTCTGATTGGTCAATATAACGACTCGCTGACCTATCCAATGCTGCTATCTGATTGGTCGATATTACAACTCGCTGACCTATCCAATGTATTGAAGAACAAGTATGCGTGGTACTGGCTGGATATAACACACTATACTTGCTATGTTCACTTAAAAACAAACATATACTGACACTGATGCACAAAAACATGCTTACTTTCGTGGACGAGATAAGACTTGAAGGCTTGTAGTAGATTTCCTGTAAGAGCATGAAGCAGTTGTCCGCAGTGTGACCTACAGTACTGCTCTGCCTCGGAATATGTCATGTGCTTCGTTATAATTCTGAAACAGAAAATTAACACAAGTAGCAAAGTAGGCCCATTTACCTGGAAAACAGTACTTTCAACAGCTCTGGGGTTCACTTGTTTTATTCCATCTAAGATACTTATATTCCACTGTGTACAGCCTGTTCAATTCTTTGGCGTGACCCTGTGCTCAGTTAATTAAAAGTATGTGACCCTGTGCACAATCTAGAATTGTCTAGAATGGACTGTAATTGTCTACATTGGAGTGTAATTGTCTAGAATGGACTGTAATTGTCTACATTGGAGTGTAATTGTCTAGAATGGACTGTAATTGTCTACATAGGAGTGTAATTGTCTAGAATGGACTGTAATTGTCTACATTGGAGTGTAATTGTCTAGAATGGACTGTAATTGTCTACATAGGAGTGTAATTGTCTAGAATGGACTGTAATTGTCTACATTGGAGTGTAATTGTCTAGAATGGACTGTAATTGTCTGCATTGGAGTGTAATTGTCTAGAATGGACTGTAATTGTCTACATTGGAGTGTAATTGTCTAGAATGGACTGTAATTGTCTACATTGGAGTGTAATTGTCTAGAATGGACTGTAATTGTCTAGAATGGACTGTAATTGTCTGAAATGGACTGTAATTGTCTACATTGGAGTGTAATTGTCTAGAATGAACTGTAATTGTCTAAAATGGACTGTAATTGTCTGAAATGGACTGTAATTGTCTACATTGGAGTGTAATTGTCTAGAATGAACTGTAATTGTCTAAAATGGACTGTAATTGTCTACATTGGAGTGTAATTGTCTGAAATGGACTGTGATTGTCTAGAATGGACTGTAATTGTCTACATTGGAGTGTAATTGTCTAGAACGGACTGTGATTGTCTACATTGGAGTGTAATTGTCTAGAATGGACTGTAATTGTCTAGAATGGACTGTAATTGTCTGAAATGGACTGTAATTGTCTACATTGGAGTGTAATTGTCTAGAATGAACTGTAATTGTCTAAAATGGACTGTAATTGTCTACATTGGAGTGTAATTGTCTGGAATGGACTGTGATTGTCTAGAATGGACTGTAATTGTCTACATTGGAGTGTCATTGTCTAGAATGGACTAATTGTCTAAAATGGACTGTAATTGTCTACATTGGAGTGTAATTGTCTAGAATGGACTGTGATTGTCTAGAATGGACTGTAATTGTTTACATTGGAGTGTCATTGTCTAGAATGGACTGTAATTGACTAGATTGAGTCTAGAATGGAGTCTGTGCAGATAAAACAGATTATAATTTAATTACAGTGGACTAGAACCATGTAGATTAGACTATAATTGTGTAGATTGGACTATAATTGTCCAGACTGGTCCATTTTCAAATAGATTGAACAAAAATTAGTTTATATTATTACCTGATTCCTTATATAAATACAAATCTGTTATTTTTTGCTGTTTTACATGAACGCTATCAATTTGTCTTGTATTGAACTATTCCCCGGTCAATAGTATGAACTGTTTCCCTCTCGCGCTATGAAGTCATTGGAATTTCAAACTTTTATTTTTAGACGGCGTATCATTAACGTTCGGTAGGCCTATATTGTGTTGAATTTAAAAGGTTTTGTTTCTAAACATTTTCTGATGAAATGTTACCACAAAATGGAAAACAAACACATACTACAGCGTCTACATTGTCTTTGTTTGGTAACGTCCACCCTCTTTACAATCGGAGGAAATAACGTCAGCGTCATTTTAACGTCAATATAATTCCCGCGCTTTTATTGGACGTCCGTTGAAATATCGAGGGATCAATGCAACACTGTCGTAACTCCTATATAAATACATAGGAGTTACGACAGTGTTGCATTGAGCCCTCGATATAGTTTCCCTTGTATTCCATACAAAATGTTTTTAACACTTTGTTCAAATAAAAAATTTATCAGGTAATAAAACAGTTATTTTCTTTTTTGTTTAGACAAACCTTTGATCAGGTAATAAAACAGTTATTTCATGGTTATTTGGGTAACAGTAAAACTGTATACTTACCCAAATTTCACATAGTGATGGTCAAAGTGCAATGTGTGATAAGGAGGACATACTGAAAAGAATCAATTGATAGTGTACAAGTCTTTATATAGAATAATTATGCATGATACAGACGATGTAACAATCTCTACTTTTGATCCAAAAATTTTTAAACAGGTTTTCAGAACGTTTGGTTATTAGGTTTGTGTATGTTGTTTGTCTGACTGGTGGGCGTCAAAATGATAGTTCGATTAATTGCTGTTAGGATTAAGATATTTAGAGCTGTCATTGATACAATCTGTACAATCGGTATGGATATATCAACAATTCTTCTCTGTCATTGATACAATCTGTACAATCGGTATGGATATATCAACAATTCTTCTCTGTCATTGATACAATCTGTACAATCGGTATGGATATATCAACAATTCTTCTCTGTCATTGATACAATCTGTACAATTGGTATGGATATATCAACAATTCTTCTCTGTCATTGATACAATCTGTACAATCGGTATGGATATATCAACAATTCTTCTCTGTCATTGATACAATCTGTACAATCGGTATGGATATATCAACAATTTTTCTCTGTCATTGATACAATCTGTACAATTGGTATGGATATATCAACAATTCTTCTCTATCATTGATACAATCTGTACAATCGGTATGGATATATCAACAATTCTTCTCTGTCATTGATACAATCTGTACAATCTGTATGGATATATCAACAATTCTTCTCTGTCATTGATACAATCTGTACAATCGGTATGGATATATCAACAATTCTTCTCTGTCATTGATACAATCTGTACAATCTGTATGGATATATCAACAATTCTTCTCTGTCATTGATACAATCTGTACAATCAGTATGGATATATCAACAATTCTTCTCTGTCATTGATACAATCTGTACAATCTGTATGGATATATCAACAATTCTTCTCTGTCATTGATACAATCTGTACAATCAGTATGGATATATCAACAATTCTTCTCTGTCATTGATACAATCTGTACAATTGGTATGGATATATCAACAATTCTTCTCTGTCATTGATACAATCTGTACAATCAGTATGGATATATCAACAATTCTTCTCTGTCATTGATACAATCTGTACAATTGGTATGGATATATCAACAATTCTTCTCTGTCATTGATACAATCTGTACAATCTGTATGGATATATCAACAATTCTTCTCTGTCATTGATACAATCTGTACAATTGGTATTCTGTACAATCGGTTTGGATATATCAACAATTCTTCTCTGTCATTGATACAATCTGTACAATCGGTATTCTGTACAATTGGTTTGGATATATCAACAATTCTTCTCTGTCATTGATACAATCTGTACAATCAGTATTCTGTACAATCGGTTTGGATATATCAACAATTCTTCTCTGTCATTGATACAATCTGTATAATCGGTATTCTGTACAATCGGTTTGGATATATCAACAATTCTTTTCTGTCATTGATACAATCTGTACAATCGGTATTCTGTACAATTGGTATGGATATATCAACAATTCTTCTCTGTCAATGATACAATCTGTACAATCTGTATGGATATATCAACAATTCTTCTCTGTCATTGATACAATCTGTACAATCTGTATGGATATATCAACAATTCTTTTCTGTCATTGATACAATCTGTACAATCGGTATGGATATATCAACAATTCTTTTCTGTCATTGATACAATCTGTACAATCTGTATGGATATATCAACAATTCTTTTCTGTCATTGATACAATCTGTACAATCGGTATGGATATATCAACAATTCTTCTCTGTCAATTTGTATTTGATACACACAAATATTGATATTAATGTGCTCTAGTGGATAGTGCATTCCAAATGTCAGCAATACAATACAGCGGAACCTCCCCAAACCGGACCCTCTCAACCCTATATACATGTATATATACAACAATTGGTCACCCTCTGTCTATAATGTGCTTCATAAACTTGAATGTATGGCACTAATGCTTTTTATTTTACACAGGATACATGTTTTATATTTGAAAGATGATGAAAAAAATGAATGAAAACTTATTTTTTCTGATGTTCATGTTACTATAACGTGGGCCATTTTGGTCGCATGTTCTTGCTTCATAAAATAATTCCTTCTAACCTTCAGTGCACCTGTCACCATGGTAATGGGAGGAGCATTTGCATGTGACGTTATTGTTGGAGTCTGCTGAGCATGTCCCACCATGTTGACATGGATTTGAATGGCATGCATTTGGTTTCATTGTTGTTGTTTGTGGTGGCATGGTTGTTGACTTCTGTGTTTGTGGTGGCAGGGTTGTTACTGACCGCTGCGTTGTTGGTGGCAGGGTTGTTATTGACTGCTGCGTTGTTGGTGGCAGGGTTGTTACTGACCGCTGCGTTGTTGGTGGCAGGGTTGTTATTGACTGCTGCGTTGTTGGTGTTGCTGTTGTAAAGAGAAGAATAAAATAGAAACTATAAGTTGCATGTTCGTCTGACGAGATGAGTTGATTTATTTACACAGTAAAAAATTATTTCAGTACTTTCATCCGTTGACGGAATATAACCCTCGTTATCCAATATCTGCTCATTGTTAACTTGTTGGTTAAGGGCCGCATTATATACACAATAAGTGGTATTCCAGTCCTGGTCTCAACTTGCCTGTAAAAACTGTTCATTTGCCACAGTGTTGAATATCTTTCTATTTTCAATTAAAAGATGGGCTCAATGTGATCAGGTAGGCACAGAAATGGTGTTAGGAGATACACCTTGAAATTTGACAATTTCTCGCATGAAATGGAGCTGGAGGTGAGAGGATTTCAGATGTATTGCTAGTTATTGCAGTCAGCCAAGTTTAGCTCATAATGCAGGATAATGTTGTGCTTGTATAGCTACATGTACATGTAGTTGGTTAGTCATACCTAGTTAGCAATAAGCCTGGTTGGAAGAGATATCACTGTATTAACTTAGGCCATCATAAAATTTGTGACTAGAATTACATTTTCTCAAATAACAGCTGGTAGCTAGGGTAACTGTAATAGTGATATTCTTGATTTTCTGAAAATTAATGTCAATATTCCTGATACAAAATTTTAACTTAAGATACAGGAGTGCCATATCTAAATTTGGTAAAACTCAAATAAATACAATTTGAAAATATGCATTTTATTTTATGTTTCTGACACGCCAACGTTCCAGGCAGGGAATCAAACAAAGTGGAGGGTTTTCTATGTTGGGATGCAGTCAGTTTTATTTACTTGAGAATAGCTGTATACAGTCAGTGAGGTTGTCAGCCAATGAAAACGTGTTTTGCAAAATATTGACCAATCGACGTAGTGAAAACATTAAGTATATTCAAAACTAATTTTGAATTGATAGTACACACTAGTACAGCCAGTTTTGGAAATATTCATATTTTGCGCCACTGACTTTAAATTTCAGATTTATAAACAACTTTGGCCCAGCAGATCCAGGTTCGATTACCGAATTGGGCAGGTTATGTTCTTCTGTGACATTGGCTACGGTCATGTCCTCCTTATGTGGAGAAGTTGTCAGTTGTTGAATTGAATTGTTGAAAAACAACATAAAATCTGATGAAAACAGACAAATAAACAACTTTAGCTTATTAGGTTTCAGTCTGTTAAGATTTTCTTCTTGAAAATTGATCTCATTTCAATTGGAAATTATATCTTCAGATTTGGAAAATCCTATTTGGCATAAGGAATAGAGTTGCAGCCAGAAAAAGTTAAAAATGAAATAGTGTGCACAATAATAGCATTCTCGACTAGTTTTGAATCAGTAGTATATGAATGAACTACATACTATACGTTCTGCTCTCCATGTTTTTCTGGAGGCTGTTGCATTTTCTTATATCAGCTTCAAAGGTCAAATAGACTGATAAAGGTCGAACTTTAGTGCTAAACCAGATTAACACCAAACTAGTTTGTAGCGGTTTTCCTTACCCTTTTCACAAAGTGGATAATGTTTACTTCCACAGTCTTGATGAGTAGGGTGAAAAACTTCCAAACTGGCACATTGATCAGATGTATGTGGTGGATATGCCCACCCGTGTTGCGACGTTGTTAGATTTTCTCCCGTCGATGTTTTCCATACACCATTTAGATCTGCTTTCCCATCTACCCAAATATCCTGGTGAGTGTGGAAAAAAGCTGAAAACCAATCCTGATTCCACTGCATTTATTGTTTTCATTTATTTTAGTCATTTATATCTTATATGAATAACTTTATTCAAATTTTGTACAATGTCATGTATTTGAGTTGAAATTCCTGGTACAGAACATGTTGACGGGTGGGATAGAGATATGTTTGTTTGTTCTACTGTTTGATATTATTATAAATGTTCAAAACAAGATGTAACCAAGAATGTAATCTACGCCAAATAAAGTTTAACAAAAACACTGGTTTATGCCTTGTGCAGTCTGTCAAGCGGTCCTTATTTTTCATATTTTTCCTTTTATTTTTTTGTCTTCCTACTTTTTGGGGTCAAATTGTGAACTTCACGGAGGCCTGATATTAATAGTTTGAAAATGGTAGTACATTTATTTCAATTGGGGGTGCATAGAAGACTGGAATCAGACGGGGGGGGGGGGGGGGGTGCAGACTGTGGGCCTGTGGCTGCTTACTTACTAATCATGCCAAGGTGAAAGATGTATAAGAGTCAAAAGACCTGTCAATGCAGTCTCGTCAAGATGTATTCTAGTTAGCAATTTATGTCCGTGAGTAATGCTAAGTTCTGCACAAAGGTATGTAAAAACTCCTACTTCTTGGTACAAATTCCTTATCTTTCCTACTTTTCTCCTACTTTTTGGTAAATATTCCTACTTTTCTCCTACTCTTTGAAAGAAGTTCGCTTGACAGCCTGCTTGTGCCTTATCCACTCGACCACCGACGCTTGGTAAATATGTCAAAATGGCAGTACTACGTGATTACACTGTCCATATGTCCTACCATGTGAGGGTCTGTTAGAAATTTAATTTCTGCCCATTTACTTGAGAAGGCTTCGACCTATGGTCTACAAATACCGATAAACATACTAGTCAAGGGTAGTTGAGGTCACTTGGAGGACAAAGGTCAAGGTCTGGAGAACCATGACTAGTGTACCTACTGAGTTTGAGGATCAGAAGTTAAAGTATTCTCCACTTTACCTGAGGAACCGTGTCTTAGAATACGATGAATGAAATCAAATTTTTCTGATGTAAGAATTTTCACCAATTGTCCACAATGTGCCTCGCAGTACTGTAAAGCTTCAGAATATGTCAAGGGTTGGTGAACAATTCTACAACAACACACATTGATCGTACTTCAAATTTGAAATCAGTTTAAAAGTCATGTTTTATTGTTTAAGAATTTATTACCTGTATGTACTTGTATATATTATATAAGAATGATTATCGACTGGTTGGAACACAGCTTATAGAATGTAGCCTGGTATTATAACAATTATGCACTTATCAATGTTTTGCCCCTGGGGAGGGGTGGCAGGATACATGGGACTTCAGGCAGTAGTTGATTCCTGACACGTGGGAATTTGACTTGCAGAATGATTTTGGGTCCGGGAAATAGACTTCTGTTAATCTCAGTGGTGGGGAATAAGTATGTACCATTGTGAGGCTTCAGACAAAATGCTTGGCTCTAGGGTGGGGAATCAGACCCCCCCCAACAAAAAAAAAACAAGTCTAATTCCCCTGACTGCCTGCTGGGTAATACTTACACATATTGCATGTCCTGTCTGTGGTTATCTGTATGACAACTGCCTGCTGGGTAATATTTACTCATATTATACCACATTTTCATTTTTCCTTATATATTTAATGTGACATCAGCTGGTCAATCTGTCCTGTCTGTGGTTATCTGTATGACGACTGCCTGCTGGGTAATACTTACACATATTGCATGCCCTGTCTGTGGTTATCTGTATGACGACTGCCTGCTGGGTAATACTTACACATATTGCATGCCCTGTCTGTGGTTATCTGTATGACGATTGCCTGCCAGGTAATACTTCTGTATACTTCTATAACACTGTACTTAGGGTAATAAAATCATGGTAATGCAAATAAATTCAAGTAAAATACTTACGCATACTGAAAGTCCTGCATGTGGTTACCTACTTGATAACTGCTTGTTGTATAGTTGAGATGGCTGCACGCTGTAAAGGAATGTTAAGCGATCACAATGTCATACAGACTGTTTTAGAAGGCTTGTCTGACAGTTGCTTTTATGACATGCAAAACATTTTTAGTGGCTATATTTATTATCCTTACCAAAATAATGTAGAAATTTATGGTCTGCTTCATACTATGACAGTACATGTATGACTCATGCCCGCTGTAAATTTTGACAGAGCGTGTTGTTACTGCAACATATCAGGACTGTAGATGTTTGATTTCAAAGACACTTGTCCCGAACTAGTGGTGGGGGAAAATTTGACTTGTCACACATAGGAAGCTAGTCGTCTGAGAATTTCAGTCAAATAAGTAACTAATAAACATACTCAATGATAGCTCCAGTATCTAAAATTAATAATCGCATGTATGTGTTCGTGGGATTCTAAGGTTTGACTTACAACTGAACAATTGCTGATGATGGTTAGCTTTAAAAACAGACTTGTCTGGGACTAACTTCAACTCAACAGTTGGTAGCCCGATTCAGCATTAGACAAGTCCGGGACATCTGGCTAGTGGATTTCTAGAGCCCTGCATATCTGTAACTATATCTGGGATGACACACCTTTATTCACTTTTGGATCAACGTAACATTGTTATACAAATGGATAAAAACTATTGTATTGGTGTATGGACTGTTATATATTTGAGCTGTTCCTTGAAAAAAATCTATTTTTAGGTTTTTACATTGTCTTACAGATATATATTTCTAATTTCATTTGATACCAAAAATCTGACATCTATTTTTCTTCTTATAGCAATTTAAGGGTTCAGTGCAAGACTATCGTAACTCCTATATAAATACATAGGAGTTATGATAGTCTTGCGCCGAACCATCTAATTCAAATGTTAGGAACAGAATGCAAAAGTGAACTACCAAATGACGTTGCATCAGAAACGCTTTACTCAAATCTACATTAAACCTTAAAATCTTCTTTTTTCAAATGGAAAGAAACAAATTACATAGCATGCATCAGCATTTTCATGTTCATTTAATTCTATTGATCAAATTAAAGAAACCATAGACACTTCCGAGATAGGGCTTCAAGAAAGACTCCGAGTCATAACCACTGTCACTAATGCATACTGTCATGGATGGGAAAGACTCCGTGTCATAACCACTGTCACTAATGCATACTGTCATGGATGGGAAAGACTCTGTGTCATAACCACTGTCACTAATGCATCCTGTCATGGATGGGAAAGACTCCGTGTCATAACCACTGTCACTAATGCATACTGTCATGGATGGGAAAGACTCCGAGTCATAACCACTGTCACTAATGCATCCTGTCATGGATGGGAAAGACTCCGTGTCATCACCACTGTCACTAATGCATACTGTCATGGATGGGAAAGACTCCAAGTCATAACCACTGTCACTAATGCATCCTGTCATGGATGAGAAAGACTCCGAGTCATAACCACTGTCACTAATGCATACTGTCATGGATGGGAAAGACTCAGATACATATCCAATGTCACTAATGCATACTGTCATGGATAGGAAAGACTCCGAGTCATAACCACTGTCACTAATGCATACTGTCATGGATGGGAAAGACTCCGAGTCATAACCACTGTCACTAATGCATACTGTCATGGATGGGAAAGACTCAGAGACATAACCACTGTCACTAATGCATACTGTCATGGATGGGAAAGACTCAGATACATATCCAATATCACTAAGGCATACTGTCATGGATGGGAAAGACTCCGAGTCATAACCACTGTCACTAATGCATCCTGTCATGGATGGGAAAGACTCTGAGTCATAACCACTGTCACTAATGCATACTGTCATGGATGGGAAAGACTCAGATACATATCCAATATCACTAATGCATACTGTCATGGATGGGAAAGACTCCGTGTCATAACCACTGTCACTAATGCATACTGTCATGGATGGGAAAGACTCCAAGTCATAACCACTGTCACTAATGCATACTGTCATGGATGGGAAAGACTCCGAGTCATAACCACTGTCACTAATGCATCCTGTCATGGATGGGAAAGACTCCGAGTCATAACCACTGTCTCTAATGCATACTGTCATGGATGGGAAAGACTCAGAGTCATAACCACTGTCACTAATGCATCCTGTCATGGATGGGAAAGACTCCGAGTCATAACCACTGTCACTAATGCATCCTGTCATGGATGGGAAAGACTCCGAGTCATAACCACTGTCACTAATGCATACTGTCATGGATGGGAAAGACTCCGAGTCATAACCACTGTCACTAATGCATCCTGTCATGGATGGGAAAGACTCCGAGTCATAACCACTGTCACTAATGCATCCTGTCATGGATGGGAAAGACTCCGAGTCATAACCACTGTCACTAATGCATACTGTCATGGATGGGAAAGACTCCGAGTCATAACCACTGTCACTAATGCATACTGTCATGGATGGGAAAGACTCCGAGTCATAACCACTGTCTCTAATGCATACTGTCATGGATGGGAAAGACTCCGAGTCATAACCACTGTCACTAATGCATCCTGTCATGGATGGGAAAGACTCCGAGTCATAACCACTGTTTCTAATGCATACTGTCATGGATGGGAAAGACTCTGAGTCATAACCACTGTCACTAATGCATCCTGTCATGGATGGGAAAGACTCCGAGTCATAACCACTGTCACTAATGCATCCTGTCATGGATGGGAAAGACTCCGAGTCATAACCACTGTCACTAATGCATCCTGTCATGGATGGGAAAGACTCCGAGTCATAACCACTGTCACTAATGCATCCTGTCATGGATGGGAAAGACTCCGAGTCATAACCACTGTCACTAATGCATCCTGTCATGGATGGTAAAGACTCCGAGTCATAACCACTGTCACTAATGCATCCTGTCATGGATGGGAAAGACTCCGAGTCATAACCACTGTCACTAATGCATCCTGTCATGGATGGGAAAGACTCCGAGTCATAACCACTGTCACTAATGCATCCTGTCATGGATGGGAAAGACTCCGAGTCATAACCACTGTCACTAATGCATCCTGTCATGGATGGGAAAGACTCAGATACATATCCAATGTCACTAATGCATCCTGTCATGGATGGGAAAGACTCAGAGACATAACCACTGTCACTAATGCATCCTGTCATGGATGGGAAAGACTCAGAGTCATAACCACTGTCACTAATGCATCATGTCATGGATGGGAAAGACTCAGAGTCATAACCACTGTCACTAATGCATCCTGTCATGGATGGGAAAGACTCCGAGTCATAACCACTGTCACTAATGCATCCTGTCATGGATGGGAAAGACTCCGAGTCATAACCACTGTCACTAATGCATCCTGTCATGGATGGGAAAGACTCAGATACATAACCACTGTCACTAATGCATACTGTCATGGATGGGAAAGACTCTGAGTCATAACTACTGTCACTAATGCATCCTGTCATGGATGGGAAAGACTCCGATTCATAACCACTGTCTCTAATGCATCCTGTCATGGATGGGAAAGACTCAACGTCATAACCACTGTCACTAATGCATCCTGTCATGGATGGGAAAGACTCCGAGTCATAACCACTGTCACTAATGCATACTGTCATGGATGCGTCCATTTATCTTAACTATAATGTCAAAGGGTCACATCACAGAACATATTGTGCAGTATAAGTGTGTACAGGGTGGTATAAAGTTTGTTTACAAAGTTTGGATTTCGATAAAATAAAAATAATGCTGCAGACACTGATTATATTTCGCATAATGAAAACTGCTGCCTTTTTAATCATCTCTGTTTTATATTGAACTCTCATGCAGAAGTTAACTATTGGTATATAGCAACATAGATGGGACGAGCAATTAAAATATTACTAAAATTCAAACTTTGTGAACAAACTTTTTTAATACCCTGTAGATTGGGTAGCAAACAAGATATCAGGAAAGTAAGAAGCAGGTCAGTTGCTAAAGGAGACATGTAAAACATTCCTATGCATAAAAACTCCATGTTTTATAGGATTTAAATTTGGAGCTACAAGTGAGATTTTTCAGTGAAAGTAAGGTTGAGGGGGCATTAAATAGGAACTATGTTGTTAACCACTAGGTGCTGAATTTAAAGGGTCATTTTTATCATTTTTTTACGGGATTTTACCATTTTATAGGCAAAATACCTATGATTTAGAGAAAAATTGACCCTTCAGCCAGAATCCTAAGGATCAAATTATGGTCTTTTGGAAAATCGAGGGGTCAAAGGGTCAATTCAAGGGTCAAATGGAACCCATGGGAACTATGCGGTAAACCACTTTTGAATGGCAAACAATAAATGTTAATACATACTCTGATCACAGTGTTGCCCATGGTAACCAGAATTGCATGTACATATGTAGGAATCCCCATGTAACGAGCAATTGCCGTGTCTGCAAGGATTTGTCAAGCATGGATGCAGTGAAGTGGTCTCAATACATTTTGAGTTACATAAATCTTCTGTGCAGCATATAATGTCACAGTTTCTATCTGCAATCAAGTTAATTTTATTGAATTAAAATCGGCTATTAAATATGAAATTTTGGATTTGTAATGTTATTGTTGAAATCATCTCCATTATCCAGAATATTTCCATACAGTAAAACTTTGAAACTTCGAACAGTTTTGGCTCGAAGGCAGTAGATACCTCAAATAGGTTCTTAATATAACAAAATTATCTGAAAATGTAAAACGTAACTTTGACAGTTTTGCTCTATTCATTTTAATCATAAATATTGTAGCTTAGTGCAATCCAAATTAACAGAAGATGTATCCAGCAGCTTTCAGAAATAACGTGAAACTGGTTGGTTAGCACTTTAGACCAGTATATATCAAATACATTGTACTAATGTATAAAAGTATGTTTCAGAAATAACGTGAAACTGGTTGGTTAGCACTTTAGACCAGTATATATCAAATACATTGTACTAATGTATAAAAGTATGTTTCAGAAATAACGTGAAACTGGTTGGTTAGCACTTTAGACCAGTATATATCAAATACATTGTACTAATGTATAAAAGTATGTTTCAGAAATAACGTGAAACTGGTTAGTTAGCACTTTAGACCAGTATATATCAAATACATTGTACTAATGTATAAAAGTATGTTTCAGAAATAACGTGAAACTGGTTAGTTAGCACTTTAGACCAGTATATATCAAATACATTGGACTACGTGAAACTGGTGGGTTAGCACTTTAGACCAGTATATATCAAATACATTGTACTAATGTATAAAAGTATGTTTCAGATATATTGGGCAGACCTAATATTTTCAGCAATTATTTTCTAGTACTTTGAGATTGTACAATGTATTTTCTAATGCAGGTTTTGATGAATTGTTGAACAGATATTTACCAGTGCCACCATATGAATGTTGATAGATGTCCTTTTTGTATGTACACATCTGTAATACATTCAGATAAAGTTTATTCTATTCAAACCGTGAGATTTTTAGCCAATGAAAACATGTATTTTTAAATATTGACCAATAGAAATAGTGAACACATTAACAATATAACAGCGGTAGTAGGTAAAGTGTTTGTTTATTATAGTGCTACTTTAATTTAAAGGTTGAGCCATGTCTGACATAAGACTGAGTTACCTTTCTGGGCACATTTAGCTCCTATCCTTTGATGTCAGTCAGATAGGTAAATCATTATTTAACTTGTTGATGGCTCACCAACAGGGCCGGCCATCCATATTTTCATTCCCATTAGGCAGAATGATGGTACTACTGACATAATGTGAGGGATATGTAGCTGCTTTGCTCAAAACATACATTTCATCAGCATTTTTATATACGATCACATACCTGTCTACTTTCACATCCTGATACATATTGACCAAAGGTCATCAGCGTATCAGTAGCCCGCTCTATTTTACACACCTGCAATAACATGGCATCAGTTTTGTTCAATTGACATTGCAATTTCAGAAAAATATAGCTTCCATATAAGGTTTTTTGTGATAAGTCACAAGGTTTAAGACATTCTGACAGTTGTTGCCTATGACTTGGAACAGGAAGAGTAAGACATTCTGACAGTTCTTGCCTATGACTTGGATCAGGAAGAGTAAGACATTCTGACAGTTCTTGCCTATGACTTGGATCAGGAAGAGTAAGACATTCTGACAGTTCTTGCCTATGACTTGGATCAGGAAGAGTAAGACATTCTGACAGTTCTTGCCAATGACTTGGAACAGGAAGAGTAAGACATTCTGACAGTTCTTGCCAATGACTTGGAACAGGAAGAGTAAGACATTCTGACAGTTCTTGCCTATGACTTGGAACAGGAAGAGTAAGACATTCTGACAGTTGTTGCCTATGACTTGGAACAGGAAGAATAACAAGAAACAATCAAGGATATTTTTTCAGCTGCTAAGAAAGTCATTACAAATTATATTACCGGTAATCACTTTCAGTGGCTTATGAAATTAATCTGTAATTGGCGCCTATTTAAGAATTGGTATTTTAAGAGCACAGAAGAATATTGCCCATTGAAGGATTCAAACCAATAACCTTGGAAGTAAGAACCGGATGCTCTTCTACTAGTCCACCACCTCTCCTAAATCGAGGATATTTACACTAAATTTGTCTACATTCAAGTAAATGCTTCTTCTAGTACATGTTTTCAAATAATAAAAGTAGGGAAGGCAGCCTTACTTTGTTAGATATTTGTATAGTATAGTTCTGCTAGCACTTACCTCATTCTGGTCACATACTGTGTATTTGTTGCAATCATTTGTTGTGTTATGATGACCACAGTTTGTGCAGATTGGTCCAGTTTTGTTAGAATGTCCTAAAATGGTTGACATAAAGTTATCACAATGGACTTGCCTTTTCTGACAATGCTATTGCCAGTCTAAGAGCACATGCATTCAGCAACAGCTTTGGCATTTCAGTTTTCTTTAGAATGACTTTGTGATACTTCAAAGCTTTTAATGTTTGAATCACTTTTGATTATTTTTACTGTGAAATATCTTGACGCAAGGCTGAAACAGTTCCATTATAAGACTGACCTTAACAATTACAATGTCAAAAATACTACACGCCATACAATGTCTACGTTAACAGTGGCAATGTCAAAGTTACTGCAAGACATACAGAGTCTACCTGGACAGTTACAATGTCAAAGTTACTACAAGCCATACAGAGTCTACCTTGACAGTGGCAATGTCAAAGTTACTACAAGCCATACAGAGTCTACCTTGACAGTTACAATGTCAAAGTTACTGCAAGCCATACAGAGTCTACCTTGACAGTGGCAATGTCAAAGTTACTGCAAGCCATACAAAGTCTACCGTGACAGTGGCAATGTCAAAGTTACTCCAAGTCATACAGTGTCTACATTGACGGTGGCAATGTCAAAGTTACTACAAGCCATACAGAGTCTACATTGACAGTGGCAATGTCAAAGTTACTGCAAGCCATGCAGAGTATACATTGACAGTGGCAATGTCAAAGTTACTACAAGCCATACAGAGTCTACATTGACAGTGACAATGTCAAAGTTACTACAAGCCATACAGAGTCTACCTTGACAGTGGCAATGTCAAAGTTACTACAAGCCATGTATAGTCTACCTTGACATTGGCAATGTCAAAGCTTTAACAAACTATACAGAGCTTACCCATTTCTCCACAGCCTTTCTTATTACATAAGGTTGAGAAGCAGCATTCACTACACATCAGAGTTCCAGTTTTTAAAGGTGACAAATTGCCATCTCTTTTAGATGTCAGCCATGTAGTTATGAGTGATAATGCATCAATGGATGCCGGGCAGTGCTGCAGTATAAATATATCTGCAATTTATGATGTTCATTAGAAACAATTGTTATACCCCCCTTCGAAGAAGAGACCCCCCCTTCGAAAAAGAGAGGGCATATATGTTTGCACATGTCGGTTGGTCAGTCGTTCGGTATGTTGGTCCGTAACCTTTTCATTTCTGATCAATAACTCAAGAACCCCTTGACCTATCATCCTCAACTTGGTCCACACACACTTGGGTAGCAGAGGAACTTTGGGGTCAAAGGTCACACTAGGGGGGCATTATGTTTTACAAACATCTCTTGTTTTGTTTGTATTTAAGACAATTAAGGCAAACAGAGTTTAAATAAGGTACAGGGTTAACTATACACATTGCAAGTATTTCTGGGTGTCCAACCAGGACCGACCTTTTCTAAATTAATTTTGACTTACAAATTATGAGTATGATTGAGAGTTGGAGTACCTTAGACAAATGTTGTATTGTAGTACATTATTTTAGTCTTTACAAATAGAAATCATTTCAATTGAACTCATGAGATCCACTCATTTAACCCTTTGTTTTAGTAATACTAAGATTACTGAGAAGACTGAATACAGCTTTAAAGGTACATACACATATACATGTAGTCTTATTTTCTATCAAAATATGTCAAGTAGTCATCTTTAGAAAATGCCATGTCAATGCCTTCAAACAGACACACTGTAAAATATTACATTATAACTTTTCTTAAAAGTTCCCTGGAACTGCAAAACATAAGTCCGATACAGGTATTTCCTATGCTAGCACAAATTTGGACAACTGTATTTGTGGTTTTGGGAAACTTGTTAGAAAAATGAGTTTTCAAGTGTCCAAAGAGTGGTCTTATTATTGAGGTTTAACTGTAAAATGATATTAAAGATGTGTTACCTGTCTTTCTCGACATCCGAGATCAAATCTAGTGTGACCATCAGATGTTATATAATTGTCCAAGTGACAGACCTGGCATATAATATACAATATCATTTATTGCATAAAACATGTTACAATGTTTATAGCAAACAAAAGTCAATACTACTGTACATGGATTTTTGTAAGAGAATCACAAATTTTACATCATTTTCATACATTGGTTTGATTTTTACCTAAATTGGCACAGTAAATAAATTTTGCAATATTTCAAAAGGTCATGTAGTTTTTGGATACAGAGGTTGCTATATATTTGTACAAGACACAGCCTTTATAAGTATATTGTGATTCTATGACCAGTCAGATAGATAGGTCTAACTTTCAGCCTGCATTCAGTTACGGCTAACAGTTGCAAACTGTTTAGTTTTGTATCCCGGGCTCACTGTATCACATACACTGCACACTGGGAACCAAATTGCAAACAATTTTACTGAATGCAGGGCTGGTGTTTAACTTTTTGTAATTGTGATATTAAGTAATTACGTTAAACTGACATTTTGTTAATACATTTTGTACACTGTTGAAGCTTTAAGTTGTGATAAAAACATTTGAAGCACACGGGTGACTGCTATTTTGGAAAAACTTTTGGTAGTACTGGTTTCACATGAGGTGTGATCATAATCTTTGGGAAGTTTTAACTCACATACTCTAAGCTGAGCTGCAGACAACTCAGGCCATCCTTAAACATTGTTTGTTTGGCATAACCTCCCCTACCCAGCAAAATTTGGCTGTATTTTTTTTCTCATACTAGTGTTAACTATTAATATGCTGCTAAAAAAGTTCCCACTCTGACCCCTAAAAACGTTTTTGAGTAGGGGCCAATTACATTGGTAGTGTTATGCCAACCAAACAATGTTTTATTTATGGCCTCATTCACTGGATAACTGTTCCTTAAATAAGATTATATCCTGTGGAAGACTAAAGGCTTGTTAATAAGTCAGTTTAAATTGTGGAATGGTTCGAGATGAAAACTTTTATAAAGATTTTCTTACTTGGTTTTCTCCACACACCGTAAACGTGTTGCATTGTTGTGGATTGAGAACACCTTTACAATGCAAGCACTCTAGTACAGCTGAAAATACAATGATACTGTTAAAATGGAAGATGAAACCAAATTTTGATATTTCTATCATTCTCCAGTCTTCAACCCAACATCAGCTTGGCAATTTTTATCTCAACTGGGTTCAGACTTATTTTCACACGCTTTGTTGCTTTCTTTATCATAAGTAGTTTAAAGAGTAATCTTTCTTGCCAATCAAGGGAAGTAACTCAGGTATCGGAATAGCTGTATTTTGTAGAGTAATCTTTCTTGCCAATCAAGGGAAGTAACTCAGGTATTGGAATAGCTGTATTTTGTAGAGTAATCTTTCTTGCCAATCAAGGGAAGTAACTCAGGTATCGGAATAGCTGTATTTTGTAGAGCAATCTTTCTTGCCAATCAAGGGAAGTAACTCGGGTATCGGGATAGCTGTATTTTGTAGAGTAATCTTTATTGCCAATCAAGGGAAATTTCCCAGGTATCGTAATAGCCTTTTTTTGTAGTGCAACATCCATCATGCGAAGGTTTGAATACCCTTGCATCTTCTTGTTATAGGTGAAACAAAAAAACAATAGTTAAATATTCCAGTTGTTGGTCCAGCAAGATTTCATTTTTACTCACATGAGTTATAGTCCTTAGATATACGACCTGTATTTGATTGATGCTTCTTGATTTTAAAGCAGCATGACTTTTTCTCAGATGGCTTTATGGTACCGTATTTCTATACCACTGGAATTTTATTTTATATCACAAAAAAGACGTGTTAGTGATTTTAGACAGCAAAACGAAGCACATTCAAGCATTCTCTAAGTAATTGGTTAGATCTCGTTATATAGGGAATAAATTTGGTGTCATTAAGCATACATAAAAAAACAATGAAGTGTTTCATGTCAAAACTTGTCAAATTCAATAGTTTATGTTTAGAGTTCTTTTGTATCTTTGAAAGTGTCCTTGAAGAGTGTGAGGAGTAAAATGTCTGGCCAAAAATATGGGTTTTACTGTCATTAATAAAAGGGTTATACTATGCTGCTTAACTATCAATACTATCTGTTTAAGTTGTTTGGTAGAACAACTAGTTCTATGGTATTTATCTACAGTTGCGTCGCCTTAATACGAAAACTATTTTTTCTGGAAGTGGCACAAGAATAACATTTAAGCGAATCAGTTAAAAGTAGTTCAACATCTGAGCGTAACCTGCATAACATACTCAATACTGGTAGTGTAGTAATCTTTACTGCGCAATAAAATTTAATGGTTCAACAATGGACAGTAATGATTCGTTCTTTCTGTTAATCTGTGTTGAATACAAAACAAGTGTTCAATACCGAACAACTTCCGTACTTTCAGTGCTTTCATTGTCTAAGGAGAGCGGTTGTAAACAACCAAACTGTGAGGTGTTCAGCCAATGAAAACATGTTTTGCAAAATATTGACCAATAGACGTAGTATACACAAATATTGACCAATAGACGTAGTATACACAAATATTGACCAATAGACGTAGTATACACAAATATTGACCAATAGACGTAGTATACACAAATATTGACCAATAGACGTAGTATAAACAAAAATTGACCAATAGACGTAGTATACACAAATATTGACCAATAGACGTAGTATACACAAATATTGACCAATAGACGTAGTATACACAAATATTGACCAATAGACGTAGTATACACAAATATTGACCAATAGACGTAGTATACACAAATATTGACCAATAGACGTAGTATACACAAATATTGACCAATAGACGTAGTATACACAAATATTGACCAATAGACGTAGTATACACAAAAATTGTATTCTCAACTGATTTTAAATAGTCAGTATAAATACTATTTATTGTGTGCGTAAACAAAAAACTAAAACCGAAACTATAAGTGAATGAAATACTTACCTTTGGCTTGTCCTAGAGCTGACAGAATCAACAACAGTATCATTGCTGGTCTACTGAAAATAAATTGTCTCAGTTGGCAGTGAAATATTAAGACACTTTTTTGAAAATTATTATGCACAAAAGAATATTATTAAATAGTAAGAGACAAAATCCAATTCCTCTATTAATTCTAATGTTACCAGTATTTAAAAACGTATTGATGCATAAAATACAAATTGAATGCAAAAGTCAATACAGTTAAACCTCACTTAAATACCTTCTCAAAAATAAGTCCACCTCGAATTAAAGAACACAATTTTCAAGTCCATTTTCACTGTTTTGCTTTTTACTCAACGTCAATTGTAAGATTACCTCCATAAGAAGACTAGCTTTAAAGGGTCCCAATGGTGGTCTGATTGCATTGTAAGATTACCTTCATAAGAAGACTAGCTTTAAAGGGTCCCAATGGTGGTCTGATTGCATTGTAAGATTACCTCCATAAGAAGACTAGGTCCCAATGGTGGTCTTATTGCATTGTATTGAGGTTTTACTGTACATGTATTTGGCTTCTATGAATTTGTTGTATTTAAGTTCCCTTTCAAAGAAGTGTATGCTGACTGTTATAATGTTTGCCACACGTGTGGGTTGGTGGGTCTGTCGGTGGGTCTGTCGGTGGGTTTGGTAGACAATTTGGTTTGGGATCAATTACTAGGAAATACTTGGACCTGGAATGGTCAAGCGTCAGTGCTGTTGTTTGCGGACCCTAATATACACGCCGGGTCAGCATGTACAGTGTATATTGATTGCCTGCTATCGCTCATGTTGACCCTGTATTAAGAGACTCCCTGTCATATGCAACCTTTTTTGCAACATCCAATAAACGGTCTACAGGTTATACTATACATTAAATAATGTGAATAACAACTAACTCTGACAGGCTGCCATGTGGGCACATGCTTTCAATAAACAGCTCATGTTGAATATGTTTATATTTTAATTGAAAATATGGCATTTTTAGGTTGTAATACAATGTACAACTAAGTATGATCACTTTATAATCACTGTATTTTTATCTAACCTATGTACAGACATAATAGGATAAAAATCTTACAAGTTATTTTACTTCTTCAAGATGAAGGTAGAATTCATGCATGTTGCTGTTTATTCTGTTACATTGTATAAAAATATGCTACAATAAATGATTTGTAAAAGAAAATATGTTAAGTTACTTACCTGCAAATTGAGAAAATCCATAAATTTACACCGTTATTTTCTTATCAGTTATTAGGGACAAACAATATGCAAGATGTCTGATGAAAACAAATTGCTCCTATAGCAAACATTGATAAAGTCCAGTTTTAGTGTTATAAGTATTACATATTTTATTTTCAAACATCATATTTATGTGTTATATAATTATAATAAAAAGTTTGTTCTTAAATTTGAATATTAATATGTTTTAAATGTTCTTCCCATTTATGTCGCTATGGACAGAAATCTTGAGTTTACTTCTGTGGGAGAGTTCTATAAAACAGATATTCATGAAAAAGGCAGTATCTTTCATTCTGTGAAATAAAGCCTGTGTACACAGCATTAGTCTCATTTTATCGAAATTCAAACTTTGTGAAAAAAATTCAACTCCCTGTAATTAGTGTACATTGTGCAAAAAGCAGTGAAACAATAAAACGCTGATAAGAATCAGTCCGGGCTTTTAGCTCACCTGAGTCGAAGGCTGGCTATGAATGTAATAGGGCTTTAAGTGACATAAACAGCCAAGGTCATGACTGTAGTGACTTCACCAGCTATAAGGGAGGAGGATGACCCCAGGTGCCCCTTCAAGCATTATTTGGGGGTCATAGGTGAGCATCTTGGTAGAACCACTGACCTTCTGTTAGTCAGCTGGAATGTTGTCTCACATACAAATACTACATTCCAGGTGAGATTTGAACTCATAGTCGTGAAGTGTTTGTGGTTTGAAGTCAGCCACCGTAACCACTTGGCCACCAAGGTCCCCAGACAATGTAACTTCTTGTTAACACCATAGCACTTGTATCATTCTACTACATTCACCAGTTATATAACCATAGGTACATGGTTCTGGTCTTCAATCTGGCAGATTCCATGATTACTGTCAGAGTTATGGCCCTTTTATGGAAATTTGGATAGAACAGACTTTGGCTGTCAGAATTTAAAATAACTTGGTAGAAATTATCAGGAAATGACTCTTTTAATGTAATGGGGCTTTATGTCACTCGATCGTCTAGACCACTTTGCCATCTTCTGAATGTCATAAACCATTTACTTCTGGGTAATGAAATGATAATTACATAGGCAGGGTTTTCACTGACGCAGAAATCTTGAGCCCCTGACTCCCTTTTCTTTCTAGGAACTCCCATTTTTCACTTACTGTGCATCCCTCGGACCCCAAAAATAAACCTTTGTCAAGTATAAGCTGCATATCTGGGACCCTACAAATTTACTAAGGACCCCCAATTTGTCAAACACGAGGGTCCAAGGACCCCCAGCTGAATTCCTAGGGAAACCCTGCATTGGAGTTGAACAATGTTATTGTATGTATTTGTACTTCTACATTACAGAATGGTTGATCACTAACAGAATGAGATCAATGTTATTGTATGTATTTGTACTTCTACATTACAGAATGGTTGATCACTAACAGAATGAGAACTATGATATGGTGTGACAGCACAGTGAAACCTGTCCGTGGTGTCCATTGGGATTTGAAATTTTATCCTGTCGAAAACTCACCAAAAAAGGTATATTTTGTACATTGACTTTTAAACCAGTGTATGTAATGTGGTTTTTGTTGACAGGTCTTCAAGTAAAATATAACAGTAAAAGTAACATATATGATACCCAGGGCAAATTAGCTAGCAAAACTTCGTAATACATGAATATTCATTAGCATTTCTCGACCAATATAATTGACGATAATAGAAAAGAAGGAATCTCCTTGTGAAGAGCTATCATCAAATTCGACAAAATGGCAGCGACCATTGAAAACAAATGTGCAATTTGAAACCCGCGATCACATTGGATCGGATCGCTCAGAACTGCGATTTCATCTGTAACTGCTCGACAATTTCCGTGTTGCCTGAGGTGTGTGTCATGCGGCCAATCATTTCACCTCATTAATTATTCATGAGTACGAGATTTTGGGTCGAATCTGCTACTGAATGAACAAATTGAGTATGAATGTATTTTTTTAAAAAGCATACGATAACAACTAAGTTGTTCCAGGGACAAGTCTGTGAATGAGTTCTTTGATTCCGCTGTTCCAGGGACAAGTCTGTGGATGAGTTCTTTGATTCCGCTTAGTTTTCAGGATTGAGGATTTGGCTCTGTTGACACCCCTGTGTTTAGTAATATGCCGTCTCCACCACAGCAAGCAATATTAAGGGGCACTTTCTTATGTATGTAGCGTTCCCTGAAGCAACTTATTCTCTTCTCTCTAGTCCATGATAAATAAATCCCCTTGACCCCCAGCAATATTGTTGTCGTCTTTAAAGGTCACGATAAATGAATACATTACTATCAATACCAACATCCTTTTATTGTGCCACCAGAAAAGCTCTGAGACATTTTTCAAAGGGTATTAATTTAGCACTTCATGTAAAACTGTTGTGCTTATTCATATACAGGAGAACTTTCAATGGTTGTTAAAGGAGGTATTGTAAATGTGAAAGTCTGGCAGCTTATTTCAACACAAATCCAGATGTTATTGACTGTATGTGTTGAGTACATGCAGGGATTTCCCTGACGCAGAAATCTTGACTCCCTTTCTTTCTAGAGACTCCCATTTTCCACTTACTGTGCATCTTGGACCCCTAAAATAAACATTTTTCAAGTATAAACTGCATATCTGGGACCCTGCAAATTTAATAAGGACCCCCAATTTTTCAAACATGAGGATCCAAGGACCCTTAGCTGAAAAATCCTAGGGAAAACCCTGTACATGTATATGGTTCGAACCTTGGGCAAGGTGGAGGTTCTTCCGTGACAATTTGACTGAAGATAATGGATCCAAAGTCATATTTTCTTCGCACCTGAACTCTGATTTGTGTCGGGAGTTGCTTACAGAGGAGCAGGCTAGTACTGGTTGGTAATCCAGAAGTGCTGGTAAGGTCAACTGACCTCCATATATAACGGAAATACTGTTGGGAAATGGTGTAAAACCCAAAACAGGCCGACAAACAAACAAACAAATACCAGTATACTGAAACTTAATGTTGCTTATTTATAGAGGAATCAGTTTGCTTCAGTTATTCAGCATCCTTGAAATGGTGAGCGACTGAGGACCATTAAGTAAGCCGTCTCATTGTAATGGTTTAATATGATATTCTACAAGCTAGGGTTTTATTCAGTTCATATTCTGTATGGTTGGGGGTGGTAGAGTTACTGGGTTACAAGCTAGGGTTTTATTCAGTTCATATTCTGTATGGTTGGGGGTGGTAGAGTTACTGGGTTACAAGCTAGGGTTTTATTCAGTTCATATTCTGTATGGTTGGGGGTGGTAGAGTTACTGGGTTACAAGCTAGGGTTTTATTCAGTGCATATTCTGTATGGTTGGGGGTGGTAGAGTTACTGGGTTACAAGCTAGGGTTTTATTCAGTGCATATTCTGTATGGTTGGGGGTGGTAGAGTTACTGGGTTACAAGCTAGGGTTTTATTCAGTGCATATTCTGTATGGTTGGGGGGTGGTAGAGTTACTGGGTTACAAGCTAGGGTTTTATTCAGTGCATATTCTGTATGGTTGGGGGGTGGTAGAGTTACTGGGTTACAAGCTAGGGTTTTACTCAGTGCATATTCTGTATGGTTGGGGGGTGGTAGAGTTACTGGGTTACAAGCTAGGGTTTTACTCAGTGCATATTCTGTATGGTTGGGGGTGGTAGAGTTACTGGGTTACAAGCTAGGGTTTTATTCAGTTCATATTCTGTATGGTTGGGGGTGGTAGAGTTACTGGGTTACAAGCTAGGGTTTTATTCAGTTCATATTCTGTATGGTTGGGGGTGGTAGAGTTACTGGGTTACAAGCTAGGGTTTTACTCAGTGCATATTCTGTATGGTTGGGGGTGGTAGAGTTACTGGGTTACAAGCTAGGGTTTTATTCAGTGCATATTCTGTATGGTTGGGGGGTGGTAGAGTTACTGGGTTACAAGCTAGGGTTTTACTCAGTGCATATTCTGTATGATTGGGGGTGGTAGAGTTACTGGGTTACAAGCTAGGGTTTTATTCAGTTCATATTCTGTATGGTTGGGGGTGGTAGAGTTACTGGGTTACAAGCTAGGGTTTTACTCAGTGCATATTCTGTATGGTTGGGGGTGATAGAGTTACTGGGCTACAAGCTACGGTTTTACTCAGTGCATATTCTGTATGGTCGGGGGTGGTAGAGTTACTGGGTTACAAGCTAGGGTTTTATTCAGTGCATATTCTGTATGATTGGGGGTGGTAGAGTTACTGGGTTACAAGCTAGGGTTTTACTCAGTGCATATTCTGTATGGTTGGGGGGTGGTAGAGTTACTGGGTTACAAGCTAGGGTTTTATTCAGTGCATATTCTGTATGGTTGGGGGTGGTAGAGTTACTGGGTTACAAGCTAGGGTTTTACTCAGTGCATATTCTGTATGGTTGGGGGTGATAGAGTTACTGGGCTACAAGCTAGGGTTTTACTCAGTGCATATTCTGTATGGTTGGGGGTGGTAGAGTTACTGGGTTACAAGCTAGGGTTTTATTCAGTGCATATTCTGTATGATTGGGTGTGGTAGAGTTACTGGGTTACAAACTAGGGTTTTACTCAGTGCATATTCTGTATGGTTGGGGGGTGGTAGAGTTACTGGGTTACAAGCTAGGGTTTTATTCAGTGCATATTCTGTATGGTTGGGGGTGGTAGAGTTACTGGGCTACAAGCTAGGGTTTTACTCAGTGCATATTCTGTATGGTTGGGGGGTGGTAGAGTTACTGGGTTACAAGCTAGGGTTTTATTCAGTGCATATTCTGTATGGTTGGGGGTGGTAGAGTTACTGGGTTACAAGCTAGGGTTTTATTCAGTTCATATTCTGTATGGTTGGGGGTGGTAGAGTTACTGGGTTACAAGCTAGGGTTTTATTCAGTGCATATTCTGTATGGTTGGGGGGTGGTAGAGTTACTGGGTTACAAGCTAGGGTTTTATTCAGTTCATATTCTGTATGGTTGGGGGTGGTAGAGTTACTGGGTTACAAGCTAGGGTTTTATTCAGTTCATATTCTGTATGGTTGGGGGGTGGTAGAGTTACTGGGTTACAAGCTAGGGTTTTATTCAGTGCATATTCTGTATGGTTGGGGGTGATAGAGTTACTGGGTTACAAGCTAGGGTTTTATTCAGTTCATATTCTGTATGGTTGGGGGTGATAGAGTTACTGGGTTACAAGCTAGGGTTTTATTCAGTGCATATTCTGTATGGTTGGGGGTGGTAGAGTTACTGGGTTACAAGCTAGGGTTTTATTCAGTGCATATTCTGTATGATTGGGGGTGGTAGAGTTACTGGGTTACAAGCTAGGGTTTTACTCAGTGCATATTCTGTATGGTTGGGGGGTGGTAGAGTTACTGGGTTACAAGCTAGGGTTTTACTCAGTGCATATTCTGTATGGTTGGGGGTGGTAGAGTTACTGGGTTACAAGCTAGGGTTTTACTCAGTGCATATTCTGTATGGTTGGGGGGTGGTAGAGTTACTGGGTTACAAGCTAGGGTTTTATTCAGTTCATATTGTGTATGGTTGGGGGTGGTAGAGTTACTGGGTTACAAGCTAGAGTTTTATTCAGTTCATATTGTGTATGGTTGGGGGTGGTAGAGTTACTGGGTTACAAGCTAGGGTTTTAGTCAGTGCATATTCTGTATGGTTGGGGGGTGGTAGAGTTACTGGGTTACAAGCTAGGGTTTTATTCAGTGCATATTCTGTATGGTTGGGGGTGGTAGAGTTACGGGCTACAAGCTAGGGTTTTACTCAGTGCATATTCTGTATGGTTGGGGGGTGGTAGAGTTACTGGGTTACAAGCTAGGGTTTTATTCAGTGCATATTCTGTATGGTTGGGGGGTGGTAGAGTTACTGGGTTACAAGCTAGGGTTTTATTCAGTGCATATTCTGTATGGTTGGGGGGTGGTAGAGTTACTGGGTTACAAGCTAGGGTTTTACTCAGTGCATATTCTGTATGGTTGGGGGGTGGTAGAGTTACTGGGTTACAAGCTAGAGTTTTATTCAGTGCATATTCTGTATGGTTGGGGGGTGGTAGAGTTACTGGGTTACAAGCTAGGGTTTTACTCAGTGCATATTCTGTATGGTTGGGGGGTGGTAGAGTTACTGGGTTACAAGCTAGGGTTTTATTCAGTGCATATTCTGTATGGTTGGGGGTGATAGAGTTACTGGGTTACAAGCTAGGGTTTTACTCAGTGCATATTCTGTATGGTTGGAGGTGGTAGAGTTACTGGGTTACAAGCTAGGGTTTTATTCAGTGCATATTCTGTATGGTTGGGGGTGGTAGAGTTACTGGGTTATTTGCATATAAATGAAGAAGCAGGTAGGCTTGTGTTGCTTTCACCCTTATTGTCATTTTGCCGTGCTATAAGAAGACTATATTGTATATAAGTGCATAACTAGGCACATATCTTGCTCCTATTTAGTGATACATTTGTCTACTGTGTTATCTCGAGTCTTCCATTCTGTCTTGCTGTACATTGCTTATCTATATAGGTTCTACATTGGTGCAGTTGTACTGTACAGTCAGATTTTTGACATACTTACAAATCTTGGATAAAACTGATAACACTTTCATGTCTTACAAGTCTCAACTGACGTGTATGTACATCTCTTGTTGGTGAACACATTCTCTTCCTGACGTGTATGTACATCTCTGGTTGGTGAACACATTCTCTACCTGACGTGTATGTACATATCTGGTTGGTGAACACATTCTCTACCTGACGTGTATGTACATATCTGGTTGGTGAACACATTATCTACCTGACGTGTATGTACATCTCTGGTTGGTGAACACATTCTCTACCTGACGTGTATGTACATATATGGTTGGTGAACACATTCTCTACCTGACGTGTATGTACATCTCTGGTTGGTGAACACATTCTCTACCTGACGTGTATGTACATATCTGGTTGGTGAACACATTCTCTACCTGACGTGTATGTACATCTCTGGTTGGTGAACACATTCTCTACCTGACGTGTATGTACATATCTGGTTGGTGAACACATTCTCTACCTGATATGTATGTACATCTCTGGTTGGTGAACACATTCTCTACCTGACGTGTATGTACATATCTGGTTGGTGAACACATTCTCTACCTGACGTGTATGTACATATCTGGTTGGTGAACACATTCTCTACCTGACGTGTATGTACATATCTGGTTGGTGAACACATTCTCTACCTGACGTGTATGTACATATCTGGTTGGTGAACACATTCTCTACCTGACGTGTATGTACATATCTGGTTGGTGAACACATTCTCTACCTGACGTGTATGTACATATCTGGTTGGTGAACACATTCTCTACCTGACGTGTATGTACATATCTGGTTGGTGAACACATTCTCTACCTGACGTGTATGTACATCTCTGGTTGGTGAACACATTCTCTACCTGACATGTATGTACATCTCTGGTTGGTGAACACATTCTCTACCTGATATGTCTTACAAGTCTCAACTGAAGTGTATGAACATCTCTGGTTGGTGAACACATTCTCTACCTGACGTGTATGTACATATCTGGTTGGTGAACACATTCTCTACCTGACGTGTATGTACATATCTGGTTGGTGAACACATTCTCTACCTGACATGTATGTACATCTCTGGTTGGTGAACACATTCTCTACCTGATATGAAATCTTAAGACTTAAGAAAAAAGCTTGTGAACATTCTAGATGGTCCCTTTTTTGCTGGATCTACACTGTGGACTGTTAGTCATTATAAAATCTGGGTAAAGGTGGAAACTGGGTAATGCATGGTGTCAATATAATGTAAACTCCCTGAAAACCGTACCCTGACCGTCTCCCGACCGTCTCCCATGGCCGAGTGGTTAAGGCACCCACCTTGGGAGCGGGAGGTCAAAAGTTCTTATCCCGGTAGGGGTCTGTTCGGATATGGACGGTTGGTGAGCCGCCAGCTAGTTAAATAATGGTTACCATGTGCCTACCTGCCTGGTGCCTGGCATTGAAGGATACATGTGCTCAGAAAGGAAGTGTCTCATAAGTCAGAAATTACTGGTATAGTGCTTAACATACATTGTATCATTTCAATATATCAAGATTCAGATCATAACTAAGATACAAACCTGGGACAGTAAATCTGTACAAACTGGCTGCATATTGATTAAAATATGATCTGAGTTATTGTTTGTTGTAATTAAAACATGTTGAGATATTTGCTTTATTTGTGTAAAGGTTTGTTGCAATACAATAACAACATAATTCAGCCATTGTTATAGTGCTGTTTTATTAAGCCCGAATGCATGAATATATTACCTGGTCCAATTAATTTCAAAGTGGGAGTATACAGTTTGTTCATGCTATTCCCTGCGCTCGACGAAGAAAAGTTGCAATTGCGTTTTGATAGAAAAGTAAATCAAACATCTGTTATAGTTTTACGCACAGGTGCATTTTCTTACCTTAATGACACAGATCAGTCTTGAAAGTTCTTACAGCTCCATAAGTGAAGTGCATATTTACGCAATTATTTTACGCATTTATTTCAGCAGTTATTTTTGATAGTCCGGTTTTCTGGGAGTTTACTGTACCTTGTTAACACTCCAGTGGCCTTATTTTATACTTGAGTGAAATGAAGCCTGATCAGAATGTTTTTCTCAATGAACAAAATCCATGCCAAGATACTGAAATACTCGGGTAAGCAAAGCTGGGTCGTACTGGCCCTCAATCCATGCCAAGATACTGAAATACTCGGGTTAGCAAAGCTGGGTCGTCCTGGCCCTCAATCCATGCCAAGATACTGAAATACTCGGGTTAGCAAAGCTGGGTCGTCATGGCCCTCAATCCATGCCAAGATACTGAAATACTCGGGTTAGCAAAGCTGGTTCGTCCTGGCCCTCAATCCATGCCAAGATACTGAAATACTCGGGTAAGCAAAGCTGGGTCGTCATGGCCCTCAATCCATGCCAAGATACTGAAATACTCGGGTTAGCAAAGCTGGGTCGTCCTGGCCCTCAATCCATGCCAAGATACTGAAATACTCGGGTTAGCAAAGCTGGGTCGTCCTGGCCCTCAATCCATGCCAAGATACTGAAATACTCGGGTTAGCAAAGCTGGGTCGTCATGGCCCTCAATCCATGCCAAGATACTGAAATACTCGGGTAAGCAAAGCTGGGTCGTCCTGGCCCTCAATCCATGCCAAGATACTGAAATACTCGGGTTAGCAAAGCTGGGTCGTCCAGGCCCTCAATCCATGCCAAGAAACTGAAATACTCGGGTTAGCAAAGCTGGGTCGTCCAGGCCCTCAATCCATGCCAAGATACTGAAATACTCGGGTTAGCAAAGCTGGGTCGTCCTGGCCCTCAATCCATGCCAAGATACTGAAATACTCGGGTTAGCAAAGCTGGGTCGTCCTGGCCCTCTTGTTGCTGCATGAGATTGTGATCATTTTTTTATCCGAAACCAATGTCCAGAATTTAAAATGATTGAATAGATACGATCTTCAGATGTCCCCAATACCGACCTTGATCCGTCAATAAATATGTCCACCAGGGAGTTTGGGATGGGTTTACTTGTATAGTGCATTAATGCGTTATATTAGACTCGGGTAAGCGATGTACGACCATCATGGCCCCCTCGTTAATCAAAATGTATGACAGGTACTAATTAAAAAACTTATTTGATTTTTGTTACATTAAATTCATACTAACCATACTGTATGATATTTTACTAGGGATGTCAACCAATATTCGGATATTCGATTCATCTTTTGTATGTCCCAAAATATACATTTACAATATTAAAGCTGAATGCAAGTGTATTAAATTTCAATGATGGGCATTATCGCATTGAATGACATTTTACACATGAAAATAACAGTACAGGTGTTAATTGTCATGTAAAATTGGGGCAAGAGAGATATAACACTCTGGTGATGACACTTAGGACCTGAAAGTATAAGTAATCGCACAGATTTTTACAACTTTAGTGATCCATTTAAACCACAAAATTGATAAGCATAAAGTTAAACTTAAAATTTCAAATGTAGTGTAATTGAATAAGAAGGTCGAATGTTCGAATATTCGAATACCAAAATTGCCATTCGTTGACATCCCTACTTTTTACTGATCTAGATCCTACTCAAATATGGAAGAGGCATTTGAAGACTAAAATAGAAGACAAAACAATTGATAGCCATGTTGAAAGTGCTTGCAGGACAAATTGATCCTTGTATGGTTTTCTGTCTGCACTAAATATATATACTGAAGCAAAAAAGAAATCTTTTATTTTGAATATTTTGCTATTTGCATATCAGTGGAGTGGAAACCAATGAAATCTTGTTAACCACCCAAGCAATTTCTCTTCAACTGAACAACGTTTGTAACCTTAACGCTGAATGGTTAACTTTTCGATAAAAAAGGGTATGTTACTTTACCGAAATCCACTGAATTTCGATGAATTTTACCGAAATCCATTTTTGATTTGGAGTGACTAGCAATCGTAACATCTCAGCATGTTTTCTACATGTGGACAGGATATGCCCTCCCCGTGAGTGCACATGTAAATGCATTTTTGGCCGAATATACTGAACTTGTTTTACATCAGGTGATTATCTGACAGATTTTGCAAGGCACAAGTTCAATACATACTACTGCATGTACAGGTTTATATTCATCTCACAAATAACATAACCTTGAAATATTTAGATCTACTTTAAGAAAGTTTCTTTTTTGGTTCAGTATATGTGTATGATGCAATACTGTTAAAACAATGTTAAATAAATATAACATACTAAATTATAGAACTAAGCATGCAGTCAAACCTGTTTTTGAATATATGTTTGTTTTACTTTGCAGACAGCCCATGTTGTGGTGGTAGTGTCTGTATGTAAATATCCAGGAGGGGTGTTCACAAATTGCCCAACTAGTAGTTACATCAACCCAGATGGGAAAGTTACAGAATTTACCTTTGATGAGTGGAGAGAAGCAGTTCTTAACCCACTTAGAGGTATCATCATGTTGTTTCTGTAGTTCTTTCTGAACACCCCTTGTAAAAACAATGTATTTTTATACGCCTGTTTCTAGAAAGGTGACAGATTATGGGATCACCTGTGGCTGGCAGGCAAGAACGTTGACGTGCATATCTGCTCTCTAACTCAAACAGTTTTTGTTGGATCTTCACAAGACTTGGTCACAATGTTCATGAGCATATTATCTTGCTCAAGTTAGACAAACTTTTGATGAGTGTATTTTGGGACAATTCGGCAGTCTTGTTGAGTGATTGTTTGAATATAATTTGTGTAGATAATAGGTCAAAGGTAAAACAGTAGGCAATGTACCTTGATGTTTATGACTAGGCAATTAAAAACACACAGTAAAATATTATAATGAGTAGATAATGTAAGCATTGCACCAGAACAACTTGAGGGGAGGTAATTTATAAGGTTTTATATAACAATGCAGAACAACTTCACAAGGGAGGTAATTTATAAGGTTTTATATAACAATGCAGAACAACTTGAGGGGAGGTAATTTATAAGGTTTTATATAACAATGCAGAACAACTTCACAAGGGAGGTAATTTATAAGGTTTTATATAACAATGCAGAACAACTTCACAAGGGAGGTAATTTATAAGGTTTTATATAACAATGCAGAACAACTTGAGGGGAGGTAATTTATAAGGTTTTATATAACAATGCAGAACAACTTCACAAGGGAGGTAATTTATAAGGTTTTATATAACAATGCAGAACAACTTCACAAGGGAGGTAATTTATAAGGTTTTATATAACAATGCAGAACAACTTCACAAGGGAGGTAATTTATAAGGTTTTATATAACAATGCCGAACAACTTCACAAGAGAGGTAATTTAGAAGGTTTTATATAACAATGCCGAACAACTTCACAAGGGAGGTAATTTAGAAGGTTTTATACAATGAAGCAGAACAACTTCACAAGGGAGGTAATTTATTAGGTTTTATATAACAATGCAGAACAACTTCACAAGGGAGGTAATTTATTAGGTTTTATACAATGAAGCAGAACAACTTCACAAGGGAGGTAATTTATTAGGTTTTATACAATGAAGCAGAACAACTTCACAAGGGAGGTAATTTATTAGGTTTTATACAATGAAGCAGAACAACTTCACAAGGGAGGTAATTTATTAGGTTTTATACAATGAAGCAGAACAACTTCACAAGGGAGGTAATTTATAAGGTTTTATACAATTAAGCAGAACAACTTCACAAGGGAGGTAATTAAATTGCTACCTCTATTCAGACAGGTATCTTTCTTGCTTGGATATTTCAGGGGAGGCAAGTTTATAAACTCAGTGTAACAGGCTTGAAAGTTAGATGCTCACATTGACAAGGGAGGTAATTTGCTGAATAGTGCTTGAAAAGGGAGATAATTTAAATTTATGAATATGTCAAAGAAATAGTTAATGAAGTTGAGCACGGCAAAATTTGTATATTGACATTAATCAGCATAGCAATGTAAGTTATTAACCTAGTTGAATATGACAAGGGAGGTAATTTTTATTATCATGTTTAAAAAGGTAATATACTGACTTGTATATGTCAGGGGAGATAATTACAGTTTTATTTTTTATTTAAGATGTTCCTGAATTGCACCATAGATTCATGAAGCTATCATTGATGGTACCTAGAGCTCCCCTCGTCTTCACTCTACCAAACACGGTGTCAACTATAAAACAAAAAGTGTTGTTAGGTATATGTAATATTTCATTTTCTGATAATTCATTAATTTATTTTTGTATCGGTTCATCAACATTTGTAAAGAAATAAGACGACTGTAATGAAATATTAGTCATCTTTCCATGAACCATTTAGCCTATTAATAGATGTAAACAAACCGAATATATTTTGTGCCCATGTAAACACCGAAAGAAAATTGAATTAGTACAATACTGAATGATCCATACATTGTTTTAGATAAAAAAAATCCTTAAAAGGTATAGAATACATGTACATGTATATACTTAAATTAAGGTTAAAAATAATTATGCAGATTTTGTTGAGTTGCCAGTCTATTATCTTTAAACCATTTATGGTATGCTTGTAGCTTACCTGCACATTGAATTCCATGCCCACTCAGTGCATGTATATAACAATACACCACAAGTTGGCTACATATATTCCTTATGAATACTAGACGAACTTCTTAAATATTTACCAATGGGTCTGTTTGATATTACTGAAAGTTATACTCTGCAACTCCATTATATAGCCATCGATTAATACGCGATGTCCATAATAATGTGATGTCATCGTGGCTCCTGATTTTTTTCATCCTAAAATTTGTTTTATAAAAGGAATAAAAGTTCTTCAAAATCGTCTGTTTTCCGGGATCTGCCATCTGCTATTTGGCGAAATCATGTGCTGTTAACGAACTGTGACTGAAGTTGACAATATATTGTATATTGTACGGTTGTGTGATTGTGATATATTTCAGCCAAACAAGATGATGTACAGCCAAGATTGTATATCGAGAGCTATACAGACATTAAATACAGAGACACTGTCAGACAAATATTGACGTACTTCAAGGGGAAGAACTCTCTCTGTTTAGGCATGGAATGTTGGGGACTGAAAATCCCTATGATACATTGCAAGGATATTATATGTGACATTGCCATAGTAACAGAAACAGATGGCATTCATGTTCTAACTTTAGTTACAGCAACATCTCCTCTAGTTGAACGACACTCACAGTCAGCGGCCATGATGTTGAAGAACAAAGTAGTCCAATATGGCGGCTGTACCGAGAAGTTCAGTGTTGTCTCTCATGTAGTCAACGTTACTAAGGAGAATGTTTTTGAGTCTTTAGATCGTGAAATGGCAATACGCGACATATATCCATCTCATTTTTGCTCAAATAAAAGGAAATTTGAAAAATTACTCAATTCAATTGCTATATCTATGGGTGCTTATATGGCAAAATCTCAAGTGAGGACATCATTAAATCAAAATGGCCGCTACTATTTTCTGCTGACTCATGATCAATTTGAGTTGCTATGGACACAGCAGTTTACCAAGGAATTATGGGTACATGGTCCAGCAGGTGCTGGGAAGACGGTGGCTGCTATACAAATGATTCAAGAGTTACGTAGAAGGGGATGTGGTTATGAGAACATACTCTATCTAGCTGAAAATGAAAAATTGTGTGATTTTGTGAGGTAAATGTAGTGATCTAGAGGATAATACTTGGTTGAGCGGGACCGTGCCGTGATAATCAGTATCGCAGGGAGCATCATGACCCGAGGGCTGCTTGCAACCAAGGATCGTTTATAACAGCCCTGTCCCGCTCAGCCATATATAATTAACGTCTATTTAATTAATAAATTCTATAAATCAACGATTTAGCTGAAACATTGATATTCAAATTTGCATGCCAGTGTTTACCTTGCCAACTATTCTGTCAATATCATGAAGATTCATAAACAATTTTGGTCTCTAGTTCATTTTTTTCTCATTTAGATGTCATAATCTGTGTCTTGTGGTGACCAGACGTGAATTGTTAGCAGACGCAAACAAAGGAAATCTCCTTCAAGAGAAATATGGTCAAATTTGCTGTGTCATTGTTGATGAAGCTCAGAACTTCAAGGACAGAGATGGTGATTGGTATTCATTGGCTGGAAAGCTAGCCAATCAGAAACCATCTAATCATTTACACCGATGCTGTAACTATTTCTGGCTATTTATGGATTATTCACAAAAAGTTCATAAATTCAAAGCTGGGCTGCCATCTGTCATTGGAAAAAATAATTTCATGTTGAGTGAAGTGAGTCGTAGTACCAAAGAGATATTTGATTTCACGTCTCGGCTAATGATGGCTTCAGAGGATGTAGACACTGTTTGCAATCCAGTATTCCAGAGTGTACAGAACTTACCTAAACTGGCTCATAATTTCTCTAACGGCAAAGGTGAGCATTAGACATTTTTATTCTGTTCCAATGCATTATGCTTCCCAGTAGGCTTTGCAAAATATTAAGCATGTAAAACAAATGGTTGCTGTAGCTTTTTACAAGGTTCCCGCCAGTTAACGCGCTACCATGCATTCATAACCAGTAATTGAAAGTTTCTCTAACACAATAATATAAATCAAAGAGTGAAGCAATTTTGGGAATCCTATCCATGTTGAATTAAAGTGACTTTAACATTTTGACCCCTTAACTAGAAAGTTCCACACTGTTTATTGTTTTCTATTTTCTGCCTTGAATTCCTGATTGAAACATCATCATGGTGATTCACACATTCCATGCACCAAGATACATTCATGCTTATTGCTTGACTCACTTACTAATTGGATCTCTATTAAGTTAAATTTAAAATTATTTGTGGGAATAAAATTTGGCCAAAGTCAACTTCCAAGGTGTACAGTTTTAGAATTTTGCAGTTTTTTGTGTGCTGAAAGATGTCGAATGTTGGGTAGTAAGGAATGAAAAGTTGAAACTCTAATTCAGTCCAGGAAAAACTGGTTAGGTGAACCGGCCGCCGTATATAACTGAAATATCGTTGAGAAACGGCGTTAAACCCCATGAAACAAACAAACAAATGGAGAATTCTCCGACTAATGAGAGCAAATGTATTTTGAGCGTGTCATTGCTTTGTTTGTTTATCTGTCGATGTGTTAAATTACACCGGTTATTTCAATAAACTTGAACTCTATATGTATTTACATGTTCACATTGTATTACCAGGTGTTGATATATTGTCCTGTAAGGAGGCGGAAATAAAGAATTTGTTGAACAGAGTTGTTTCTGGTCTTCTACAAAGTGGCGTCCATGAGAATGACATAGCAATTTTAGTTGGGAAGAGAACAGAGCTTGACAGACTGCAATCAACATTATCTGAAATTCATCTTAATGAACCCAAAGGACCTGAATGTGTTGAAAAAGAACAGAAAGAGATGGAAATGACAAAAAGAAGGTTATATTGTTAGATACATGTATATATCGTCTTTTAGTTAAAAATTAGGTTTTTGCGCCTCTGTTTCCTTACATATGTACCCTTGAACCTCCTCAATGCCTTGTGTTTTATGGATTGTTGTTTTCCATGAGGTCTATGTGGGGAGGCACTGTCTTATGTATGTGGTGTTCCCTGTAGCAACTTATTCTCTCTCTTTTGTAATTTTTTGTTATTGGTATGTAAACTGCCTGTAACAATGTCCAATTCAGTGTATGGTGGAAAGATTTTTAAACAGATAAATGTGAAAGGATTTGTGATTCTGAGATTCTGAGTGTGAATGTAACATTTATATACAGTAGAACCTTGTTTATTCAACAACCTTCTATCTGTATACTTGGTATCATCCAAAATAAATGTCAGGTCCTGATGTATCTTCTGAGGCACATCAAATTGAAATCATGAAATGGGCTATTCGAAACTATGAGGATCTATTATTCGAAATAAAATTTCAGACCCGTTGAATTCGAATGAACGAGGTTCGACTGTGATAGACTTTGATAATATCAAACATTTGTGCGAACTGGAAAAAGCTCTGGTACACCTGTGTGTTGGGATTTCTCAGAGTACACTGTACTTGTTTTAAGAGTATCTGTTGGTTTTATTTTAGGTCAGTTGAAGATCACTTGAAGAACTGTGGATCTGAAATAAGTCTAAAAGACGGACAGATGACAAACTCCGACTGCTCAGGTTCTGAATCATATTACGATGACGTGTCAGACGATAGTCTGGACGAGATTGAACCATTAGAAACAAGTAATCCATTCTCTCTTTTGAGTGAAAATTGCTCAGGTGATCCTTTAGTGGACATGGAATCAGCAGAGAAACAATTTGTTGCTATGGAAACCGATACATTTGAGCACAAAAAAGTAAAATTTTATCGAAATGAGTCGGAATTTGAAGATTCCGAAATTGATACCTCAGGAAAAGATGATTTTTCCAAACCTGTTTCTCAGGATGATAATGTAACCATGGAAACTGGATTTTCAATAGACACTGTAAGAAGGTTTAGTGGACTAGATAAGGCAGCAGTGATTGGAATCAATCCTTACGTGAATGAAGAGCATGCAGATTTCAAGAAATTTGTGTTGAGTTTAGCGACAAGAGCTAAGGATAACCTGGTCATTATAACCACGTCTGATAATATCAAACAACAACTTGATCAACTTCCTGTATAAATGGGAATGGTTCATGTCTATGCAAAACTTATTCTTTTTAAAAATGGTATTATATCCAGCATGTAGAATCAAAACCAATTTGTCTCTGTCCTGTCTGATATGACACACTGTTATTGTACTGTCCTTGTAGATTTAACTATCCCACAATTTATTCTATAGGCTCTATGTTTATAGTTAAACTTTGATGTCTGTCAAAGATATACTGGAAACTGATTGTCTCGACATCAGTAATTGAGACATTCCTATTGTGTCAGCATATTTGTAAAGTCCCGATTACTGTGGCTATATACTGTATAGGGAAAATGATTTATAACTTGACAATATTTCAAGGTGATATTTCTGGGCCTTCATGTGTGTGTTACTCAAGGGGGGCAGTATAGAACCTTGATGGATCTCTTGTAATGTTCTCCCAGGTACAGATTGGCAGTACAAATACTCGATATTTGATAGTTTGCATATAATCATGTTCCAGAAACTGTCTTAAAAGCTTCATGTGTTGTCTAAGGTTACAAATATCAGAGATCACTGGTTAATCTACACTGGGAACTCAACTAATTATCAGTATGTAGTGGGGGAATGTAGGTGGATTAAACTCATCTCCTCTGACAATTTCAATGTTGTAATGCAAATCCTGGTTCATATTTACCTGTACCTATTTTAATTGTTGTTCGGAGTGAAGGGTATCTTTGTCCTATCTTGGGAATTTTGTTTATACCAATTTTACTAAAAGCATTTATTTGTATAATTATATGCTACATATCCCACAATTCATGTTGTTGTTATCTACTTATATCTTATATATCACATGTTTTGTTATTTGTATTTTTTTATCATTTTTATCCTCTTTTAATCAAACCATTGTGTTGGGCATTAATTGCTTAAACTATTACATGTTTACATAGAAATCTTTGTGTCATACTGGGCTTATTTACAAAGATAAAAAACTTCACTTTGAAGGAATGTTTAAAAATAAAAAATGTTTAATCACGGTGATATGAAATGTTATGGAAGGTTATGTCCCTTATATTGAATATGGAAAATACTATAGACATTGTTCATTAAAAGAATTATGAGATAAATGGATTTCTTATATGGATCCATTTTGTCACATTTTTATTGACTACATTTTGTTATTATATGTAATTTGTGTAATATTTTACATTTTCAATTACCGGTAGCTTTTTCTATTAGAATATATTTTTGTTGAGATCATTGTTAGAATATCTACATGTATGCTTAAAATCTTCTTAAACAAATCATGTTTGTTATTTTATGTATTGGATTGATATTTTATGTTATTTTTCAATATCTTAATCACAGATTCAATGTATGATTCGAGGGTGGGTTCAGTCTGCCAATCCTCCTGGGTCAGTCTGCCACTCCTCCTGGGTCAGTCTGCCACTCCTCCTGGGTCAGTCTGCCACTCCTCCTGGGTCAGTCTGCCACTCCTCCTGGGTCAGTCTGCCACTCCTCCTGGGTCAGTCTGCCACTCCTCCTGGGTCAGTCTGCCACTCCTCCTGGGTCAGTCTGCCACTCCTCCTGGGTCAGTCTGCCACTCCTCCTGGGTCAGTCTGCCACTCCTCCTGGGTCAGTCTGCCACTCCTCCTGGGTCAGTCTGCCACTCCTCCTGGGTCAGTCTGTCACTCCTCCTGGGTCAGTCTGCCACTCCTCCTGGGTCAGTCTGCCACTCCTCCTGGGTCAGTCTGTCAATCCTCCTGGGTCAGTCTGCCAATCCTCCTGGGTCAGTCTGCCACTCCTCCTGGGTCAGTCTGTCAATCCTCCTGGGTCAGTCTGCCACTCCTCCTGGGTCAGTCTGTCACTCCTCATGGGTCAGTCTGTCACTCCTCATGGGTCAGTCTGTCACTCCTCCTGGGTCAGTCTGCCACTCCTCCTGGGTCAGTCTGTCAATCCTCCTGGGTCAGTCTGCCACTCCTCATGGGTCAGTCTGTCACTCCTCCTGGGTCAGTCTGTCAATCCTCCTGGGTCAGTCTGCCACTCCTCCTGGGTCAGTCTGTCAATCCTCCTGGGTCAGTCTGCCAATCCTCCTGGGTCAGTCTGCCAAATCTCCTGGGTCAGTCTGTCAATCCTCCTGGGTCAGTCTGTCAATCCTCCTGGGTCAGTCTGCCACTCCTCTTGGGACAGTCTGCAAATTCTCCTGGGTCAGTCTGCCTCTCCTCATGGGTCAGTCTGTCACTCCTCATGGGTCAGTCTGTCACTCCTCATGGGTCAGTCTGTCACTCCTCCTGGGTCAGTCTGCCACTCCTCCTGGGACAGTCTGCCAATCCTCCTGGGTCAGTCTGCCACTCCTCCTGGGTCAGTCTGTCAATCCTCCTGGGTCAGTCTGTCAATCCTCCTGGGTCAGTCTGCCACTCCTCCTGGGTCAGTCTGCCAATCCTCCTGGGTCAGTCTGCCAATCCTCCTGGGTCAGTCTGCCACTTCTCCTGGGACAGTCTGCAAATCCTCCTGGGTCAGTCTGCCACTCCTCCTGGGTCAGTCTGTCAATCCTCCTGGGTCAGTCTGCCACTCCTCCTGGGTCAGTCTGTCAATCCTCCTGGGTCAGTCTGCCACTCCTCCTGGGTCAGTCTGCCACTCCTCCTGGGACAGTCTGCAAATCCTCCTGCCTCAGTCTGCCTCTCCTCATGGGTCAGTCTGTCACTCCTCATGGGTCAGTCTGTCACTCCTCATGGGTCAGTCTGCCACTCCTCCAGGGTCAATCTGCCACTCCTCCTGGGACAAAACACAGATAAGTGCAGTACATAGTTATATAGCCACAAGTTATGTGTCAGTTTTATTCATCATAGAACAAGGTATAAATCGAGATAAATGCTGATAGGTAACAAGATCAGTAGAAATGTTGATACAGCCAATCTGTCTGCTGTATTATTGTCTGTATTCCTGTCTGTATTCCTGTCTGTATTCCTGTCTGTATTCTTGTCATCAACTTGTCCTGAAATTGACATAAATGTTATAATGTGCCGACATCAAACTTAACTTTAGTTTGCACTAGCGGATCCAGGGTTTAATTATTAGATTTTCAAATACGAAATTCTGATTAATTGTAGCATTATATTCTATCATGATGATGTTTATACACAGTCATTGCCATTTTATAAGGCCTGAGCAAAACCAAAAGTACCAAAAACTTACGCCCCCCCCCCCCTAAGACCAAATCCTAGATCTGCCCCTGTTTGAACTGAATTATTTTATATTAGTTGTATAACAAGTTATATTTATCATTCTCAATGACGGCTCCTTGGGTTACTATCCAGTGCTTGTGGTAATTTCAGGGATTTGTAGAGTTTGAGATCAAAGTCTGCTCAATGCGGGACTCAAACTTGTGACCTTCAGATCGGGATTTAGAAGCTCTACCCCTACACCACTGTGCCCAACCATGTGCCATGCGCGATTTGTACTTGGAAGTCTTAAGACAAGGCAAAATTTAACTTCTTAACTCGACTATATAGACTATTTCAACAATATTGAATTTGAACTGAAGTTAACACTACTTTAATCTCTTCGGTCAGGAAGTATTAAGAAGCTTCTGTAAAAGATCTGATCAAGAGTTTTTTCTTCTGTTTTGCTTGGTAAGTCAGTATTTTTAATTAATTAGCGAAATATAGTTATAATTACATAAACCAGGGACATAAAAGTCCATACATAAACCTACAATTTACTCTCGGTAAAATGACTTTTAATTGGGTGCTTTGCATTCTAGTACCGGTATTGGAACAATATTTGAGACATTCTAGCAATGATAGTAAATCATACTTGCGGCCCCGCCTCTTCTTTTTGCTCCTTTCACTCCTTTCACTGCTGGTGCTAGGGGTGCTAGGGGTGCGAGGGGTGCGAGGGGTGGTGTCTGACTGCCGATACCAAATAGACCAGGAAGAAGTGCTGGAAACCAAGAACAAATGGACAAAGTGTTAGATCGCAGGGTGAATATAACATTATCACATCTCAAATGTTTATAATATAATGGTTAGGAGACACATATGAGAAATATGACTAATCAAATGGTCCTTGGTCGTATGATGTCTTTGAAACAATGTACATTTACGAATACATATATGAAGTAAGAATTTCAAATCATCCCTTAAACCATTATGCCTATAATTGGATCATCATCAAAGTTGATTGTGTAATTTTAGTACTCACCCGGCCCCATCATATCGTCCATGTCATCTAGAGGACCATCATCAAATGGACCATCATCAAATGGACCATCGTCCATACCCATCATGTCGTCCATTTCTGTATTAAATTACATGTAACATTATTTAATATTTTCCTGCTCAGTTAAACCAGGGTCATTAAAAAACATCTATTTTAACTCTGATTATATCCCATTGTATCCCAACTATTTTTTAAAATCTTTTTCGCAGGACTTATATACACGAGATTATGATAAATAGGTCAAGAAGAAACTATACATATTGTTATACATACGTTCATCTTGGGTAGCAGAGGAATCCTATTGATTTTGGGGTTACAGGCTCAAATTTCAAGGTCACAGGGGTCACTCGCCCAAAAGTATAACGTAAAGTGTCTGCTTTCTTGACTAACAGTGACTGAACAAATACCAAGTTCCTTATTAATTACGATGTTGATATATTTTATGTTATTTATAGACAAAATTAATACAAGTGTTTAAAATTATATATTGATTGATTAATTGAGTCCCAATCTGACAATTAACACATCAACAAGTTTACCGCCAAAATCGTCTCCCATCATGGCAAAAGGTGGAAACGGTGGTCCCTGTGAGTCTTTGCCTGTTGCATCCGTGGCCCCTAATGACCAGGGATCAAGTCCCCCAGATGATGATTTCTTCCACATGGATGACATCATTTCGCTACGTGCAGTCATTGACGATGCCATTTTATTCATATCTAACTGGCAGTCTGACGGCCCTTAAAGAGATAGATTTAGAATTAAGAGCAAAGAAATGTGTTTCAACCTTTGTATACATACATCCCACAACAACAGACTCACATACAGTTTGTATACATACATACCACAACACCAGACTCACATACAGTTTGTATACATACATACCACAACAACAGACTTACATACAGTTTGTATACATACATCCCACAACAACACACTTGCTCCCAGTTTGTATACATACATCCCACAACAACAGACTCGCATACAGTTTGTATACATACATCCCACAACAACACACTTGCTCCCAGTTTGTATACATACATCCCACAACAACAGACTCGCATACAGTTTGTATACATACATCCCACAACAACAGACTTACATACAGTTTGTATACATACATCCCACAACAACAGACTTACATACAGTTTGTATACATACATCCCACAACAACAGACTTACATACAGTTTGTATACATACATCCCACAACAACAGACTCGCATACAGTTTGTATACATACATCCCACAACAACAGACTTACATACAGTTTGTATACATACATACCACAACAACAGACTTACATACAGTTTGTATACATACATCCCACAACAACACACTTGCTTCCAGTTTGTATACATACATCCCACAACAACAGACTTACATACAGTTTGTATACATACATCCCACAACAACAGACTCACATACAGTTTGTATACATACATCCCACAACAACAGACTTGCTCCCAGTTTGTATACATCCCACAACAACAGACTTGCTCCAAGTTTGTATACATCCCACAACAACAGATTTGCTCCCAGTTTGTATACATACATACCACAACAACAGACTTGCTCCCAGTTTGTATACATACATCCCACAACAACCGACTCACATACAGTTTGTATACATACATCCCACAACAACAGACTTGCTCCCAGTTTGTATACATACATACCACAACAACAGACTTGCTCCCAGTTTGTATACATACATCCCACAACAACAGACTCATATACAGTTTGTATACATACATCCCACAACAACAGACTTGCATACAGTTTGTATACATACATCCCACAGCAACACACTTGCTTCCAGTTTGTATACATACATCCCACAGCAACAGACTTACATACAGTTTGTATACATACATCCCACAACAACACACTTGCTTCCAGTTTGTATACATACATCCCACAACAACAGACTTACATACAGTTTGTATACATACATCTCACAACAACAGACTTGCTTCCAGTTTGTATACATACATCCCACAACAACAGACTTACATACAGTTTGTATACATACATCCCACAACAACAGACTTGCTCCCAGTTTGTATACATACATCCCACAGCAACAGACTCACATACAGTTTGTATACATACATCCCACAACAACAGACTTACATACAGTTTGTATACATACATCCCACAACAACAGACTTACATACAGTTTGTATACATACATCCCACAACAACAAACTTACATACAGTTTGTAGACATACATCTCACAACAACAGACTTGCTCCCAGTTTGTATACATACATACTACAACAACATACATGCTTCCAGTTTGTATACATACATATCACAACAACAGACATGCTCCCAGTTTGTATACATACATCCCACAACAACAGACTTACATACAGTTGTATACATACGTCCCACAACAACAGACTTACATACAGTTTGTATACATACATACCACAACAACAGACTTGCTCCCAGTTTGTATACATACATCCCACAACAACAGACTTGCTCCCAGTTTGTGTACATACATCTCACAACAACAGACTTGCTTCCAGTTTGTATACATACATCTCACAACCACAGACTCACATACAGTTTGTATACATACATCCCACAACAACAGACTTACATACAGTTTGTATACATACATCCCACAACAACACACTTGCTTCCAGTTTGTATACATACATCCCACAACAAGACTTACATACAGTTTGTATACATACATCCCACAACAACAGACTCGCATACAGTTTGTATACATACATCCCACAACAACAGACTTGCTCCCAGTTTGTATACATCCCACAACAACAGACTTGCTCCAAGTTTGTATACATCCCACAACAACAGATTTGCTCCCAGTTTGTATACATACATCCCACAACAACAGACTTACATACAGTTTGTATACATACATCTCACAACAACATACTTACATACAGTTTGTATACATACACCCCACAGCAACACACTTGCTTCCAGTTTGTATACATACATCCCACAGCAACAGACTTACATACAGTTTGTATACATACATCCCACAACAACACACTTGCTTCCAGTTTGTATACATACATCCCACAACAACAGACTTACATACAGTTTGTATACATACATCTCACAACAACAGACTTGCTTCCAGTTTGTATACATACATCCCACAACAACAGACTTACATACAGTTTGTATACATACATCCCACAACAACAGACTTGCTCCCAGTTTGTATACATACATCCCACAGCAACAGACTCACATACAGTTTGTATACATACATCCCACAACAACAGACTTACATACAGTTTGTATACATACATCCCACAACAACAGACTTACATACAGTTTGTATACATACATCCCACAACAACAGACTTACATACAGTTTGTAGACATACATCTCACAACAACAGACTTGCTCCCAGTTTGTATACATACATACTACAACAACATACATGCTTCCAGTTTGTATACATACATATCACAACAACAGACATGCTCCCAGTTTGTATACATACATCCCACAACAACAGACTTACATACAGTTGTATACATACGTCCCACAACAACAGACTTACATACAGTTTGTATACATACATACCACAACAACAGACTTGCTCCCAGTTTGTATACATACATCCCACAACAACAGACTTGCTCCCAGTTTGTGTACATACATCTCACAACAACAGACTTGCTTCCAGTTTGTATACATACATCTCACAACCACAGACTCACATACAGTTTGTATACATACATCCCACAACAACAGACTTACATACAGTTTGTATACATACATACCACAACAACACACTTGCTCCCAGTTTGTATACATACATCGCAACAACAGACTTGCTCCCAGTTTGTATACATCCCACAACAACAGACTTGCTCCCAGTGTAAGACGAGAGTTATGAAATCTTAGCACCAACACTTGCAACTTTAGCATTACACTGTACTTGTCTAAATATCGTCGCAAGTGGAATTCGTTGAGGTATTTTTTTTCTATAAAACAATACTAATATATGTATTACATGTCTGTGCCAAGATTTGCTTTACATCTAGGACGTCACTTAGCAAGTGTTCCATATCTTCCTGGATCCTTTGGATTTTGATTTCTATTAGTTAAATTTATTTACGCAGTATTTATATACTCGTATCTATATGATAATATAAATCTTCTTGTTCATAGCGGTCCTACAATGAAGTTCGCAACAGAAGTTCATGAATGCAGCGCAGTTCGGATGGTTTCGGAATTGGTTCGGGAAACGTTTTGCCATTTGGTTCCCAATTGGCAGGCAATGTGATACGGTGGGCCAGAGATACACAACAAAACGTTCGCAACTGTTAGCCGTAACTGAACACAGGGCTGATTTCCCTTCTCTGTAAACTAGTACTTAACTAAATATCGATCAAATTGTTGAAAAATAACAGCCAACTTTCTTTTAAAAATAATATTCTCATCTTATTTTAAACAAAATTCGAAAATTCATTCACAAGAAAATAGGTCTGTCTTAAAAGTTCTAAGATCGTGAAAAAGGGCTTGAGGGATTATGACCTGCATTTTCTTTAGTTTGAATCTTCAAAAAAAACTCCCACACATCCCGTTACAAACTGCCTTTGTACACGATAAACACAAAACAACTGGATAATGCACGCCCAATCACGATCCACAATTTTAAGTCGCTAAAAATATTTTTTAACACCTTTCAACTTTTCAATCCGGCTTTTCTGTTGGACGCTCTGAAACTTCGCTTTTTGTTTTCGCTCCTAAACACTTATTATATTTCTTTTCACAAGTGCTATTTAGCAATATACAGAGTAACCTCCCTTTAGACATTCTGGATTTCGGTAACAATCCTAACCGATTAACTCCCTTACTCCGAGCTTTCGTAGCTTCTATTGTAGGCTGGTTCCCGTCGTACTGATATTGCAAACAGTACGTCAGACAAAGACGAAACATTGCGGCGCCCATTGACTGTATTAAGGTAGCGGATCACATCGATCAAACCTGACAGTCATTTGTATAACATGGTGAAAGGGAAAGGCACTCCAGATAACATAGTATAATGGAAAGGAACTCCAGACTACATAGTGAAAGGGGAAGGCACTCCAGACTACGCAGTGAAAGGGAAAGGAACTCCAGACTACATAGTGAAAGGGGAAGGCACTCCAGACTACATAGTGAAAGGGGAAGGCACTCCAGACTACATAGTGAAAGGGAAAGGAACTCCAGACTACATAGTGAAAGGGGAAGGCACTCCAGACTACATAGTGAAAGGGGAAGGCACTCCAGAGTACGTAGTGGAAGGGGAAGGCACTCAAGACTACGTAGTGAAAGGGAAGGCACTCCAGACTACGTAGTGAAAGGGGAAGGCACACCAGACTACGTAGTGAAAGGGGAAGGCACTCCAGACTACGCAGTGAAAGGGGAAGGCACTCCAGACTACGCAGGGAAAGGAACTCCAGACTACATAGTGAAAGGGGAAGGCACTCCAGACTACATAGTGAAAGGGAAAGGAACTCCAGACTACATAGTGAAAGGGGAAGGCACTCCAGACTACATAGTGAAAGGGAAAGGAACTCCAGACTACATAGTGAAAGGGGAAGGCACTCCAGACTACATAGTGAAAGGGGAAGGCACTCCAGAGTACGCAGTGGAAGGGAAGGCACTCAAGACTACATAGTGAAAGGGGAAGGCACTCCAGACTACGTAGTGAAAGGGGAAGGCACTCCAGACTACGTAGTGAAAGGGGAAGGCACTCCAGACTACGTAGTGAAAGGGGAAGGCACTCCAGACTACGTAGTGAAAGGGGAAGGAACTCCAGACTACGTAGTGAAAGGGGAAGGCACTCAAGACTACGTAGTGAAAGGGGAAGGCACTCCAGACTACGTAGTGAAAGGGGAAGGCACTCCAGACTACGTAGTGAAAGGGGAAAGCACTCCAGACTACGTAGTGAAAGGGGAAGGAACTCCAGACTACATAGTGAAAGGGGAAGGCACTCCAGACTACGTAGTGAAAGGGGAAGGAACTCCAGACTACATAGTGAAAGGGGAAGGCACTCCAGACTACGTAGTGAAAGGGGAAGGCACTCAAGACTACGTAGTGAAAGGGGAAGGAACTCCATACTACATAGTGAAAGGGAAAGGAACTCCAGACTACTTCTATCGTAGAAAAGAATATTTACTCTGAGCTGCTTGCATGGACTGTATGGTGTCAGATGCGTCAGCTGTTCCAGTACATGTGTCATACTTTGTTGTCATGCATTTCATTGTATCCGTGTATTCTCTAGAGAATAAAATACAAGGTATTAGAAATATCGGCACGTGTCATGAATACGCAAGAAACAGCTAGTATACATGTATACGTTTTACGAGTATATAGTCGTAACGCCTAAATGCCAGTTGACTGAAACTGCATCTTAGATTGTGTTCGGATTATTGTCTGCAATACTGTGAAAGTCGAAATAAATGTTCGAACCTATATACATTGAACCCAGTTTAAACACTTAATCGAATCTATCCAGTAGAGTAGATATATTTTGATCAATATTGGAAACGATGCTGTATTGTTCGAATTTGTTCTTGGGGAACCGACATGCTCTGCGTTCAGTAAAGGTATTTGTGTCTCACGTGTCGTAACGTTTTGCAATTTGGTTCCCTGTGTGCAGTCAGTGTGATACGGTGGGCTAGGGATACAAAACAAAACGTGAGCGACTGTTAGCCGTAACTGAACGCAGTGTTGGTGTTGGACTTTTGTGGATGACATGAAGAAAGTTCTATGTAAATAATGTTTAAAATGTTGTCAAATTCCTGATATTTATGCTGTAATTATTGTTGCTGAATTCAAGCGACTTGATCGTACAATAAAGTCTGTTTTAAATTGAATAAGTTATTATTTGCAATATATTTGCTTGTCTGTCGCTATTCTTACTTGCACGTCTGGAAAAATGAAGTACCAGTCGTTGTTACACATCTGCTGACATCACATGCCCCCTGTATGCCCACGACATCTGAAAACAAGACAGCACGAGTATACTGTCACATTTTGCGCACATGCGGAAAGGGCAGCTTTAAGGATCTCTACAGGGAGTTGTCACAAATTATTTACATGTACATTTTAACATTTGTATTGCTACTGTGCTCTTTGCTAAACTTGTTTTCAAGTTACACGTCTGCTCCAATACGGATCGTCTAACCTTTAACTATGAATGTAACTTTTCGAATATATACATGTATCAAACGAATGATACCAATCCCCTAAAAGAACTGTATAAACTTCTTTGACAATAGTGATAAATTTATACTAACAACTGAACTTGGTATAAGTAAGTAAAGTGCGAGTCTTTTCCAAATTATTTGCATGTAAGTCTAAATTTATGTAAAATATGAATATTTATACTCACTTATAATAAATAAAAGTCCCAAAAGCGCAATATGTAGCTCCATTTTGAAATATGAAATTTGTAACCACGAATAACTCTCCGTGCTTTTGATAATTGTGTATGCGGAATACTTCTCACGTGGTTTCTGTATAAATTACTTTTTGTTTTGACGCATTTTTGTGTCTGTTTTGATATCTTTTATTTGCACAATGGCGACCGTGAAGGCCCTGGAACTTCACCGAATACAAACTTTAAGTTCTGCTATGAACATCCCGGAAAAGCAATCCGCTATTTTACGCAACTTTCTGCAAGAGATTTCGGGCAAAGTTCGAATTTCACAATCGTAACATTGAATTATATCTATTAATATTACTTTTATCTTGAAGTGATTACGAACTATTTCTCAGGTGTGGATTTTCGGACGGCAAAACTACCCCATGTATGTCCTCATTAATGAAATATTCTAATTAACAGAATCGATTATTTGTGATCAACAATTGACTGTATTGTGTATTGGTGACATGTGATAGATAATTGAGTCGTCTGCTTACATGATGGACAGCCGAAATGATCGCGGTATTCCCGGAGGCATGATGTAGTTTAATACATCGAATTCAAAAATAACTTCAGTTATAAAGTATTTGGTCACGATTATCCAATACGCATCGTGATGAAAAAAAATCGATGTTTCAGGCGTAAAAAAATATGTTTGTTTCGTAAAATGATTTGATTGTCACAATATTTCAAATCAAATTGTTTTTTATCGACATTATTGCTGTTTTTTTGAATAAATTGGTAAACAAGTTCGCACCATTTTGTCAGATGAAAAATCGAGATTGTGTTAAACGGCCACGCAGAAGCACCGCACAGGGTAGTAAATGAGACGCTCGAGTAGTTATTGGTAAAAATAATGTTTATTCTTCAAATAAGCATAAAATAAAAATATATTTGTTGATTTCTTTTGACCACGAGTGAAATAAAATTCGATCTTCCATCGAAATCAACAAATATCCTCTATCGTATCCAAATCGCCAGATCTCAATGTTATTGAGCATGTGTGAGACGAGCTAAATAGGCGAGTATGGCGGCGACCGGTATCCCCTCGCAATATGCGTGAACTGGAACAGGCCTTTGTGCAGGAATGGATGAATATTCTCCAAGGTTTCGTCCGAAACTACGTACTGTCGATGAGACAAAGGTGTGTGCACGTCGTAAGCGCCATGGGAGGACACACGAGGTTTTAGTTACTCGGTGTACGGATTTTATTGCGATTCGGTGACTTTTCACATTGTTGGGATTTCGCGTCATGTCATTTTGTGAATTCGGTTTTTACAGTGATGTTTTTACTTGTTCAGTTTTATATGTATGTGTTGATCAATTGCAAATAAATTTCTAAGAAGTGAATTAATGATATTCCAAATTTGAATGTATATCGCAATATAATCTTTATAAGGGCGTGTCTTAACCGTTTATTAATTGGATTCAAAATGTGATTAATAACTTATAATAGCAATTTTACTGTGAATTGTAAAGCCTACGTTATAGACTACCTAAATTGCGGTTATTCTGACGATTCTTGTACGTATGTATCCATCAATCATGCGTATGATATACAGTAAAACCTCACGTAAATACCACCTCAATAATAAGACCACCTCAATATTGACTGTTCCGCTCTTTATTCAACCTCAATATTAAGACTACCTCAATATTAAGACCAGTTTTCGAGGGTCCCAAGGGTGGTCTTAATATTGAGGTTTTCGTGAATGCTGCGAGCTTTATGATGAAGTGAACATCTTGTACAGAGCCAGTGTATACGTATTTCCTATAACTTTTGATAAAAAACACATATTGTACTTTAATACCTTGTACCTGTGGACATAAAATAAATATCATGTTCATACTTAATGTTAGAATTAATTGAGTTTATTCCCATTTCTTTTGTTTTATTATTATCTGTTTATACAATCGCATGTAATATTCATCTCTACATATTACTATGTAATTGTTGATTTGTATATATCTGTTATTTTTACACATCACATGATAAATATGTGTTAATGACGATGAGCTGAACTTGATTGCTCAAGTCAAAAATAAACTCCTATGTTCTGTTCTGATGAAATTACTGGCTTTATTAATCTCATTTCTAGAATATTACCAGCGGTAAATCTGGTGTAATTACAGCAAATGTCTGCTTGGTTTCTCTGCAAGTATGGCGTGTTCATTTTAGGGTTGTAACTTCTAAACCCACTGTTCTTCGTCTTTTCCTCCTGTTAACCAGTATCGCACTCCAACTGTTAGATTTCATGTATTTTCGGTTTATGTCAGTCCGAACTGAACATTGTAATCACGTGAATTCAGTTAACTCAAAACAAGGTCGATAAGATTTTATTCGTATATTTTATTTAGATATAAGTATGTCAATCATTTAATACAGTAATCTAACACATGTTTACTCAATATAGTGATTTCAGGCAAAAACTATGATACAGAAATTCAAACCCAATTTACAATGTAGTTGGTATGATAGTAAAACATTACACATAATATGTGTAATTTAGTACAAACATAGAACAAATGGTGTTAATCTTGATCGTAGTCAAAGATATGATTATTAACACCACACTCTTCTTGCGGGTTTCGTAGATAACCGTCTCCCTTGGCTGAGTGATTAAGGCATCCGCATTGTGAGCGGGAGGTCGAAGGTTCAAATCCCAGTAGGAGTCAGTTCTGATATGGCCGGTTGGTGAACTGCCAGCTAGTTAAATAATTGTTACCGTGTGTCTACCTGCTTGTGGCTAGCATTAAATGATAGGAATCGGAAAGTAAATGTGCTCAGAAGGTAAGTGTCTCATAAGTCAGAAATGACTGGCCCTTTAAGTAGGAGTGATACTATAATAAATAAACACTTTTAGATGATGAAGTCTGCTGTTCGGTTCCACACAATTTTATTTAACAAATCCATTCAACCAACCAATTGTTAAACAAATCAAGGCATAAGTACGCCAGCTCTTTAAATTGCCAATGTCCCATGTTTAATTTCGTAGCTATTTATTTGAACTTAAACCCACACTAAAATACCCCATTTCCAATTCCCACTCATTGACTCATTATACAAAACCAACTCCTTAACTTTCTACTTAAAACTCTCCCTACCTCAAAACCAAAGCTAAAAGTAAACTATTTTCCGCTGGTTATGTATACCTTTCCCATGTACTGTGTCGCAATAACATGTTTATGATTATCAAAGACCTATTCAGGTCTTTGTGATTATAAATCAATATTTACAGCCAACTTCAAAACAAATCAACCAAAATGACCATTGGTATATGCAAACCCCTAAAACAAGTGTAAAAATAATCATAACTGTCCCTAGCCGATGTAAAAACCATCACTTACGTATTATTCTGTAATACAGTTATTGTTATTGGAGTAAACAAAACTATAGTGCGGCCAAGATCTGAAGGCACAATAACATTGATAAAACGTCATTGGTTGAATGTACAGAGGATACAACAAGAAAATGTTCAACGAACATAAATCATGAACTGCACAAAGACGCAACTAGAAATAGTTTACTGTGCATACCAACAACTAGAAAATGTTCAAGGGACATAAATCGTTTACTGTATATACCAACAACTAGAAAATTGTTAACGAACATACCACGTTTTCCGTACATACATACAACTAGAAAATGTTCAACGGACATACATCGTTTACTGTACATACATACAGCTACAAAATGTTCAAGGAACATACATCGTTTACTGTACATACATACAGCTACAAAATGTTCAAGGAACATACATCGTTTACTGTACATACATACAGCTACAAAATGTTCAAGGAACATAAACCGTTTACTGTACATACATACAGCTACAAAATGTTCAACGGACACACATCGTTTACTGTACATACATACAGCTACAAAATGTTCAAGGAACATACATCGTTTACTGTACATACATACAGCTACAAAATGTTCAAGGAACATAAACCGTTTACTGTACATTCATACAGCTACAAAATGTTCAACGGACATACATCGTTTACTGTACATTCATACAGCTACAAAATGTTCAACGGACATACATCGTTTACTGTACATACATACAGCTACAAAATGTTCAACGGACACACATCGTTTACTGTACATACATACAGCTACAAAATGTTCAAGGAACATACATCGTTTACTGTACATACATACAGCTACAAAATGTTCAACGAACATTAATCATTTACTGTACATACATACAGCTACAAAATGTTCAAGGAACATAAACCGTTTACTGTACATTCATACAGCTACAAAATGTTCAACGGACATACATCGTTTACTGTACATACATACAGCTACAAAATGTTCAACGGACATACATCGTTTACTGTACATTCATACAACTACAAAATGTTCAAGGAACATAAACCGTTTACTGTACATTCATACAACTACAAAATGTTCAAGGAACATACATCGTTTACTGTACATTCATACAGCTACAAAATGTTCAACGGACATACATCGTTTACTGTACATACATACAGCTACAAAATGTTCAAGGAACATACATCGTTTACTGTACATTCATACAGCTACAAAATGTTCAACGGACATACATCGTTTACTGTACATTCATACAACTACAAAATGTTCAACGGACATACATCGTTTACTGTACATTCATACAACTACAAAATGTTCAAGGAACATAAACCGTTTACTGTACATACATACAGCTACAAAATGTTCAACGGACATACATCGTTTACTGTACATTCATACAGCTACAAAATGTTCAAGGAACATAAACCGTTTACTGTACATACATACAACTACAAAATGTTCAACGGACATACATCGTTTACTGTACATTCATACAGCTACAAAATGTTCAAGGAACATAAACCGTTTACTGTACATACATACAACTACAAAATGTTCAACGGACATACATCGTTTACTGTACATACATACAGCTACAAAATGTTCAAGGAACATAAACCGTTTACTGTACATACATACAGCTACAAAATGTTCAAGGAACATAAACCGTTTACTGTACATACATACAGCTACAAAATGTTCAACGGACATACATCGTTTACTGTACATTCATACAGCTACAAAATGTTCAAGGAACATAAACCGTTTACTGTACATACATACAGCTACAAAATGTTCAAGGAACATAAACCGTTTACTGTACATACATACAGCTACAAAATGTTCAACGGACATACATCGTTTACTGTACATTCATACAACTACAAAATGTTCAACGGACATACATCGTTTACTGTACATTCATACAACTACAAAATGTTCGAGGAACATAAACCGTTTACTGTACATTCATACAACTACAAAATGTTCAACGGACATACATCGTTTACTGTACATACATACAGCTACAAAATGTTCAAGGAACATAAACCGTTTACTGTACATTCATACAGCTACAAAATGTTCAACGGACATACATCGTTTCCTGTACATTCAAACAACTACAAAATGTTCAAGGAACATAAACCGTTTACTGTACATTCATACAACTACAAAATGTTCAACGGACATACATCGTTTACTGTACATACATACAGCTACAAAATGTTCAACGGACATACATCGTTTACTGTACATTCATACAACTACAAAATGTTCAACGGACAAACATCGTTTACTGTACATTCATACAGCTACAAAATGTTCAACGGACATACATCGTTTACTGTACATACATACAGCTACAAAATGTTCAACGGACATACATCGTTTACTGTACATTCATACAGCTACAAAATGTTCAAGGAACATAAACCGTTTACTGTACATACATACAGCTACAAAATGTTCAAGGAACATAAACCGTTTACTGTACATTCATACAGCTACAAAATGTTCAACGGACATACATCGGTTACTGTACATTCATACAGCTACAAAATGTTCAAGGAACATAAACCGTTTACTGTACATTCATACAGCTACAAAATGTTCAACGGACATACATCGTTTACTGTACATTCATACAGCTACAAAATGTTCAACGGACATACATCGGTTACTGTACATTCATACAGCTACAAAATGTTCAACGGACATACATCGTTTACTGTACATTCATACAGCTACAAAATGTTCAACGGACATACATCGGTTACTGTACATTCATACAGCTACAAAATGTTCTAGGAACATAAACCGTTTACTGTACATTCATACAGCTACAAAATGTTCAACGGACATACATCGTTTACTGTACATTCATACAACTACAAAATGTTCAAGGAACATACATCGTTTACTGTACATACATACAGCTACAAAATGTTCAAGGAACATAAACCGTTTACTGTACATTCATACAGCTACAAAATGTTCAAGGAACATAAACCGTTTACTGTACATTCATACAGCTACAAAATGTTCAACGGACATACATCGTTTACTGTACATTCATACAACTACAAAATGTTCAACGGACATACATCGTTTACTGTACATTCATACAACTACAAAATGTTCAACGGACATACATCGTTTACTGTACATTCATACAGCTACAAAATGTTCAACGGACATACATCGTTTACTGTACATTCATACAACTACAAAATAATCAAGGAACATAAACCGTTTACTGTACATTCATACAACTACAAAATGTTCAACGGACATACATCGTTTACTGTACATTCATACAGCTTCAAACTGTACAATGGACATACATCGTTTACTGTACATTCATACAGCTACAAAATGTTCAACGGACATACATCGTTTACAGTACATACATACAGCTACAAACTGTTCAACGGACATACATCGTTTACTGTACATTCATACAGCTACAAACTGTTCAACGGACATACATCGTTTACTGTACTTTCATACAACTACAAAAATGTTCAACGGACATACATCGTTTACTGTACATTCATACAGCTACAAACTGTTCAACGGACATACATCGTTTACTGTACATTCATACAGCTACAAACTGTTCAACGGACATACATCGTTTACTGTACTTTCATACAACTACAAAATGTTCAACGGACATACATCGTTTACTGTACATTCATACAGCTACAAAATGTTCAACGGACATACATCGTTTACTGTACATACATACAGCTACAAAATGTTCAACGGACATACATCGTTTACTGTACATTCATACAGCTACAAAATGTTCAAGGAACATAAACCGTTTCCTGTACATTCATACAACTACAAAATGTTCAAGGAACATAAACCGTTTACTGTACATACATACAGCTACAAAATGTTCAACGGACATACATCGTTTACTGTACATTCATACAACTACAAAATGTTCAACGGACATACATCGTTTACTGTACATTCATACAACTAAAACTTTTCAACGAACATTAATCGTTTACTGTACATACATACAGCTACAAAATGTTCAAGGAACATAAACCGTTTACTGTACATTCATACAACTAAAACTTTTCAACGAACATTAATCATTTACTGTACATACATACAGCTACAAAATGTTCAAGGAACATAAACCGTTTACTGTACATTCATACAACTAAAACTTTTCAACGAACATTAATCGTTTACTGTACATACATACAGCTACAAAATGTTCAAGGAACATAAACCGTTTACTGTACATTCATACAACTAAAACTTTTCAACGAACATTAATCGTTTACTGTACATACATACAGCTACAAAATGTTCAAGGAACATAAACCGTTTACTGTACATTCATACAACTAAAACTTTTCAACGAACATTAATCGTTTACTGTACATACATACAGCTACAAAATGTTCAAGGAACATAAACCGTTTACTGTACATTCATACAACTAAAACTTTTCAACGAACATTAATCGTTTACTGTACATACATACAGCTACAAAATGTTCAAGGAACATAAACCGTTTACTGTACATTCATACAACTAAAACTTTTCAACGAACATTAATCATTTACTGTACATACATACACCTACAAAATGTTCAAGGAACATAAACCGTTTACTGTACATTCATACAACTAAAACTTTTCAACGAACATTAATCATTTACTGTACATACATACAGCTACAAAATGTTCAAGGAACATAAACCGTTTACTGTACATTCATACAACTAAAACTTTTCAACGAACATTAATCATTTACTGTACATACATACAGCTACAAAATGTTCAAGGAACATAAACCGTTTACTGTACATTCATACAACTAAAACTTTTCAACGAACATTAATCATTTACTGTACATACATACAGCTACAAAATGTTCAAGGAACATAAACCGTTTACTGTACATTCATACAACTAAAACTTTTCAACGAACATTAATCAATTACTGTACATACATACAGCTACAAAATGTTCAAGGAACATAAACCGTTTACTGTACATTCATACAACTAAAACTTTTCAACGAACATTAATCATTTACTGTACATACATACAGCTACAAAATGTTCAAGGAACATAAACCGTTTACTGTACATTCATACAACTAAAACTTTTCAACGAACATTAATCATTTACTGTACATACATACAGCTACAAAATGTTCAAGGAACATAAACCGTTTACTGTACATTCATACAACTAAAACTTTTCAACGAACATTAATCATTTACTGTACATACATACAGCTACAAAATGTTCAAGGAACATAAACCGTTTACTGTACATTCATACAACTAAAACTTTTCAACGAACATTAATCATTTACTGTACATACATACAGCTACAAAATGTTCAAGGAACATAAACCGTTTACTGTACATTCATACAACTAAAACTTTTCAACGAACATTAATCGTTTACTGTACATACATACAGCTACAAAATGTTCAAGGAACATAAACCGTTTACTGTACATTCATACAACTAAAACTTTTCAATGAACATTAATCATTTACTGTACATACATACAGCTACAAAATGTTCAAGGAACATAAACCGTTTACTGTACATTCATACAACTAAAACTTTTCAACGAACATTAATCATTTACTGTACATACATACAGCTACAAAATGTTCAAGGAACATAAACCGTTTACTGTACATTCATACAACTAAAACTTTTCAACGAACATTAATCGTTTACTGTACATACATACAGCTACAAAATGTTCAAGGAACATAAACCGTTTACTGTACATTCATACAACTAAAACTTTTCAACGAACATTAATCGTTTACTGTACATACATACAGCTACAAAATGTTCAAGGAACATAAACCGTTTACTGTACATTCATACAACTAAAACTTTTCAACGAACATTAATCGTTTACTGTACATACATACAGCTACAAAATGTTCAAGGAACATAAACCGTTTACTGTACATTCATACAACTAAAACTTTTCAACGAACATTAATCATTTACTGTACATACATACAGCTACAAAATGTTCAAGGAACATAAACCGTTTACTGTACATTCATACAACTAAAACTTTTCAACGAACATTAATCGTTTACTGTACATACATACAGCTACAAAATGTTCAAGGAACATAAACCGTTTACTGTACATTCATACAACTAAAACTTTTCAACGAACATTAATCGTTTACTGTACATACATACAGCTACAAAATGTTCAAGGAACATAAACCGTTTACTGTACATTCATACAACTAAAACTTTTCAACGAACATTAATCATTTACTGTACATACATACAGCTACAAAATGTTCAAGGAACATAAACCGTTTAATGTACATACATACAGCTACAAAATGTTCAAGGAACATAAACCGTTTACTGTACATTCATACAACTAAAACTTTTCAACGAACATTAATCATTTACTGTACATACATACAGCTACAAAATGTTCAAGGAACATAAACCGTTTACTGTACATTCATACAACTAAAACTTTTCAACGAACATTAATCGTTTACTGTACATACATACAGCTACAAAATGTTCAAGGAACATAAACCGTTTACTGTACATTCATACAACTAAAACTTTTCAACGAACATTAATCGTTTACTGTACATACATACAGCTACAAAATGTTCAAGGAACATAAACCGTTTACTGTACATTCATACAACTAAAACTTTTCAACGAACATTAATCATTTACTGTACATACATACAGCTACAAAATGTTCAAGGAACATAAACCGTTTACTGTACATTCATACAACTTAAACTTTTCAACGAACATTAATCATTTACTGTACATACATACAGCTACAAAATGTTCAAGGAACATAAACCGTTTACTGTACATTCATACAACTAAAACTTTTCAACGAACATTAATCGTTTACTGTACATACATACAGCTACAAAATGTTCAAGGAACATAAACCGTTTACTGTACATTCATACAACTAAAACTTTTCAACGAACATTAATCGTTTACTGTACATACATACAGCTACAAAATGTTCAAGGAACATAAACCGTTTACTGTACATTCATACAACTAAAACTTTTCAACGAACATTAATCATTTACTGTACATACATACAGCTACAAAATGTTCAAGGAACATAAACCGTTTACTGTACATTCATACAACTAAAACTTTTCAACGAACATTAATCATTTACTGTACATACATACAGCTACAAAATGTTCAAGGAACATAAACCGTTTACTGTACATTCATACAACTAAAACTTTTCAACGAACATTAATCATTTACTGTACATACATACAGCTACAAAATGTTCAAGGAACATAAACCGTTTACTGTACATTCATACAACTAAAACTTTTCAACGAACATTAATCATTTACTGTACATACATACAGCTACAAAATGTTCAAGGAACATAAACCGTTTACTGTACATTCATACAACTAAAACTTTTCAACGAACATTAATCGTTTACTGTACATACATACAGCTACAAAATGTTCAAGGAACATAAACCGTTTACTGTACATTCATACAACTAAAACTTTTCAACGAACATTAATCATTTACTGTACATACATACAGCTACAAAATGTTCAAGGAACATAAACCGTTTACTGTACATTCATACAACTAAAACTTTTCAACGAACATTAATCGTTTAATGTACATACATACAGCTACAAAATGTTCAAGGAACATAAACCGTTTACTGTACATTCATACAACTAAAACTTTTCAACGAACATTAATCATTTACTGTACATACATACAGCTACAAAATGTTCAAGGAACATAAACCGTTTACTGTACATTCATACAACTAAAACTTTTCAACGAACATTAATCATTTACTGTACATACATACAGCTACAAAATGTTCAAGGAACATAAACCATTTACTGTACATTCATACAACTAAAACTTTTCAACGAACATTAATCATTTACTGTACATACATACAGCTACAAAATGTTCAAGGAACATAAACCGTTTACTGTACTTAGCACATGAGTAAATTGGAACTTAACATACATCTACAATATTTATAGAAATAATAATGCGATTTACAGCAATGGAACTGTCAGTAAAAATACAGGGGGGATGTAAATTGATTTAACTGCTAGCTAACTTACATTTAAAGATACAAATAGGAAATGTTCAATAAACATACTATGGTACACTTGACATACACACGTACATACATATATTTATGTTAATTTAAGTATATATTAACTATCATTTTCTATGTTTATCATAACATAATTGTTGAAAATGGAAAGAACACACACACGAAAAGAGCAAGAACAAAGCTGTTGAAGCATTTGACAAGCAGCATAGCATGTTTTGACAGACATTTTGGGTATATGGTCAGAGCGATATCACAGTCAAATATATATTTATATAGAACATGCGGATAGTTCTAAATAAACCAAAACAAACACAAATAACACTGTCAAAAATAGGTAGAAAATTATTTATAAAAATATTAGGATCAAGACATATACATTTTGTATTGCATATATAAAAGTACAGTGTGATACACAGAACATGTAAATAAACACAGTACAGTGTACACAAAATATCGCCCTCAAAATAATTAAAAATCTTGTAATATTATGTTCAAAACGAATAAACAATTCCCTGACCTTCACCTATAGGTTTGACCATACAAGTTACAATCAAATCTGTCCGAGACCGTCTGTGACACTGTGTTATGGCAGTCAGTTAAATGCTTTGTCACCCTCAGTTAACCATTTGCCAAGATTTAAAAGAGTGTTTACTCCCCTACGTAAAATGTTCATAGGGCTATATCCTGATGCTCCCTCTGCTTCCTCTGGCTTTTTCACCGTAGTATCACAATATTGGCTCGAGTTTTCAACAGCAGATGACGTTGAATTGTAATCAGACACACCCGGAATGCTGCGGATATTTTCTTGATTTTGAATGTTATCAGTCGTTGTATTCGATTCGCTGCATATCATTTCTTCATCACTGGGAGCTTTAAACAATAAAGAGACATGTAGTTCCTATTCCTATGGTACTTATCAAAACCATATAGCGAATACAACGCAATAACATACAACGTACAATTTGCATAATGACAACTCTTATCAGAAATCTTAATTTTCAGATACGAACTTACAATTGTCAAACGTTCAAATGACACTCAAGTGTAAAATTCAGTTTATGATTGAACATACAATGTAGACATTAAATATTTAATCAATAATTATATCAATTATAGCTGTATATGTAATTATTTACACAGATTGCATTAATAACTAAGTATATCCCAAATACAAAACACTAAGACATAAAATCATCAATGATGTGTAGGTAATTGTAACTTACCACTGGCTGCCAAGGTCGGCGATTGCGGATCACTCAAAGATTGCTGAGCATCTATATCCAAATCATCATCATTTAGCTGGTCTGTATCACATGTAGCGGTCCCTCTCTCGACAGGCAATTCATGAGTTATGTTTAACGTAGGAGCGTTTCCGGGTTGATGGTCAATTAGTGGCGGAGTTTCTGACAAGTTGTAATCCGGGATGGAAGTCAGGGAAAGCGATGGAGCGCTATCAAGAATATGGATGGTCTCGTCACCAACAATATTGGCATCATCATTGTGGTGTGAGACCATTGTCCCATCTTGAGGGGTACCTCCAGACCGAAACCCATCCATGCTTACGTCAGCAGAAGTTGCGCCATTACGTAGAATCTCTCTAGCAAGATTGAGACGATCCATAGAGGCTATTGGAGGCTCTGGAATATTGTGAATAGCAGGCACAACTCCAGAATCAAAATCATCATTAGCAACATGTATATCTTGACCTTCAACACTAGCATCTGCACAGAAACACAACATAACACTTATTTTTAAAACAGTGTTGCATGATAGCGATCGAGTGCAAGTATAGCGAACGAGTGCAAGTATTTATAAGTCAGCAGAGATGGCTTAAATATGGATTTGAATACAAACCGAGATGCAAGTACAAATCACATGAAACTGAAAAGTGGTTGGTTCATGTATTTTAACTTAAAATATATGAAATGCTATACAATTATTAAGTTAGGTACATCAAACTTTTTTTAAACAAGAGAACAGTCTAAGAGACAGCCATATCCGGACACGAAATCTTACAATAAAAGGAAAGTCATATAATTATATGTGTAACAAGCAAATGAACGATTGTAATACATTCCAACATTCCCCGGCAACTCTGAACTCACGGAATATCCCAGTTATAAAACATTTTTAAAAAACCCGAAAGTCACCCTGCTCATTACTACGCAATTACTATTGGTATATTGCCAAATAAGTTACATCACTTATAATGCTAAGCAGCCTACATACTTCACGGTCCATTATTATTTTTGCCGGTGGACAAGTGCGTCGCGAAAATTAAGTTGGATGAGTACCACAAGCAATCGTTTATATTTTTAGATACATACCTAGAGATGCATCAAATGATGCCATAGAAGACGCAGCCGAGACAGGACGTGTGACTATGTTTTGTTGTTCTGTTCTCAGTCTGTTATCCCCATAAGCTGGTAAAAACATAAACAAGAGTGTTATAATGATCCTAAATCTCCCATCTGGTATTATGGTCCTAAGTCACGAGGTGCAACATTTCTTTGAAGTAAAGATTAGTATAAGTTATTAGAAACAAGTTTAGAGCAATCAATGCAACTATTATGTATGTACATGTATATCGTGAAAGTGAAGAGTCACTGGCAGCCACGTTTTTTCACTATTTACACAATTTGATCAATCTTGGTAGAGGGTCACTGACGGAACATTCATAAGAAATTATATTAAAATTGGGTCAGTCGTTTTTGAAAAGAAGATACATGTATTTGAAGTTTCCACAATATAAATATTGGAAAAGTAGCTCCACCTCATAGCGGTCATATTTTCAAATGAATGTCGCAAGTTGGAGTCGGTTCGTGGATGAGTGTAATATATGTTTGACTTTGAGTGCATTTTTTTAATCATGTATAAACCGCTAGTGACTTTTTTGCCATCGGTCGTTCTAATGTGGTACTCCTTTTTTGTGATTGTTTACTTGTATACATTTTTTCATGTCCCCTTGTGCTTTTGGGGTGGTCGTGTACTTTGAATGAGGCATTTCTGCTGGACTTCTTCGCCAATGTTTACTATAAATATTAAGAGAGGTTATACGTTGAGCCTCGCACTTTTCTATGACAAAATGTTTCTCACAGTCCAAGAATTCAATAATTAAATTACATACCTTGAATTGGTTGCACAGGTACTGGTACGTCGGGATGTTGTCTTTCTTCAAATCTCTGTTCAATAATCGTTTAATTGATTAATTAGGAGTAATAAACAAACAAAACAAGTTTTCTCCATATAACCTTAACTGAAGACTTCATGACAAAAACCAATGAGTCAACATGTTACATTTATGCAACAAATTTTGAAAAGAACACGGTGTGCCATGCACTACTATGGAAGGCACTGATTCGAATAATAATAATGTAACCAATTAAGTTTATGAAATAAAATTACTTGCGAATTACCCCTTAACTTTGTGAGATTTCTTTTTTAATTTGACAGTTTATCTATCTTGGCATTCCTAAAAAGGCAATCGAAAGCCTTCGTGACTAACAATAACAAGAACAATCTTGAAAAAAGAAAGTCGGCGCAATTTGAAGGTTATGATTTGTTGTGCAACATAAAGAAATGCAGAGATGTTACGATTGCTATTCACTCCGGATACAAAATGAATTTCGGTAAATTCACCGAAATTCAGTTGATTTCGGTAAGGTAACGTACCCTTTATGAAAAGTTTAACCAATGCACATTAAGGTTACAAACTTTATTTGGTTGATGAGAAGTTGCATTAGTGGTTAACGTAAGATTTTATTGGTTTACAAACTACACTGATATGCATATAACAAAACCATGTTAGTACATCTGCGCCGAATAAAAGTGTTCATCTAGTGGAAAATCACGAAAGGTGGTTGTGTGGACAATTCCTGCTAAAATTTATTTTGATATTCTGGTGCCTGTGAGGTGTTCAGATTTTCACTTGAACCAAACCATTGTGAAACAGTGTGTGAACAAGAGTGTGAACCAGTGTGTGAAACAGTGTGTGAACAAGAGTGTGAACCAGTGTGTGAAACAGTGTGTGAACAAGAGTGTGAAACAGTGTGTGAACCAGAGTGTGAAACAGAGTGTGAACAAGAGTGTGAACCAGAGTGTGAGCCAGTGTGTGAACAAGAGTGTGAACCAGTGTGTGAAACAGTGTGTGAACAAGAGTGTGAACCAGTGTGTGAAACAGTGTGTGAACAAGAGTGTGAAACAGTGTGTGAACAAGAGTGTGAACAAGAGTGTGAAACAGTGTGTGAACAAGAGTGTGAAACAGAGTGTGAACAAGAGTGTGAAACAGTGTGTGAACAAGAGTGTGAAACAGTGTGTGAACAAGAGTGTGAAACAGAGTGTGAACAAGAGTGTGAAACAGTGTGTGAACCAGTGTGTGTACCAGTGTGTGAACCAGAGTGTGAACCAGAGTGTGAACCAGTGTGTGAACAAGAGTGTGAGCCAGTGTGTGAAACAGTGTGTGAACAAGAGTGTGAAACAGTGTGTGAACCAGTATGTGAACCAGAGTGTGAACCAGTGTGTGAACCAGAGTGAGAACCAGTTTGTGAACCAGTGTGTGTAACAGTGTGTGAACCAGAGTGTGAACCAGTGTGTGAACCAGTGTGTGTAACAGTGTGTAAACAAGAGTGTGAACCAGTGTGTGAACCAGAGTGTGAACCAGTGTATGAACCAGTGTGTGAACCAGTGTGAACGAACCAGAGTGTGAACCAGTGTATGAACCAGTGTGTGAACCAGTGTGAACGAACCAGTGTGAACGAACCAGAGTGTAAACCAGTGTGTGAACCAGAGTGTGAACCAGTATGTGAACCAGTGTGAACGAACCAGTGTGTGAACCAGAGTGTGAACCAGAGTGTGAACCAGAGTGTGAACTAGTGTGTGAACCAGAGTGTGAACCAGCGGGTGAACCACTGTATGTACCTGTGAATGAACCAGTGTGTGAACCAGTGTATGAACCAGTATGTGAACTGGTGTGAGAACTGGTGTGTGAACCAGAGTGTGAACCATTGTGAATCAGTATGTGAACCAGTGTGTGAACGAGAGTATGAACCAGTGTGTGGACCAGGGTGTGAACGAGAGTATGAACCAGTGTGTGGACCAGTGAGTCAATCTGAGAGTGAACCAGTGTGTCAACCAGAGTGTGAACCAGTGTGTGAACGAGAGTATGAACCAGTGTGTGGACCAGTGTGTGAACCAGAGTGTGAACCAGTGTGAACCAGGGTGTGAACCAGTGAATGAACCAGTGGGTGAACTAGAGTGTGAACTTATGTGTGAACCAGTGTGTGAACCAGAGTGTGAACCAGTGTGAACCAGTATGTGAACCAGTGAATGAACCAGTGTGTGAACCAGTGTGTGAACCAGCGTGTGAACCAGTGTGTGAACCAGAGTGTGAACCAGTGTGAACCAGTATGTGAACCAGTGAATGAACCAGTGGGTGAACTAGAGTGTGAACTTATGTGTGAACCAGTGTGTGAACCAGAGTGTGAACCAGTGTGAACCAGTATGTGAACCAGTGAATGAACCAGTGGGTGGACCAGTGAGTCAATCTGAGAGTGAACCAGTGTGTCAACCAGAGTGTGAACTTATGTGTGAACCAGTGTGTGAACCAGAGTGTGAACCAGTGTGTGAACCAGTGTGTGAACCAGTGTGTGAACCAGAGTGTGAACCAGTGTGTAAACAAGAGTGTCAATCAGTATGTGAACCAGTGTGTGAACCAGTGTGTGAACCAGTGTGTGAACCAGTGTGTGAACCAGTACGTGAACCAGTGTGTGAACCAGTGTGTGAACCAGTGTGTGAACTAGTGTGTCAACCAGTGTGTGAACTAGTGTGTCAACCAGTGTGTGAATGTGTGTGTCAACCAGTGTGTGAACTAGAGTGTGAACCAGAGTGTGAACCAGTGTATGAACCAGAGTGTGAACCAGTGTGTGAACCAGAGTGTGAACCAGTGTGTGAACAAGTGTGTGAACCACTGTGTGTACCTGTGTGTGAACCAGTGTGTGAACCAGCGTGTGAACCAGTGTGTGAACCAGAGTGTGAACCAGTGTGAACCAGTATGTGAACCAGTGAATGAACCAGTGGGTGAACTAGAGTGTGAACTTATGTGTGAACCAGTGTGTGAACCAGAGTGTGAACCAGTGTGAACCAGTATGTGAACTAGTGAATGAACCAGTGGGTGAACTAGAGTGTGAACTTATGTGTGAACCAGTGTGTGAACCAGAGTGTGAACCAGTGTGAACCAGTATGTGAACTAGAGTGTGAACTTATGTGTGAACCAGTGTGTGAACCAGAGTGTGAACCAGTGTGAACCAGTATGTGAACCAGTGAATGAACCAGTGGGTGAACTAGAGTGTGAACTTATGTGTGAACCAGTGTGTGAACCAGTGTGAATCAGTATGTGAACCAGTGTGTGAACCAGTGTGTGAACCAGTGTGTGAACTAGTGTGTCAACCAGTGTGTGAATGCGTGTGTCAACCAGTGTGTGAACCAGTGTGTGAACTAGAGTGTGAACCAGAGTGTGAACCAGTGTGTGAACTAGTGTGTGAACCAGTGTGAATCAGTATGTGAACCAGTGTGTGAACCAGTGTGTGAACCAGAGTGTGAACCAGGGTGTGAACCAGAGTGTGAACCAGTGTGTAAACCAGAGTGTGAACCAGTGTGTGAACCAGTGTGTGAACCAGTGTGTGATCCAGAGTGTGAACCAGTGTGTGAACCAGTGTGAATCAGAATGTGAACCAGTGTGTGAACCAGTGTGTGATCCAGAGTGTGAACCAGTGTGTGAACCAGTGTGAATCAGAATGTGAACCAGTGTGTGAACCAGTGTGTGAACCAGAGTGTGAACCAGAGTGTGAACCAGTGTTAACCAGAGTGTGAACTAGTGTGTGAACCAGTGTGAATCAGTATGTGAACCAGTGTGTGAACCAGTGTGTGAACCAGAGTGTGAACCAGGGTGTGAACCAGAGTGTGAACCAGTGTGTAAACCAGAGTGTGAACCAGTGTGTGAACCAGTGTGTGAACCAGTGTGTGAACCAGAGTATGAACCAACGTGTGAACCAGTGTGTGAACCAGAGTATGAACCAACGTGTGAACCAGTGTGTGAACCAGAGTGTGAACCGGAGTGTGAACCAGTGTGTAAACCAGTGTGTAAACCAGTGTGTGAACCAGTGTGTGATCCAGAGTGTGAATCAGTGTGTGATCCAGAGTGTGAATCAGTGTGTAAACCAGTGTGTGATCCAGAGTGTGAATCAGTGTGTGATCCAGAGTGTGAACCAGTGTGTGATCCAGAGTGTGGATCAGTGTGTGATCCAGAGTGTGAATCAGTATGTAAACCAGTGTGTGAACCAGTGTGTGATCCAGAGTGTGAACCAGTGTGAATCAGTATGTGAACCAGTATGTGAATCAGTGTGTGAACCAGTGTGTGAATCAGTGTGTGAACCAGTGTGTGAACCAGTGTGTGAACCAGTGTGTGAACCAGAGTGTGTACCAGTGTGTGAACCTCTGTGTGAAACAGTGTGAATCAGTATGTGAACCAGTGTGTGAATCAGTGTGTGAACCAGCGTGTGAAACAGTGTGTGAACCAGTGTGTGAACCAGTGTGTAAACCAGTGTGTGAACCAGAGTATGAACCAACGTGTGAACCAGTGTGTGAACCAGTGTGTGAACCAGTGTGTAAACCAGTGTGTAAACCAGTGTGTGAACCAGTGTGTGAACCAGAGTGTGAACCAGTGTGTGATCCAGAGTGTGAACCAGTGTGTAAACCAGTGTGTAAACCAGTGTGTGAACCAGTGTGTGAACCAGTGTGTAAACCAGTGTGTAAACCAGTGTGTGAACCAGTGTGTGAACCAGAGTGTGAACCAGTGTGTGATCCAGAGTGTGAACCAGTGTGTAAACCAGTGTGTAAACCAGTGTGTGAACCAGTGTGTGATCCAGAGTGTGAACCAGTGTGTGAAACAGTGTGTGAACCAGTGTGTGATCCAGAGTGTGAATCAGTGTGTGAAACAGTGTGTGAACCAGAGTGTGATCCAGAGTGTGAAACAGTGTGTGAACCAGAGTGTGATCCAGAGTGTGAAACAGTGTGTGAACCAGTGTGTGATCCAGAGTGTGAACCAGTGTGTGAAACAGTGTGTGAACCAGTGTGTGATCCAGAGTGTGAACCAGTGTGTAAACCAGTGTGTAAACCAGTGTGTGAACCAGTGTGTGATCCAGAGTGTGAACCAGTGTGTGAAACAGTGTGAATCAGTATGTGAATCAGTGTGTGAACCAGTATGTGATCCAGAGTGTGAAACAGACCAGACATGTTTACACATTCAAATAACATAACTTTCCTTTAAACACTTACTTGCTTTAACCTCTGCCACTGGTCTTCATCTTCCCATGACTCTCTGTTAGGGAAAAACAGTGGACTGTTGACGTCAAGCTCCTGTAAGTCGTTCGTTTCAACCGCTATAGGAATTAACTTATGTCGTTGTCCCTTGCGTTTCAGATAATTAAAAGCAGACTCGTTTTTGTAATCCGCCCAATAATCACGAAAGAAGTTAGGTGTAACTATGACTATTGTCCAGTCTGTTTCTTCAACGATCCGAAAATGTTCTTTGTACACGCTAGCTCCAAGTATTGCGTGTTTATCAGCGTTGTATCCCCTATAACCATAGTTTTTCATCTTTTCTTCCAGTTTATCAGCAAAAGCAGCCGCGAGTATCGTGTCTGGTGTTGGATCCCTCCGGCTCTGCTGGGCAGAATAGAAGATAATATTATATTTATAAGCCATTTCCTCTTTCAACAACTATGTCTACTTTCGATTTCAATTTACTGTCTTGTTGTCTCCCTTACCAATCGTAAATGCTCGTCGGTATCCGGTAAAGCTGGGCTATATCGTCGCTTGACGTGTAGAATTTCATTTCGGCGCGAAAAGTTTTATTTGCTAAAGCTATTTCGAAAATACTGTTGATTATAGATCTACGTCTTTTGCGGAGACTCACGTGTATGTAGCCCATCAAATAATGGAGTAATTCGTTTGATACTATTATATTTAACAGGTCCATTTTCTGTGCATTCGCAAAAGTCGTATAGATTAGTCACCGATATTCAAACGTATTTTGACGGATCAAGATTTCTGTTACCGTGCTTAGTTTTGTTATTAGGACCGTACAATTATTATTTCAACGTATACTGCATTCTGCCACACCTAAACACTGTTTTATTAAGAAATGACTTAATAATTAGCATTACACTTTCGTTTAATTATGAACAATGGGTCTGCTGCTAATGTTTGTTTTAATTGAGTATTAATATAGTTGTGTTCAAGACAGTAAAGGCACACTGTATGTCCAAGTTTCTGTTTAAATGTGACACAATTGTAGTGTCTGGCTGCAGTTGATTGATAATCGTAACGCTTCCACGTGGTCATGTTTCTTTATTTGATGCTAGTGTGTTCATGTTCTAGTCATGCATTGTTCTGTGTTCGTCATATCGTATGTTGGGGAGTTGGATTTTCTTATTTACTTTGTTCATTTTATTTGGAAGATTGTAGAATAAGTGTGAGGTTGAGAGTACCCTTACAGGGGGTTTAAATCACCACTGACGTTTTTAACACTTAATGTTCCAAAGTAGTACTCCTATTTTTCTCTGTTATCGATTATTGTGGCTTGTCCTTTTTATGCGCATTAAACAGGTTTTGCTATTTGCATATCAGTGTTGTGAACACCAATCATATCTTATGTTAACCGCTAAACCAACTTATCTTCAACCAAACAACGTTTGTAACCTTGACGCGGATTGGTTAACCTTTCGATAAAGCGTAGTTACCTTACCGAAATCCACTGAATTTCGGTGAAATTACCGAAATGCATTTTGGATCTGGAGTGACCAGCAATCGTAACATCTCGGCATTTGTTTAGGTTGCAAAACAAATCTTAACCTTCAAATTGCGCCGAACATCTTTTTTCAAGTTATTTCTTGTTGATTTTGTTATTTGCGTACTTGTTTAAATATTTCAATGTCTCCTGGTGCTTTTATCGTGGCTGTTTTCTTTGTATGTGGCGTATCCTGTTCGACGTCTTCATCCTTTTTTGTTTTAAGGAAGGTACAATTATTATTTCAATGCATGTCAGTCTTGTTGATGCACATTGGAAGATTCTTCTCATGTAATTGTATGAAAGTACAAACTTAAAGATATATCTGGCTCATCTGAACATAGAATGTTTCAGAATTAGCTTCATCCAGTATTGTCGTTACATTTACTAAACATCTCTAATAAGAACAAGTGCAATGTATAACCGATTGAAAACCATATTACTAACAAACAAAACTTGTAAAATAGCCTGATTGTTAAAAAAATGGATTTTTTTTTAAAGTTTTATGATGTACAAACATCTTCCTTCAACAAATACGGATCAATTCTTTATGAGTTTGTACTTTATTAATGCATGTGTACTGATATTTTAACAATAGGAAATATATTTTTCATGTTTTTTAGGTATACAAATGAACAAAAAATGAGCGTAATATTAATTTAATGAATAGCAACAACTGCTTACATACTGACGCGCAGATAGGAGCATATGCAACTTGAAAAGAAGCGGTGCGAGCGTAGACGACTATGTGTCATTTAAAGTCGAGACTTTGAAGTTATGTCAATGAAAGAATGTTCCAATCATTGTACATTTAATATTTGCACACCGCGTATAACCAGTCAAATCTCTCGAGGACTATAAATGCGCAATATCAGAGTAATTTAATTCTACCATCGGCGTTAAAAAATGTTTTGTGCTAAGTTCGTCATAGAATATTTTAACGTTCCGATTAGCTTATTTACGCTATACGGGGCACTTTGTCTTATTGGCTGATCCCCTGTGTTTGTTGGAATAAAAGTGTTTACGGTCAAATATTGACTATAATAATTAAAACTAAAAACAAAATCTAGTTATTTAAATATGGACGTCACCATAAGGCTGGAGTGTACCACGATATATTCCAAAGCTTCAGTAACGTTTTTCGCTATGACCGTATATATTGTTCTTAGTTTATTCAAATCCAAATAATCATGCCTAAGTAAGCAAAACCTCAACAGTCACCATTCTTATTTCAGTTTATTTTACTAATAGATTTTCATGACTTGATAATTTCGTATATTTAGAGGTTTTATGCATTTACTTTTCTGCGGTAAGCAGGACAAAATTATCGTTTCATATCGCGATGCGATACCGTTTTTCAGTATATTGCAATAAATTACATCGGTATAACAGTTTATCGTGACTTCCCTACATATTTAAGTGTATCATATTGTCAAAATAGATATAGAAAATGGTTGTGTGCATAACAAAAACATTCTGCTTATCAGATACCAGATTATGAATGTAGATCATCTTATTTATAGCAGAACGAATGTAAATGTTTACCAATTAAAGCAAAGAATGTTGGATATATACTAACAAAATTGATAAGAATCTATTAATAATAATATTGTCTATTTAAACACTCATGAACCTGCTGTTGAAAAATACTTTGACATACTTCATGAAATTAAATTATAGAATAGCTTCGACCAAATTCTGAACCGCGTCGCATGATTTAGCAGCAGAATGTAAAAGTTATCAAACACTAGCCTTGAAATCACAGATTATTAACAATTGTAGTACAGGTTTGATGGAAATTATAAACTACTTTCTTATTATATGTATAATTGCAAAGATCTAAGACACAAATATTTCAAAGATAGTATGTCTGTATAAAAACGTGTACAACAATTTAACAGGCTTGTGTCGGAAAAATCAATTATTGCAAAAGAAATTTAGCCATATTTATTTACCAAATCTCACAAAAATGTTTATAACGATTTCATAAACATTTCATGCCTTTTTCTTCAAATTGTATTTGCATTTTGCTTTAACTTATTATATATTATATATTATTAACTAATTAAATAGTATATAAAGCAATCAATGATGATGTATGTAATTTTCTACGTTGGTATATTTGTCAGTTTTAAAGAAGGATATTTTATTAAGCCTTGTCTTTACAATTAGTTATACAATTTCATTAATATGAACACAGAGGCAATATAATGTTTATTTGGTTTGCTGGTTGTTTTCATTTTCTCAAAGCGCCGACATTTGTGATACGACGTATGTCAAGACTATATACAGCAATACAGTGCCACCAACAAATCCTTCTTATCTGGAGGAATTTTATTGTTTTAATCGGTTTTAATGAACTTCCAAATTAGGATATAGATTTAAGTAAAATCGTATAAGCTGACATACATCGGTGAACAAAAACGGTATGTCGTAAGTTTATTGGTGCTTTGAAATGATGACGTTGTCCAAATACTAATCTATAATCTAGTTTCGGTTTTGTCAGATTATGACGTAGCGGAATCACATTGATGAAGTTGCAAACATTTTAAATATCAGAAATGCAGACACATTTTTACGGACATATAAACCATATTTATTTTATTCTTTGAACTTTTTTCACTCTCACCTTTTCACTTTTATGTCAATACTTGTGTACTAGTCGTCTTTCTTGCACTGACTGCGCGTCTGATAGTAACACTCGAAAGGGGACTAAACAGTAAACGAAGATAGATAAAAATACCAGGGGTGTGCAAATGCGACATGTACCGTATGAAACACTTAAATGTCTGTAGGAAATGGTTTTCAAATTTAGCATCATAGCCCTTGCAGTTTTATAGCCCGGGACGATCCGGATACTAATCTTTACTGTAAACGTATACACGTTCGGTGGTACATTGTGTTTATCGGTACTAATTTTGTCCGAGAAGTACGATTGGACAGTTTCCATAAACGCGTACATTACTTGCATAGCAACACAAAGTCGGGATGAATTAACTTGTTTTGTTTCCTGCATTCTAATAACAAACTATGGATCAGATAGGAAACCTTGAGCTTTCGTAAGATACCTACTTGCGATACTTTTTGTTTGTTGTGTGCGCGTTTGTTCGCCGCATTGATTTATGTTGTTGATTATTTATATATAAATTGTTTACAGTTTACTTCAATACTTGCAACTTGCCTTTCACTTTCACTAGTTTCCGTGGTAAGGATAGTAAATGATGGTTATTGTTACATTTTCACTTGTTAACTGTTTGACATGTTGCGAACAATTCTAAGTTAAGTGTTCATACATCTTAGTGTTCGTTTTGTTGTTTAATTCAATACAGTATCATATGGTCAACATGTTCCGAGAGTGTGACTGTCGTGATGAAAGTTTGTGAATAGACCTAGCTATTAAAGTACCTTTACCTTGGTTTATCAAGTCTTTCATTGTATCACGGTACCCATTGCTTATCAAATATATTGTTTCAGACTACCTAGTCTTATTTTGACTCTAGTTCTATGTCCAGGGGTCTCTCTCCATCTTGGGGGGACAAGTGCATTTAGCCGTTGAGGGGGGGATTTTCACGTGATTTTCCTTTTCCAATAGAAGTTTTGTTCAGTTGATTAAATGGCTGTATGCTATACACTGATACAAGTGAATATGTTAATAAATAAAACTTTTACCATGTCAAACTGTCAAAAATTAATCATTCGGCAATAAAATAGATATACTTAACTTCCAAAAAGAAATTGATTCTTATTTTCCGGAGGGATAATTTTCATACAGAATGTGGGGAAAAACATACTCTTTCTAGGGGGAACGGTTCAGAATATCAACTCTGAAATTCGTAGATCAAGACCCCTGATGTTAAAATTTAAATGACATGCAGCTATTAGGTGTTGTTGCAAAATTTTGCACAATTTCTTGCTCCATCTATGGAAAGTCCTTCATTCCATTTATGGAGGTTTCAGTAAATTGCTAGTTCGGTAAATTGATTTTGTTATATGATTGATATGGATGTAAAGGTAAAATAATACAATAGTGTTATTAATGCATTAGCAATTAATAGTTAATGCTAGAAATAAAACAAAGTGTAGTGGAAATGGTTCCGCATATACAGCCTCTATGAGCCATTCGATACACGCGCATGTGCACAATCGGAACCCTCCACTGTTATCGTCAGTTCGGACTGAGCCGTCAAACAAGAAGGTTGCTCTAAAGAAACTAACTCTAGAACTATTACGAAACTCTATTCTGTGCTTGTAAAGGTATATTCCCCAAAGTAATAAGTAGATATTTACTTCATTGGTGGCAGCGGTAATAAGTAGATATTTACTTCAAAACAAACTATCATCAAACAAACTATCATGTATTTGTATAATTAAAGCTGAATATAGATAGAAAAAACTATGACATATGCATTAGTTTACAGCTTAAAATAATAAAAAAGTAATAACTAATGAGAGGTACGAGTTGACCAAATTACCTTTCCAGTCGTAATGGGTTTTAGGGGTGATAAACAATTTCATTTTTAAAAAAATGTTCTGTAGTGGTGTGAGGTTAGATGGCAACCCAGTCTTCTAAGAAGGTAGAGCACCATGCTAGTGTTTAGGTGGTTGTGGGTTCGAGATCCACATTGGGCACACTTCCCCCCTGATTTAATTTAGTTCATATGAAATTGATTGGTTTACTTTTTCAATAAAATTAGTTCTCCATTTTAGGGATGAAATCTGGCCCAGATTCCTTTCTTGGAATATAATCTGTGTTAAACTGCAACTGAATATGTCGCTATGTATCGCCAATGTTCGATTTTAGACGGTTCAATGTCCATTGTATCTAGTGATCATGTGATCAGATTTTCCTCATATTACTAAAGTACAGCACGTAGGATTCCTTCTTAGGTTATATTGTATTATCTTGTACAAGGATGGTGTGTTTTATTTGTAGATGGGCACAAGGTTATAATGGAGGGAAAGCTACCTATATAGACAAGGATGTTATTTGTTACTTGTGTGGTAACAATATCAAGTTCATTGCTGAAGATGGTGCAGAAACGGTGTTTAATTTCCCTGGAGAAGGAGTCGGACCATTTGCAGCACATAGCCTCAGTCGATGTTTTGCCGTAGCTGAGCAATGCTTGAATCCAAAGATTTATCTGTTTGTGTACCCAACATTCCGACAGATGGCTATTTTAGAGAGTAAGTATTTAATCACAATATATTATTGAAAGCCTTCTTAAATTTGTATAAAAATCTGAAAGTATTGAATTAAAACTTTTATTTCCCCAAAATTTGGGTTTGCAGAGCGAGCTAGACTGTGATCTCATTTTCGCTTTGCAGTTTCCACAAATATCATAATGTGGGTCTGAAATATAAGTTGGATATTTAAGAATTGTAGGAATTATACAATGTATAAACCTAAAAGTTTTGTGTATGTGTTGCCAGAGTTAAAACAATTTCCCATTCTGTCTATATCAGACAGTCATTATTACTGGTACTAGACATTGGATACTGGCAGGTAAATGTTGGAATATCCTTTAATTTTCACTCGACAGTCTTCCTGATAAAACTTGTTCTGGTAACGCATTTTCACATACTTCAGTTGAATTTCAGGCCCCAGGTTTACAGGGGATTAACTGATCTGGATAATTTTGTTTCTAAATAATATTTACAATTTTCTTAAGGATGCTTTACACAGGATGCTTTACACAGCATTTCTCAAAAGGAACACAAAAGTATGATGTTCTGATTTAGGTTGTGAAAATATTTAAAAGTTTATATTTTTGTTGAGAAACTAATCCATTACGATTTAGACAGAAACTGATCTACTTCACACCAGGATCAACTTCCAAGAATCAGTCTTAATTAACTTACAATTACCATCTTTTTTCTAAATAAACATATTTAAAACTTGAATGCAAATTCTTGCCAAAATTGCTTAACGTTTATATCTATCACTTTTAGTAAAAATATTTAGCTTCCCATAACCTAGTTTTCAAAGTCAAAAAGAAACTATTTGATCTTGATCCTAATCCTAAAAACTAATTCTTTGTGAACATAGGGCCTGAAGTTTCTTATGGACTTAAAAAATATCGGGTTTATTTAATAATGGTCAGACTGACTATGTATGTTGACACGTCTGAAATATTTCTTCACTGCTTTTTGACATCTTGCACGTTTTCTATGGCTGGCTAAATCTTATAGTCTGCTTTGTGTATATTTTCAGACGGTGCTCAGTTAGAATACTGTCAGTTGTTTTTCTCAAGCAGTGACTACTTGTGCAGTTTATCTGGAATACCAGAATTTGAGCTCACACTTTGGTACAGTTATACTTAATTGATTTCTTCATTATGTTTCAAGTCTAAGTAAATGATCTAGCTAACCTTGGTCAGAGTCATGGATTTTTCAAGTGATAAAATAAAAAAAAGCTGACCTTTTTAAATAATTAAATATGTAGTATAATAATAGAATTGTGTCTCTGTATTGTAATACTTAATGTAAATGCTTTCAAATTATCTCCGAAGTTTCCCCATTACTTGTATCAGTGAGTAGTCGCTAATTGTTTCATTTTCTGTGTGTCTGTGTTGTTTAAAGCAGTAAGAAATTACATCAATTATAGAAATAAGTGACTGATAAGCGCTGTAGCTTGAAATGTTATGAGAGAATCTTTATTTTAAAAAATCCAATAAGCCTCGCCTCAGAACAACATATTAACAAATATGTACCAAATTTTCAATCATATACAGTTGCACAGAAGACACAATTGTATGAATATATGTAATATACATGTTATAATTGAAAATTAACATTAAATTAAGCATGTGTGTTGACCGAAATGTCACAATTCTGCATGACAATGTATATAATATCATGATTCTGCACATGATATACTAGTGCTGTAGTGCTGGTCTGCATGACAATGTATATAATATCATGATTCTGCACATGATATACTAGTGCTGTAGTGCTGATCTGCATGACAATGTATATAATATCATGATTCTGCACATGATAATGTACTAGTGCTGTAGTGCTGGTCTGCATGACAATGTATATAATATCATGATTCTGCACATGATATACTAGTGCTGTAGTGCTGGTCTGCATGACAATGTATATAATATCATGATTCTGCACATGATATACTAGTGCTGTAGTGCTGGTCTGCATGACAATGTATATAATATCATGATTCTGCACATAATGTACTAGTGCTGTAGTGCTGGAAACTATTCTTCATGTTCTTAGTTTCATTGTTCATTGATTGCATTCAGTGTGAAAATTATATCATATATACATACTCGGTATTAATGAAAATTGATTTCTTTTAAATACAGGAACTTTGTTGATGGTACAAAGTTGAGCACATTTGCTCTCTCCAATACAGATATACCTACCAGTCTCTCGTTTAACCCGGCAAACTGGAGGCAAATATGTATTTCCTCAGAGAAGAGTGTCACTATCTTAAACATCGAACAAAGTGACAAATACTTCGTTATGCAGCCAACGTAAGTGTGATAGTGTTTTAATGAACCTTGATGTTTGTGCTAAACTCCCATGAAAAACATGTTTACTTAACTTTCCCCCCTTTGAAACATATTTTAGCATCACATAATAACGATTTGCACTTCAAAGTGTATTTTGAACCAAATACATAAAGGTTTGTCTTTTTTGACTAAGTTTTGATTGCACAAGACTGCAAGGTTCTGAAAATGTTTCAGGCTGTTAGAAAGTTGTGGTAAGATTTATTGGTCAGTTAAGGATGTAAAACATAAACAAATATTGTTTGATAAACAGGCTCCAAAATCTGCCTTTACATTTTCAATACACAGATTGTATTGTAAGAACTTTTGGATGGAAGGTAAAACATGAACTGCCTACTTGTCTACTAATTTTTTGCTTTCATTGTAAAAGCATTTTGTTATGCCCCCCTTCGAAAAAGAGAGGGCATATTGGTTTGCACATCTCGGTCAGTCGGTATGTCCGTTGGTCCGTAACTTTTTTGTTTCTGATCAATAACTCAAGAACCCCTGGACCTTTCATCCTCAGACTTGGTCATCACATTCATCTTGGGTAGCAGAGGAACCTTATTGATTTTGGGGTCAATGGTCAAGGTCACAAGGGGGCATAATGTTTTACAAACATCTCTTGTTATATTAGGTTTGGGTATCATCAACGTAAAACAGTAAGTAACTTGAACAATGTGCCAGTGATATACTATATGTATCACAATGTGCCAGTGATATACTATATGTATCACAATGTGCCATTGATATACTATATGTATCACAATGTGCCAGTGATATACTATATGTATCACAATGTGCCGGTGATATACTATATGTATCACAATGTGCCAGTGATATACTATATGTATCACAATGTGCCAGTGATATACTATATGTATCACAATGTGCCAGTGATATACTATATGTATCACAATGTGCCGGTGATATACTATATGTATCACAATGTGCCGGTGATATACTATATGTATCACAATGTGCCGGTGATATACTATATGTATCACAATGTGCCGGTGATATACTATATGTATCACAATGTGCCAGTGGTATACTATATGTATCACAATGTGCCGGTGATATACTATAATTATGTATCACAATGTGCCGGTGATATACTATATGTATCACAATGTGCTGGTGATATACTATATGTATCACAATGTGCCGGTGATATACTATATGTATCACAATGTGCCGGTGATATACTATATGTATCACAATGTGCCGGTGATATACTATATGTATCACAATGTGCCAGTGATATACTATAATTATGTATCACAATGTGCCAGTGGTATACTATATGTATCACAATGTGCCGGTGATATACTATAATTATGTATCACAATGTGCCGGTGATATACTATATGTATCACAATGTGCCAGTGATATACTATATGTATCACAATGTGCCAGCGATATACTGTATGTATCACAATGTGCTGCTGATATACTATATGTATCACAATGTGCCAGTGATATACTATATGTATCACAATGTGCCGGTGATATACTATATGTATCACAATGTGCCAGTGATATACAATATGTATCACAATATTGGTAATTGTCTTACATATGTTTTACTAGAATTTTATGGTTGTATTAATAACATCATGTTCTCATGGATTCCAATATTGATATGTTCCAATCCATCGGTCCGGTCCTTATGATCTGTTTAACACAATCACTACTAGGGTAGACCATAATTTTGACATGTGAAGATGAACAGATTTGTACAGCCAGATCAGGGGTTTCATTACTTGGTAGTGTTACTTGACATTACCTTTACTTACAACAGCTATTTGCTGTTACATCTTTAGTGGTTGGTAAAATCAAGCACATAATTAACTTTAGTAGTTGAATCGTAAAAGAATGATTCTTTCAGTGTCGTTCAATTTGGAAAGTTTAATTGGCCCCACAATAGGTAAGACATCGGGCACATATACACAAAACATATGGTTATTTATAGACAAAAAGGTATATAACACTGTGGTACGATTTTATTTTGCTGGCTTTATCTTATGCAGTCATATTTTCTCATTTATGTTGTCCGGAAAAAAATCACTTTTAGCTCTATTTATTAACTGTATGATACAGCCTATCACATCATTTGCCTCTGTAACTCAATACTTGATTAAAGCCATTTATTATGTTGGTTTCTAGAAGCTATAAGGCCAGTCGTTTGGCATTACCTACCTACTCCTGAAATTGGCCCCTTCTCGAAAACAAATTTTAGGTGTCGGAATCTTTATAGAGCTGTATATTAATAGTTGAAAACTGAATGACCATTGTAAATGATCGATACCTACCAACCTACCTGCATCAGTTTTTCTGAGCAGGGTTATGCTTAGCAATTCTTAGGTATGACTGTAGTCAATTTTTAAAATAAAACAAATTCACATTTTTAACAACGGTGGTAGGATATTGGTAGGAAATCTGTGTAACACTCTAGGTCAATGCAAACTAAAAATGTACCACAGTAAACCGTGTATAGTTGTACTCCAATTTATATATTATTTTGTGCACAATATTTATGCAATTTATTTCATTTGTGTGTATACATGTGTATGCTTGATTATGAACACTGCATTGTTTGTGTTGGCAAATATTATTTATCATTATGCAGAAAATTTCACATCTGTAGTTTTATTTGATCATCCGATGGCTGATAATTGTCACGTACAAAGTCACTTACCACTTTGTACTTTTAGGTTTAGAAATATTTTGACAGTTTGAGACTCTTGTTAATTATTCCAATCCCTTTGTTACCAAATACTCATCAAAAGACAACGTTACATGGACTTTTACTGAATTTGGGAGATGATTGCAGTCAACCAAGGAAAATATACAATATTTCATCACTTACATTTCTTGGTTGACTCTTCACAAAGTATGTAAAAGCCATGTTCCGGCATGGAGCACTTCTGTTGTAAGAAATATAAGATAGTATTTAATATACCGAATATTCCCTAATGAACTGAGGCAAATGACAAAGGTCACTTGTAAGACAGGCTAAACTGATATGTGTGTTGTAATATTGTGGGGCAGATACTGTGGGGAAAGTTTGGAAGATATTTTAGGTAGCCAGTGCCAGTTTCCACCACTCCCAGCTTAGATCAAAGGTTAGAGAGGTACCGTACTTTTTATAATAGATGCATATGAGACTTAAAAAGAAGTGATTACATGCCCCCCCCCCCCCCCCCTTCTCAAAATGTACTACCCCCAGGGGCATTGGCTAGGGTAAATTCGGTATCAAGTTGTGAAATTCATTGAGACATAATTCAGGCTGTGAATATTTCTGTATTTGAATTGAAATTTTGTATACATGTATTTTATTGTTTCAAACGTTTTAGGCATGAACACTGCCTTGTATATTATTTCACATGTACTTAGTATGTATCAGTATATGTTAAAATTATTCACCATTGATATTATTGTAGACTTGTCACATATATGTCACGTTTAGTGTAGAAAGTCACATGTTTTTGTCTATCTTGATTTATTGCATTTCATTACGCACATTTAGCTTTCAGGCAATCGCTATACAAAAATGTAATAAGAATTTTGTTATTTATGCAGTTCTAGATTTCCTTATTGAGACCCCCGATGAGATTTTGGTAACATAGGGTTGTCCCTAGATCTAAGTCTAGATCAAGAGGCGGTCCCAAATTCTAAAGACTGTCTAACGTCCACTGCCTTACCAGGAGCTAGACCGTCCTGACTTATATAGCAGGATCTGTGCATGAATATAGTGGTGTGATAGCACTACATGGTGTATGTGCTACAGGCAGACATTGTCTCTAATACCAGCTAGACCGTCCTGACTTATATAGCAGGATCTGTGCATGAATATAGTGGTGTGATAACACTACATGGTGTATCTGCTACAGACAGACATTGTCTCTAATACCAGCTAGACCATCCTGACTTATATAGCAGGATCTGTGCATGGATATAGTGGTGTGATAACACTACATGGTGTATGTGCTACAGGCAGACATTGTCTCTAATACCAGCTAGACCGTCCTGACTTATATAGCAGGATCTGTGCATGGATATAGTGGTGTGATAACACTACATGGTGTATCTGCTACAGACAGACATTGTCTCTAATACCAGCTAGACCGTCCTGACTTATATAGCAGGATCTGTGCATGGATATAGTGGTGTGATAACACTACATGGTGTATCTGCTACAGACAGACATTGTCTCTAATACCAGCTAGACCGTCCTGACTTATATAGCAGGATCTGTGCATGGATATAGTGGTGTGATAACACTACATGGTGTATCTGCTACAGACAGACATTGTCTCTAATACCAGCTAGACCGTCCTGACTTATATAGCAGGATCTGTGCATGGATATAGTGGTGTGATAACACTACATGGTGTATCTGCTACAGACAGACATTGTCTCTAATACCAGCTAGACCGTCCTGACTTATATAGCAGGATCTGTGCATGGATATAGTGGTGTGATAACACTACATGGTGTATCTGCTACAGGCAGACATTGTCTCTAATACCAGCTAGACCGTCCTGACTTATATAGCAGGATCTGTGCATGGATATAGTGGTGTGATAACACTACATGGTGTATCTGCTACTGGCAGACATTGTCTCTAATACCAGCTAGACCGTCCTGACTTATATAGCAGGATCTGTGCATGGATATAGTGGTGTGATAGCACTACATGGTGTATCTGCTACAGACAGACATTGTCTCTAATATGCGTTAAAATATTCTTTTCCCTGATCATCTTGGCAAGATTTGTAGTAAGTGGGCAATGTTTTTACAGATTGGGTAGTGTCAAAATCATTCCTGTGTGACAGTATTTATGATATATCAACTCGTAACTTTTGTATTGTGGACAAATTTCAAATAAGTGCTGAAGCATTTTGTTAAACTGTTATGGTCTTTATTTCTTAGTACTATTTTGTAGGAAATTATAGAAATTTGAAATATTTGTTATTCTCATATTTTCTTTTATGATAGACTTTTTCTTAACAAAATTATTTCAGTCAGTTAATATTTTTACTTTTAAATGATATAAAATGTATAATATACCATGAAAAGAATAATATACATTTATTTGTAAAATATTATTGTATCTGAAAACACATTAATTTTGTTTTATTAATTTGTGAAACTCTGAAATGTTTGTAGATCTAAATCTTGACGACCATATTAAAAGTGCAGCAATTCCCTCAAAAATAATTTGCAATAATTTTTGTTTTGTAGTGACCAGATATGTCATTTGGGCCAAAAATCTCATAGACTGCCACATATAATGAGAATTGTTTCCCTACCTGTGTTTCTACTTTGCTGGCCAGCTTTACATCTCCTTAACATAGTGATGAAAACTATGGCCATTTCAATTGTAATAACATTTTTGCGGGAATAATTTTTACAGACGAGTACGTTTACCGCCAACTGACCCAGATATTGAAGAAGATGATGAGAGAGATGATATACCTACTAGAGCGTCAACACGCATGTCACGATATACAGTAGATGTTCCGAAGGCAGCTAAAGCTGGTCTCGTTGGTGAGATGGCTGAAAGACTTGATGATATTCAAGATGAAACCGACAGAGTGAAACCAGTATCGCAAGTGTGGACGCCGATAGGTGACCTGTTCGTCGGCTGTAAGGGGGGACAACTGATAAAGGTGAATAGATAGTTGTGTAAAAAGTATCCATGCAAAACCTTTTATCATTTATGAGTTCCATTCACTGAAGGAATATCCATATGACATCTGAAATAGTAGATTGCTTCATGTATGTCATACTCTTCAATAGTTTCCAATTTTAAACTCTGATAATATAGAAGCAAAACTCATAATTCATTTGAAGTACAGTCAACTCTAGATATAATACTATGATGTTATACATGTTTTACAGCTCAGCCGTACTAACATGGTTTTGCTATTTGCATATCAGTGTTGTGTAAACCAATCAAATCTTATCTTAATCACCAAGGCAATTTCTCTTCAACTGAATAACGTTTGTAACCTTGACGTGGATTGGTTGACCTTTCAAGAAAGGGTACATTACCTTACCGAAATCCACTGATGTTGCACAACAAATCTTAACCTTCAAGTTGCTTCAACCATGTTTTTACACGATATTTCTTGTTTATGTTGTCACAGGCAGGTTTCTCTTGGTTTTTCAAAATATTGGCAAAGGCTTTTGTAGGAGAATATGATTTAAGAAGTCATTTATGACTGCGGCCTGTTTATTTGTTACTTCAATGTGTGCCATTCGTGGAACATTGTGAAGAAATTTTTTATTATTAATTCAGGTTGATGGGGAAACACTGAAAGGACGAGTGATTTATTATCCCCCCAAAGTGCCTCAAACACCGGGGTCGAGGATGTCGAGTGCGGGTATCCAGCGTGAATCTATGATAGACATACAGAAACCAGGTTACAATCATAATCAACATTTTTAGCATTTCCATAAACAGAAATACTTACTGAATTTCACAAAAAGTCATTAAATACTCAAAATCGATACTCCAGAAAATACCCTTAAAAGATAATATACCTGTTTTTGTTATGAAAATGTTACTAGCATTGAAAATAGAATATTGCTTATTTAGACCCTCATATGTGGAAGATTAATTGTGGATGAATTCTTAAGACTTTGAGATATTCGTCAACATTTGTTAATAAAGATTTGACTTTAAGTCGCCTTGAATTAGAACACCCCCAGCTGGTAGTTTCCAGTGATCTCCGTATACGCTCGCTATTGTGATACATACATGTACTCCAACAGCGATCAGGTAGTGGATCTTACATGCTTAGCATATTTTCAGCTATAGGTTAGCAAACTGTTATTCTTGAGTGATGGCAAAACACTGGCCAGTCCAATAGCACTAGGCATCTTCTTTAAGTAAACTCTGATCGTATGTAAGGGGCTTTAAACAGAATTGGTATATTGATGATTTATTTTCCATTTTCTATGACTCCATTTTAGATGAAGATGTGAGTGAAATGTTACTGGATGGAAGCGTTGATTGTATCAGTTTACACAAGAGGGGTCTGTATTGTGCTGGAAAGGTAATTTCCTATTTTCTATTGAACTTTTAGTTACAAGTGGCACAACCTGTTTTCTCTTCACTGAGAGCCGTATTAGAGTTTCAAACCACCCAAAGTACATTTCATTTCACAAAACATCAACTTTCTATTAGTTTTGTATGAGCATATTTCTGATCAACCAGTACCGATGCCACCTTCAGGGATCGTGAAGTTCGTGAAGAAACTCAACGCCAAGCAAGTCTTGAACTTGGGACGTTCAGATTCGGAGTCAGTCGCTCTACTCTTTGACCAACAAATCTCAAAATGCACGTTTTCTTTGTTTGCAGTGATTTCAAATTTGCTTGAATCACCTTTATTAAAATGGTTTGTACTTGTATGGTTTTCTGTTTGTAGGATGGGACTCTGAGATTGGTTGATATAAAATCGCGTGATGTTAGTGTGATTGAACAATGCCATATTGGTGTACCAGTGACCTCATTGAATTTCTCTCCTAGTTATAGAAGGGTTGCTATTGGCTCCTGCAACGTAAGTATGCACTGAAACATTCTACAGTCGGACCTCGAGTCAAATTGTTTCCATACATTCAGGTTTATTTAAGTCTTCCCCTTCCGATTCATTGTTCTTGCTTATTCTATTTGTGCTGTCACCATGGTAACTATTTACTGGTAATAGAAGAAAAGAAAATATACTGGATAACAGTGCTAACCTGCCAGTATTATTTACATGGTGACTCAAAAGTTACTTGAAAGTTCTTCTGTTTATTTTGATTGCAGAAAGCTATAACATTTAGGATTCCAATGACACTCGACCAAAGTGGATGTAAGTCTGTCAAAATCATGATCTTCGTTTCCGGTCCCTTTGTCATAAATGTTGTAAAATTGATAAAAATACAAAATGGAAGGTGAGATCTTTCCACCAGTATATGACAGGGAAACTATATGTGCCAAATCTTAAATGTTTTGACTTGCATCATTTCAGGGTACACTACACTTGTATGAGCCAGGAACACCAGAGAGTCTTAAACTGCTTAAGGATTTACATCATGGTGAATTTGTGGGTATAGTAGTTCTTCCAGGAAATGAGTACTGTGTGGTAAGTTGAACATAGTGCTATATAACATAGAACAGCAACCACGACAAACACCAACCACAAAACATTTACTGTGACCAGGGATGAGAATTTCTGTCAATCGGCAGATTTCCGCTTTTTTGACACATCTGGATTTATTTTCAAATAATGATTCATACTTTCTGTGAATCTGCAAGTGCTGAATACAAAACCAGTGTTCAATACTGAACAACTACAGTGCTTTCAGCGCTTTGATATTTTTTCTTTACCCTTCTCATCCCTATGTAACAGACAGTCACTTGTAAGTAAACATGTATACATTCATCCAACTCATCATTCAGTCCTGAGAATGGGTTTAAACTGATTGTCAGCTGGTCAGCAAATGAAAACATGTTTTATATAATATTGACCAATAAACATAGCGTACACAATAATGGTATTTTCGGCTAAGTTGAAACGACCTGCTCGCAGCGCCAGTAAAGCACTCACCTAACGTTGTTACGAGTCCCTGGAACAAATGATATGTACAAGGAAACATTACAATGAAATGAAAAAGCATATTGATATATTGAATATCATGGGGTGGGGGGGACATGTGCTTGTTCTCCTCAACCGATGGTTGGATTTCAATGAAACTTCACAGTTATTGGTTCCCGAACCTAGTTGTGCATATTGTCAGCATTTTTGGTCAGATAATTTTTGGAGGAGTTATGGCCCTTTAGTGATGAAAATTGGGGGTGGGAGATATACATTTTTCCCTAAAAATAAGCTCTATTTCAATGTTGTTGTTGTCAGGAGATGACAATATATGTGTTTACACCCTATTGGAATATATAGTTATGGATTGTACACACAATTTGCTTTGTAGACTGCTAGAGAAGATGGCGAGATTCAAGTATGGACCATTGACAAGGGAGCCTTGGTATCAAGCTTCACGGTCGGAGTGCCGGTAAGAAATTTAAATTATAATTTTCACAATAAGCCTTTTCAGCACTTAATACAACACATAACCAAATTTCAGAGAACCTATTCGAATGTGTTTGAATATGATATTTATTGAAATCTAAATAAAATTGGTCTTTTACTTTTCTTTGAAGTCTTCAACAGATTGGTTTGTTGATGTGTGGAGTATGTGAAGGATATATACTTCTTCTTTGTCTCTCTTACCGTTTCTATAGAATTTATAAATGAGAAAAACAATTTGTATGGAATACTCTTAGGCCGTGCTGTTTTATATTTTTGTTAAGCATCTCTGTGCACCGAGGTTTTTAGCTCTTGGGTCCAAAATATTATTTTTCGTAAGTTTAAAAATAGCCAAGGGAAGTAATGGCTGTGTCATATTAACTATGTTTTGGTAAATATTTTGATAACTTGCATGTTTTAAAATTGTGAGTGAAAACTAGTCAGTTTTTCTGTTAGACTTCTAATGTTTTATAAAGAAACAAGTTGTGTAGTTTTATTTTTATCATGTTTATCTCATTTAAACATGCAAAATGATGCATTGTCTATTTTTTGGCATTGCGTTTTTCGAAACAACTTTGTGTGTTTTTTTCAATTAGGCAGCTAGGTTTAGTGAACCAAAGTTGATGCTTAACAAAAATAAAAAACAGCATGGCCTTATTTTGGAATATACTTAGTCACATTATGGTGCCTTTTCATAGTGCAATGAATGTTTAAAGAAACAACAGCACTCTTTCGTTGACCATATCGTCTGAAAACCTAGACATGTAGACTTCATATACTGGATAGATTTTACACCCATTTTTTTTGTTAAAAAACTTACAAAAAGTTTATCAGTCATTAAAGAACCAGTCATATTGATAGGTAATTTGTTTGATGACTTCTTGCAGGTGTTTTCTGTCGCCTGTAGTCCAATGTTGAATGTATGTGCCGTGGGATCGGCTGGTGGATATGTGTATTATCTCGACATGAATAATGTCGAGCAACCAAGAATCGTCCAGAGAGTAAGGGTATATGAAGGTCCTGTCAATCAACTTGTGTAAGTATGACATCAGAAGTTCTCACATATTGTTCCAGCCCCTTAATTAATTTTCAAATATTGGATTATGGTGTAAGTAAAAAACGTAAAGGTAAAATTTTAATATTACGTCACATCAGTGAACAATGAACCATACACATTGTTGAGCTGTTTGATGAACATAGGTATAAGTAAAGAAGTAACTGTATTCAGTGAAGCACATTTATCTACTTTCCCAGCAACTAGTGCCAGTAGTGGTGCAGAGTGAAGTGTCTAGCTGAAGGACAGACATCAACATCAGTGACGAGGCTGGAGATTTGACAATTTTACCATACTTTGTTTGATACATGTTGCCTGGTTGAAATCTGAAAAATTTGATGAATTCATGCTGAATGCGAAGTGATGTGTTTGATGTTTTGACTAGTATTGTTCTTCTATGTAGATCTATACACGTACATAGATTTTCTGTATACAGACATTATGGCGAACTTGTTTGAGTCAAATTGTTTGTTGTGTCGAAGTTTCTTTTGTTACTGGCTTTGGGTTTTAAATCTGAGTGTGGAGACCAGTCATTGGTTGGTTGTAAGTATTATTTTCAAATTAACCAATAGCAAGGCTGTACTCTGAGACCAGTCATTGGTTGGTTGCAAGTATTATTTTCAAATTAACCAATAGCAAGGCTGTACTCTGAGACTGGTTATCATTAGATATTTTTTTTACCAGGTATGAGGATGAGGGAAATTATCTCCTGTCCGCCTCTGATGATGGGCAAGTGTTTATCATTGATGGACGTGCTACCGCTGGTTTCAAACCTCTCGCACACACAGGTATGCTTATATATAAATATGTTATGGAAAGTTTATTATAAATCAGATTGCTGATTATTAGATGGAATTAGCTTCGCATTATAAAATTGTTGAAGTTGCAGATTGGAGGTCAAGCTTAGTTTATGTGAGGGTTTATTTCACTGTATCTGATTTTAACTTACATTTTTATAATTTAATGTATTTGTGTATTAGTAATTCATAATAAATTCAATACTTCAAAATAAAATTGATACAAATTAGCCGACATCACTCAGTAAAGCTTGTGTGTAAATGACTTTCAGTACTTGACATATTATACAGAATATTTTTATTATAACAATAAGTCTTATTGCCCACTGGAACCATTGCAGAATTGGGTAAAAATTGACAAACAAAGTTTGACCTCTAGTCCTTGAAATGCTTGACCGATTAGGCTAGTTTGAACTTAGGGGTGAAGGAGAAACCAACCAATCTGCTTGTGAAAATTGAAGCAGATTGGTTGGTGCTTCTTTCACCTGTCAGAATGTGTATTGCAAGTTAGATATGATATATTTGTATTCAACTTTGCTAGTTATGCTTACTGTAAATGGTATGTGTCATGATATTACCTTACTGCCTTCTGGGTACATGTTCTATTATCTGAATAAGTAGTGAAGATTTTTTATTACCATATATTATATATAGCTGCTTAATTTGGTGATACATTTGTACTGCTTTCTAAATATATTTAGATGATTTTTTGTTTGTAGAAAACGTGACACACTTCTGATCTCTTCTAAAATGTTTTTATTTTTTTTATTCTTTCATCTTATGTAGTAAACTGTGTGAAATTTTGAACATATGAAATTGGTGTTGTTAGACCATAGTTGCAGAACAGTACATTCCCTGTGCAGTTTGATGTGTTAACAATTAGTATTGGTTAATTCTCTTCTGTCAGTGCATTATTTTCCATAACTGAAATACTCTTATCATTATTCTCCCATGATAAGTTTGCTGGGCCCACTGTATTAAAGTCAAACATGGTTCAATATGTATCTGAAATTCTCTATTTAAATTTGTACATCCAAAAGTGTAAGCCTGCCAGCTAGCTCCGTTGTTAGAGCGCCAGACCTGGCAGATCCGGGTTTGATTCCCGGGTTGGGAAGGTTATAACCTCCCGTGTCATTGGGTATGGTCATGTCCTCCACATGTGGAGAAGTTATCAGCTGCTTGCGGAAGACCAAGTTAGTACTGGTTGATATTCCAGGAAACAATCTATGTAATGTATCGTAATGTGATATTACAAACATACCTATGGAAATCATGCAAAACTGCCATATCAAACTTTCTACTGTTAATTTGAACTATTAAAATATAATTGCTGTGTGTGTAATTACTCAGTCATGTATTCATGCATCAACATTTGCTGACCAAACATGACAGATTGGAATTCGCTCACTCTGGGTGGATATATCTGCTTATGCAGTGGGAGATTTTTTCCTTTTCCCATTTGAATTAAGTGTAACATTGTACATGTAGTGTATTCATTCATACAACATTTACAGAAACTCAGACATCAGGTGATTATGACTTGTATTTTCTGTCTGTTTTTACTGACATTTTAGTTAATATTGATAGTTTGTTTTGTATAGCTTCTGTTTCTCTCTTCTCTGTATTATTAACTTGAGATTATGTGGCGAGTTTAATTTCATGCTCATATTTCTAAAAAAATTATGAGAGCTCTTCAGTATTTAGAGGGTTAAAAAGATGCCTGCTGAAACTGCATTGGATTAATGTAGCAAATGTACGTGTTAAATTGCCTTCACTTTTTAATTAGAGAATATCACAAGCAGGGATGTTGTACGTTCTCTGTGAATATTGTGCAGACGATCAACATACTACAATATGTACCACAATATACCACAATACATTGCTTCAGTAACTAAGTGTATGACAGCAGGAGATTGTCACGAGTTCTCTCCCTTTATCTCTTCTGTAGTACAGTGTACAAGGTACTATGTACATACTTGACTATAGAATGGAAAAGGGGGAAAACACTAGAGGGGATAAAGGGAGAGAACTCGTGACAATCTGCTGAGATCATGACTGTGTATATCTTTCTTACTTGAATACATTTATTCACCTCCAAACTCTTCTAAAGTGTTGCAAAAAGCATGTGTAAGCTAAAAGAAAAAAGTCATCAATATCAGTTCAGTTTTTGAATAGTAATAAAATACATGAGGTCTTCATGAAAGTGATAAAATTTTAAAACAAAACAGTGATTATTCTCTTTTCAGTTCAAGAGTTCAACTAAAATGAGCTTTTCATGACAAAATAATTTTATATATTTAGAGTTTTCAATCAGTAAATTTGTAGCATAAAAATAGATCATAAAAAATGGGTAGGGTCATTTCATATCGTGGTACAAAACAGTTTGACTGCATTATTGCAATATACCAATATACGGGTATATCTTGACAACCCTACATACAAGCATCCTCAGTATACCAATGTATGGGTATATCTTGACAACCCTACATACAAGCATCCTCAGTATACCAATGTATGGGTATATCTTCACAACCCTACATACAAGCACCCTCAGTATACCAATGTACGGGTATATCTTGACAACCCTACATACAAGCATCCTCAGTATACCAATGTATGGGTATATCTTCACAATCCTACATACAAGCACCCTCAGTATACCAATGTACGGGTATATCTTGACAACCCTACATACAAGCACCCTCAGTATACCAATGTACAGGTATATCTTGACAACCCTACATACAAGCATCCTCAGTATACCAATGTACAGGTATATCTTGACAATCCTACATACAAGCATCCTCAGTATACCAATGTACGGGTATATCTTCACAACCCTACATACAAGCACCCTCAGTATACCAATGTACGGGTATATCTTGACAACCCTACATACAAGCATCCTCAGTATACCAATGTACGGGTATATCTTTACAACCCTACATACAAGCATCCTCAGTATACCAATGTATGGGTATATCTTCACAATCCTACATACAAGCATCCTCAGTATACCAATGTACGGGTATATCTTGACAACCCTACATACAAGCACCCTCAGTATACCAATGTACGGGTATATCTTGACAACCCTACATACAAGCATCCTCAGTATACCAATGTACGGGTATATCTTGACAACCCTACATACAAGCATCCTCAGTATACCAATGTACGGGTATATCTTGACAACCCTACATACAAGCACCCTCAGTATACCAATGTACGGGTATATCTTGACAACCCTACATACAAGCATCTTCAGTATACCAATGTATGGGTATATCTTGACAACCCTACATACAAGCATCCTCAGTATAGGCCTTTCCCAAAACTAGGTAGTCTCCCTTGAAAAGTTGTCGTTCCTGAGGCCGTTATACGCATGCGCAAGTGTTTAGTAAACTTCCGGGGACTATCGATACGTTAATCCGTTAATCAATATATCAATAACAACAGCGATTAAGAGATGAAGTTAGCGAAGAAATCATTGAAATATTGTTGTGTTTGTAAGGGAATCTACCGTGGAAAAGTTATCGATGGAAGAACTGTTACTCTTCACTCGATTTCACGCTCTAATACCATCTCCATGATCACGCGTTTTCACTCAACTTATCTTTAAACCACTATAAATCCATTTTTTTCGTAAAATTCGGACATTCTAATTTATTCTTATTAAAAGATCGCTCTTTCCTTAAGCTAAAGCATGTAAAAAAATGGGTTACTATATAAAGTATTTGCATAAACTGCATTTAAAACATCATAGGTAGCGATTTTACGCTGCACTCGCGGAAGCGTAATTTCTTCACATACTCGTGGCAAGTTTCCAATAAATTTTCGTTTTATTATAATAAGTACCGTAATTTTAACTTCCACTAATGCAAAGAGCAATCTTGTAAGATGTTAATTCCACCAAAAATATATGGTTAATAATAAAAGTTAATCCATAAACGGCGATCAAACAATCCATTTCCAGAAAATTTTCAGAGCACGATTGCATCATAACTATTTCTAAAAATGTCGGTCATTTTCCGAAAATGACCGCTTCAGTTTGGATATTTTCATTTAGTTTAATTGTACTAATACACTTCCTTGTAAACTTTTTATTTCAAAAGAATGCTGTGAAAAACAATTATAGAAGATACAGAAAATAATAATTTGAGATACACATGCACTTTGTGTATTTCTAAAAACATTGTGGTGAAATTGGGTTTATAATCCCAATAGAACATATTAATTAGCAATTATAATTATTTATATATAATCAAAGTTTATACTACAGTCACCATTTTAGTCAATATTTATATTTTGTTATAAATTTAATTTATACAAGCAAAATCTATGCTCAAACACAAATGCAGATTTACTAATACAGTTACAGTTACATTGGCGTATGTTGGCACATGTAAATAAAAAAAATATTCCTAAATGTTAAAATTGCCTTCAGTAGCTAATGATAATTGACATTAATTAATATATATTTCTTATGGTTCATTTAATCTGATTGGTTGATGCTAATTGTTTTTCAATTCATAAGCCACGCCCTGCACAGAAGATTAGTCCTACTGGTCACTAAATTGCCCCATGTGTCAGCTGTAAAAACATAAGTCATAAAACCCCAGGAGATCTTTATTATGTGTTAATACATATTGCTATTTCCTGTTTGATTTAATTAATCCCATTGATAATTGCAATGATTAGGTCATATCAATCTTTGATCTCAGTTTGTAATTCACAACGTGGCTGCAACTGTCCTCCAAAAATATTTACTTCAAAGCCTTAGCCAGTGACTTCAAACATCTTTGATGTTTATTCTTGTTGAAAATTAAATTGTTGTCACAAGAATTGCAACACAGACAATAAGTACCTGTGGTGAAATTTTCAGAAAATGGACTTGTGTACGATGACGTATTGCTCGATGACGTATTGCTCGCGTAATTTACATCCTTTGTTTGGTCCATCTTTACACCTTTTTAAAGATTATTAAACCCAGATTGTTTTTCACAGCAGTCTTTAGAACTATTTAATTGGCGTGGAAATGGATTAATACAATTTAACTTTGATGAAAATATCAGAATTAAAGTGGAAAATTACCAACTTATTTAGAAATAGTGATGATGAAATCGTGCTCCGTGAAAATTTCTTTACATGGGATTGTTTGATGGCTTTTTTTGGAATAACTTTCAATATTAACCACATGATTTTATTTAGGATTTAACATCTTAAAAGGATGATTTTTACATTGGGGTAAGTTTAATCCACTTTATAACTACTAAATGAGTCATTCTTGCACGCTTCAATAATTTTCGCTATCTCTGCCATTATTGACCCGACGCTAATAGTCCCCGGAAGTACTGAAGAAGTAATCAGGGGAAGTAAGCGGTGATTTACTAAGGGAGACTACCTAGTTTTGGGAAAGGACTATACCAATGTACGGGTATATCTTGACAACCCTACATACAAGCATCCTCAGTATACCAATGTACGGGTATATCTTGACAACCCTACATACAAGCATCCTCAGTACACCAATGTACGGGTATATCTTCACAACCCTACATACAAGCATCCTCAGTACACCAATGTACGGGTATATCTTGACAACCATACATACAAGCATCCTCAGTATACCAATGTACAGGTATATCTTGACAACTCTACATACAAGCATCCTCAGTATACCAATGTACGGGTATATCTTGACAACCCTACATACAAGCACCCTCAGTATACCAATGTACGGGTATATCTTGACAACCCTACATACAAGCATCTTCAGTATACCAATGTACGGGTATATCTTGACAACCCTACATACAAGCATCCTCAGTATACCAATGTACGGGTATATCTTGACAACCCTACATACAAGCATCCTCAGTATACCAATGTACGGGTATATCTTGACAACCCTACATGCAAGCATCCTCAGTATACCAATGTACAGGTATATCTTGACAACCCTACATACAAGCATCCTCAGTATACCAATGTATGGGTATATCTTGACAACCCTACATACAAGCATCCTCAGTACACCAATGTACAGGTATATCTTGACAACCCTACATACAAGCATCCTCAGTATACCAATGTACAGGTATATCTTGACAACTCTACATACAAGCATCCTCAGTATACCAATGTACGGGTATATCTTGACAACCCTACATACAAGCATCCTCAGTATACCAATGTACGGGTATATCTTGACAACCCTACATACAAGCATCCTCAGTATACCAATGTACGGGTATATCTTGACAACCCTACATACAAGCATCCTCAGTATACCAATGTACGGGTATATCTTGACAACCCTACATACAAGCATCCTCAGTATACCAATGTACGGGTATATCTTGACAACCCTACATACAAGCATCCTCAGTATACCAATGTACAGGTATATCTTGACAACCCTACATACAAGCATCCTCAGTATACCAATGTACAGGTATATCTTTACAACCCTACATACAGGCATCCTCAGTATACCAATGTACAGGTATATCTTGACAACCCTACATACAAGCATCCTCAGTATACCAATGTACGGGTATATCTTTACAACCCTACATACAGGCATCCTCAGTATACCAATGTACAGGTATATCTTTACAACCCTACATACAAGCATCCTCAGGATGTAAGCAAGTCTTATATTTGAGTATGAAGATTAAACTCTTGTTTTTACTGTCTTGTTTTTATATTCTTTCTACAGCTGTTTGTAGTGTAGCTTATAGTTTGACAGTATAGTCTTATAATGCATGGTGTAAGCTGTCTTCTTTTTCAGCCTTTGAATTATTGTCAAACAAGAGCAATATTGTAAATTTAACTTCAAACAATGGATTGCTCTTTTTTGCAACAAGTGCTCAGTTATCACTCAATTATTTGATAACCTGGTAACTGTTTATTTATTGTTTTAATTACCAAAATAATTGCGATAATTACATAAATATTTGGTTGTAAAACAAATGACTTGTACGAGACACAGGAGATTGTCACAAGTTCTCTCCCCTATCCCTTCTATAGTATATATATAAACAAGCTACATATAGTAGAGGGAAAGAACTCTAGAAGGGATAAACTTAAAGGGAAGGAACTCTAGAAGGGATAAAATTAAAGGGAGGGAACTATAGAAGGGATAAACTTAAAGGGAGAGAACTCTAGAAGGGATAAAGCGAGAGAACTCTAGAAAGGATAAATGGAGATAACTCGAGAAGAAAAGGAGAGATGAATAAATCGGCTTTCACAAGAACATAGTCATTCACATCTTTTGTTATGTTGATATTTTGAATGTTTGGTGTAAATGGTAGATGAAACAGTAGGACAGACAATCTGGCTTTGTTGACCTTGTATTGGATTAATTTCATACTTAACTCATAGACAGTCATTTGAAAACTTGTTTTACATGTGGCTTAATAATGTTAGCTTCCCTTCATTTTCTAACTGTGTGATTGCATGTATGTGTCTTAGTGTATGTGTAGGATAGACAAACTCTCGGTGTTGTGTAATGATATATAGAGTTAAACACATAATATTACTCATGCTGATATACCATGTACAATTTATGTGGTGAGATTCTTTGTTCGGCTTCGACAACGTGGTCTAGGTTGTAAAGACTAACAAAATGGAGGCTGCTGATTGGACAGCTTTGTGACAATGTCGTCTGATAATTTGACAGAATTATAACGAAAAAGTAAGGTACAGAACAGGGGTGTCAATAAGAGCCGGGAGCCGGTAAAATTACCCGGTAACTTAAGCATCATCACCGGCCACTTTTCTTGTATAAATGATCATAATTAAGGGGAGTCCACCCCCCAGACCCCGCCAACTTTTGATGATTTCCCTGCTAATTCAAAAATTAGTGACACACCTGACAGAGGTCATACAAGTAGGGATCAAAATGTCTGTACATTTAAAAGTGAAATTGGTTCGACTTGCAGTGTAACGTGCAACTTACTTTTATCAGGTGAGCGTTGGTACATATTTGGTCAGTTGATACACTCTGGTGATAATTGATGCGTTATAATTTGTATTTTTTGCACAATTTTACTGACTGACCATGTGTGAGATAATCTTATTATATAGTGTTTATTCCCACATGTGGATGCAGAAATACATTTGATTTTACGTGCACTGGAATGTTAGTCACTATGTCTATTAGTGAAGAATTTGTGCCATTTTTTTCTCGAGACAATACTCTTAACTTTAAATTCAGTTGAGAAATACCGAAGCATAAATTTACTTGCGTTCCATCTACACCAGTTATATGGCAGCCATCTGGATATATACCAGTTATATGGCAGCCATCTATATATATATATACACCAGTTATATGGCAGCCACCTGGATATACACCAGTTATATGGCAGCCATCTGGATATACACCAGTTATATGGCAGCCATCTGGATATATACCAGTTATATGGCAGCCATCTGGATATACACCAGTTATATGGCACCATCTGGATATACTCCAGTTATATGGCAGCCATCTGGATATATTAATTCATATATATATTCTAGATGTTTTGAAGGTTCAGTATATTATGTTCACTATAAACAATAAGAATAAATCATCATGTTTTGACCATTTTTTAAAATATTTTTTGTAATACGATTTTTCAGATGCCAAAGGGGAGATTCAAGCTCTGTCAGCCTACACGGATTCCAAGAACACAGTTCATGTTGTTGTTACCCATAATACAACGGGAAATAAACGAATGGGAGCAAACTATCTCACATCATTCGAAGTAACGGAAGATGTTATGAAAGGTAGGAATTGTGTATTGAAACAATTTTATGAGATAACTTGCAATCTCTATGAGATAAATGGTAATATAGTCAGTGACTCTTACCGTATGCTATACATTTAAAATCTCTATTTCTATGAAGTGATGTGAAAAAAGTATGAGCCACAACACGAGAAAAGAGGCTAACCATCATGTTACTTTAGATATTCATGTTTAATAAGGAGGAATGGACTCTTTATCTTTGGGGGCTATTTAAGATTGGAGCATGGCTCTGAATAAAGAAATATTAAATTCCATATCGAGATGTTATCTACCAGCTTTTGGAAAAGTCGTATTGTGTGATGTGCTGTATTTGTTCGGAGTCGATACTAAATAAACACAGAAAATAACTGATAGAAAATAATTCAATTTGCTCTGTTCCTTTATTCTGCTAAGTCATCAGTTCTTGATGATTTGACTTCTCATATATCGTGACCATTATGTCAATGTACAATATCCTTGTTGCTCAGTTATTGTGTAGATGTTATGCATTTGTGTCATATCTGAAAAAAAGCTCTACATTATATTTATTTGTTATTTCTTGCACAATTGGAACAAAATGAAATGGTAAGTATTTATGGGTCATGTTGTTGTTGTTGTTAAATCTTAGTTGTTATGTTGTTATACCAAAGACTGACATTTTAAATATCTGTTATATGTTATGTTTGATTTATGATTGAAAAACCTGAGATTGTACATACCTGTAATGATGAGGAATTAGATAAATGTTGGAGGACAAAATGTGAAGTGAGTGTTGGGGACAGAATGAAATATACAGTGGAACAAGTCTATAATGTACCTCTGGGACCTGGAGATTCTAATGTCAATGTTTATCGACCGTATCCCTTAGTTAAATGTTAGCACATTCATACACAGGACTTCTTATGAATGCAAATAAAGTAAATTGTAATCAAGTCAATATGTATGTATATAGAGCATTGGTATCTCAAATTATTTGTTTTATAATATTAACAAGGGTCTAAACAGCTTTTCATACTGAACAAACACTCCAGGATAATGGGATAATTACCAATTTCAGCCTTTTTTAACAGGGATGAGAGTTTTCTGCACATCGGCACTTTTCCACTTTTTTGTCAGCTGCTGGCGTCATTTCCAAATTTGAATACAAAAGGAAATTTCAGGGGTAACCATGTGATGACCATATTTCCTCAACAAAGTATGAATTCGGCAAAGTTTGTTACTAACCCTAGTGTTTTGTAATGCTATTTTAGACAGTGTATTCTGTCATAATATATATATAGGGTTCAGTGCAAGACTATCCTAACTCCTATGTATTTATATAGGAGTTGGGATAGTCTTGCACTTAACCCTCAATTATACTTGCCTTACTGCTTTTTTCTTACATTACCATTCTCTCTGTGTTTAGAGAGGTTAAGTTGGTTATTAGTTTTTACCATGGGAAACTGTTAGTGTTCTGGTAGAGAGGTTTCTGTCGTAGAGAGGGCCACTCTAGAGAGGTTGCACTATACAAGTGTTACATACTGGAAACTGTTAGTGTTCTGGAAGAGAGGTTTCTGTCGTAGAGAGGGCCACTCTGGAGAGGTTGCACTATACAAGTGTTACATACTGGAAACTGTTAGTGTTCTGGAAGAGAGGTTTCTGACGTAGAGAGGGCCACTCTGGAGAGGTTGCACTATACAAGTGTTACATACTGGAAACTGTTAGTGTTCTGGTAGAGAGGTTTCTGTTGTAGAGAGGGCCACTCTGGAGAGGTTGCACTATACAAGTGTTACATACTGGAAACTGTTAGTGTTCTGGTAGAGAGGTTTCTGTTGTAGAGAGGGCCACTCTGGAGAGGTTGCACTATACAAGTGTTACATACTGGAAACTGTTAGTGTTCTGGAAGAGAGGTTTCTGTCGTAGAGAGGGCCACTCTGGAGAGAATGCACTATACAAGTGTTACATACTGGAAACTGTTAGTGTTCTGGAAGGGAGGTGTTGTAGAGAGGGCCACTCTCGAGAGGTTGCACTGTACATGTGTTACATAGTTAGTCTTTAAATGATTGCTTGTCTATATATAGCTATGGATCAGTTCTCTGTAAAATTCATTCATGCTCACATTCTTGCTTATTCTCTATTGCAGATTTGAGATTTAACTGTCACAGTCTGAAATTTGATTTCAAAGATAAATCCATCAAGAAAGTGTCTCTCAAACTTGCGGTCCCAGCTTATGGATGTGCTGTTGCTGAATCGTCCACTATATACACGATGGCCCAGAACAACAGAAGTGTACAACAACACACTTTGCCTGCTCTCGATGAATTACCAAAGGTACTCATATACTGACTTATATAATATTATGGGTCGGGCATAATCATGATAACTAAGTTCAAGACTCAATATGTGTATTTTTTGCTTGAAATAAAGAATTTATTTTATGAATACTTAAACAGAATAATATGCACCGCTGTATGATTTCCAACCTCTTCTTTACATGACATCATATCCAGAAAACATCACATGTGACGTCACCATGTACACTGACAGTAAGCAATATTTGCCCCATATGGCAATATGAAAAGGTAGTGACCATAATTATTGAGTAAATATTGTTATTGTTTCCTGCTTGCAAATAAGTGACATCACATGTTGCGTTTTCTTGAAATGACGTCAGTTACAGAAGAGGTTGTAAATCCCATAGCAGCGCTCATGTATACTTATCACAGTAACTTTCATATAATATAAACCATTTTTATCTATAAATTAAAGAAAGTCTTGATTGATTCGTCAATATATGCTTAGTTGTAAATATGAGAAGATTGGTGGTAATTGCCTTCATACAGATGTAGTCTACAACACTGTATTGTCACTTTTCTTACATGTTTCCCAAAAACAACAAATGCAATAGCCTGGTACTGGAGTTTCTATCCTGACCTATGCTGAATAAGCGCTAGCATAGGAATTACCCATATCGGACTTGTGTTTTGCAGTTTAAGAAAACTTTTAAGATTCAACAGATTCAATTTCTGTTATAATTTCTTCTTACATTGCTATTGATTAGAATCTGATCTAGAAATAAAATTATGGTATGAAAGTTAGGTGCTGCATTTCTTTTTTAGTGCAGTATAATAATATAATATTTTTTTTCGTCACTTTCAGGACTTGAAACAGTTCCAGCTTGAACCAGTGTCAGAGTTTTCTGGGCACCAGCTACCGGGTGGTAGAGTTCTGTTGTCTCCTCACCATAAGTGGCTTGCTACATACGGCACTGACGGTTCCATTATGCTTCGTACTATTGGACAGATGGTTGGTTATCTTGTTTCTTGTTGTGTTTGGTCAATTGTAAAGGATGATATAGAGTTTAAATTTCAACCTGTCATGTGACATACATTTGGATTTGTCATATTGTATTATTTTCATTGATGAAAGAATTTGAATTTTAAAGCAAGTAGTTGTGATCCCTGTGTAGGGATTGGTATTTGAAGAACTTCCAATAAATGGCAGTCTCAATTTGCTCCATAACCTCTATAATTACAAACATCCATTTGTAACACTTAGCATCCCATAATGCAATTGGCAACAAGCATCCCATAATGCGATTAGCAACAAGCATCCCATAATGCAATTGGCAACAAGCATCCCATAATGCAATTGGCAACAAGAATCCAATAATGCAATTGGCACCAAGCATCCCATAATGCAATAGGCAACAAGAATCCTATAATACAATTGGCAACAAGCATCCCATAATGCAATTGGCAACAAGCATCCCATAATGCAATTGGCAACAAGCATCCTATAATGCAATTGGCAACAAGCATCCCATAATGCAATTGACAACAAGCATTCTATAATGCAATTGGCAACAAGCATACCATAAATGCAATTGGACACAAGCATCCTATAATTCAATTGGCAACAAGCATCCCATAATGCAATTGGAAACAAGCATCCCATAATGCAATAAGCATCAAGCATCCCATAATGCAATTGGCAACAAGCATCCCATAATGCAATTAGCATCAATCATCCCTTAATGCAATTAGCAACAAGCATCCCATAATGCAACTGGCAACAAGAATCCCATAATGCATCAGATAGCAGTCCTGTTATGCTGTAAACAGCAATTCATAATGTGTAGGGTGACACACACACAAAATTACTTTAATTTTAATTTCCTGAAATCAAGACGTGATAATGGTTAATTATACCTTTCATGTATATGGCTCTTGCTTTGTAATTACTGGCAAACAAAGTGAGAACTTTGCACTATACCATGGATGGTACATGTTGAAATGTTTTGCACAAATTTCTACTAAAAGGCATCAAACTGATATGTCACTCCATTCCCTGATAGATAGTTTTTCATATTGATATAACAGGTTTCCTGACCGCGCTATAGTGCGTATATACTCGCGCATCTACGGCGAGCGACTTATTTGCAGAAGGGGATTATTGTAGGATTTTTCTGGAATAAATAAATTCCACAAATCAGGCTGCAGTTCAAAATCTTTTATTGTGACGAAGCACACGATAAATAGCAAATACGAATGTCTAAAAGTATGATAATACATAACGATATCCATGACTATTCATGCGTAGCAAATGTCTTATTAATTAATACATTAATTACGAGCAAATAACCAATAAATGGGGAAGAAGCGATATTAACTCAATAATTTGGTAGAACACTAAGCTTGACTAGTGGAGGTCACTGAACCCAAAGTAACGGTTATTTCAAACAGAAATATACATAAAAATTGCGAATAGCTACATACTGGCGCATGATAATAGTCATGGATAAACATAGAATACATAACACTCCATTAATGCAAATTACTTATAATGCATATTGAGGATCATAATGAAATCATGATGAACATGCGATTTGAATAGTAAGGTGCAACAAATATTATAACAGCGAATTGTAATAGCAATCTAAATTCTAATAGCATTAAAATAAAAGTTACATACACAACAGTAAAGAAAACGTAAATTAAACATACCTGGAATAAAAAAATTCCACAAATCAGGCTGCAGTTCAAAATCTTTTATTGTGACGAAGCACACGATAAATAGCAAATACGAATGTACTCGATTTGAGCTGCAGTCCCTTTTTATAAGGAAGTCTAATTACGTGTCAGTATGACAAAGAACAAAGAAACAATACAATATTTAGGCAGAAGATATAAAAATGCTTTTGATGTAATTTTAGAGGGTAATTATCATTTATCATAGATGGCTATCTGGCAGGAGAATATCAGTATTTAAAATTTAAAATTTCTTATTGTCAAAATGTTGGCCCTAAGGTGCACAGTTGAAATTTAATGACACTTTTACTGCGTGCATTTTTAATAACAAAGAAATGTACAGAAAATGAGAATGCAAGTTTATACAAAAATATTAAATATGATTTTGCAAAACTTAATAAAAACTGACTGCAAATTTTGCATTATAACAATATTTTAGGATAAAACTGTGACAATCACTCCGAATGACTACAGACTGGGTGGTGTTAAAGTGATGGCATTTGCTGAGGACAGTCAAAACATATTTACCACAGGATATGATGGCACTCTTGCTTGTTATTCATGGAAGTAAGTAAAATCTTCAGTATCTAAGTCTGTTAAACCATTATAATTTGTGAGTGGAAATTCAGTGGTTTCTTTTGATCAGCTATGTTAAAGATTGAAAATATCAATATATAGCTAAAGTTGTTCAGTTCTTAAACCAGGTGTTGGTAGATAAAAGTTTGTATCTTCATCTTACATAAGTAAATATTAGTTTTATCAAAAGCGTTAGTACTCTGCTGGTTTTTGTTGCTATGGTGATATGAGGTATCAATATATTTCATGTATTGCCAGATTTACTTCAAGTTACTTGATGATTAAGTTCACATGTCGTCAAAAATATTTTGGCCATTTCATGACCATTTTTCCTTCAATATTTGCAAGAAGTGTTTTCTGCTCACTGTCCATGTATTTTCTAGCAACCACTGAACTTTGTACTCAATAATGTTAATGATTTTACAGTATTTTTGGGGTATTGAATTAATGATTCTGTTGCCAGGCATTGTGGCTTGTATAGAAATATAATGGTTGTTGGTACAATATAGTTGGTGATGGCTGGTAATGGGAAGATTGTAATATAGGTAGTTGGTTCAAACTTACAGAACTTTGAATTGATTATATTTTATATTTTGCTGTGTTATTTGTTAATTATTATGGTAAAAGTATTTTCATTATTTCTACTGTAAGTTTTTATTGCCTTAGTAATGCTGATATTTCTTATTGAGATTTAGGCTTGTAGCTTGAATATAATGTAGTTTTTATTGATTAGAACATTTAGATGCATACGAGGGTGATTGCTTATACAATTTTACCACTAAGCCACTGCTTGTTGAAATGTTGTACATGAATTCATTAAGTTTATCAGAAGAAACACCAAGATATACTGCTATTTATGAACTGTTTAATTAAAAATTTATTAAAAATGGCATATATTAATATGTTTGTCCTGTAGAGTTATTAGATTAACAAAATCTTCACAGGAAAAATCTCATCATATTTTGATCACCCCTCTTATTAGCTTTCGATAATAATTGTAACAATTGATATGACATGCTATGTATGTTGTTAGTCCCCCACTGCCAGAGAGTGAACGAAGGTAAGATTTGCAAGGGTGTGAAATCTGCTTCAGTTTTATTATTTCAGCTGACTATGATACTGTCACCATTATGGCTTCTGTCTTGTTATAATATAGACTTGTGTGTCCACAGTCACTTGTACAGTTCATTGTAAAACAGGAGTACCGATATAACAAGTTGCAGTTAAATAGACTTTGAATTACATCATGTACTGTATTTATCGTATTAAATGCATCCAAATGTTATTATTTCATCATCCCAACATAATTTATGGTACAATTTTTGGGCAATCAAAAAAATTTTCGGACCCTAATACATGCACCAGGTCAGCGCCTTGCAGTGTGCCAGGTGCGTTAAATAGAATATAATATAGGATTTCCAGAACAATACTTTCCCAGTCTCTATGAAGCAATGTCGGTTCTCCTAAACTAGTATTGTCTGAATCAATATTGCTGGGTTTATATAGAATTCATGTGAGACAATATTAATGTAGATATTACTTCAGTTTCACAAACTTTGTGAACAATCTCAAATTGACAGAAACATATGGTAACATATTGTAACGTATATGAAGTCAGTATCTATTACAGTAGTAGCGCAGTAGACCAGATTTGTTTTCAAACTATAAAACATTTTGTTTTACCTTTAGTTATGTGCGGCTAATGTACTGCAAAAGAGAGATTTATAATTGAGTTATGTGGACATGCAATGTTACTGTCATGATTAATAAAGTTAACGGATTTCCTGGACATAATTTCTGCATGTATTTCGTACTAAACGCAGCCTGCTCGCTAGCTTCTGTTTACTTACAAACATACTGAAAGCTATTATTGTCTTTCAAATTTGATCATATTAATTGTGACCTTTGAATCAATTAAACTGTGTTTCCCATTGATTGTAGAGTTTTGCTAAAACACATATACATTTGTAGCAGGAGCATAAAACACATATACATTTGTAGCAGGAGCATAAAACACATATACATTTGTAGCAGGAGCATAAAACACATGTACATTTGTATCAGGAGCATAAAACACATATACATTTGTAGCAGGAGCATAAAACACATATATATTTGTAGCAGGAGCATAAAACACATATACATTTGTAGCAGGAGCATAAAACACATGTACATTTGTATCAGGAGCATAAAACACATATACAGTTGTAGCAGGAGCATAAAACACATATACATTTGTAGCAGGAGCATAAAACACATATACATTTGTAGTAGGAGCATAAAACACATACATTTGTAGCAGGAGCATAAAACACATATACATTTGTAGCAGGAGCATAAAACACATGTACATTTGTAGCAGGAGCATAAAACACATATACATTTGTAGCAGGAGCATAAAACACATATACATTTGTAGCAGGAGCATAAAACACATACATTTGTAGCAGGAGCATGATTGAATGTTTATTTATGTTGTGCCCTGTTTGTTGTTCTAAAAACTCAAAATTCAGAAGCACACATTTTATTAAGTAAGAATTATTGCATAGAACAACCAGAGAACTGTCTATTTAAAGTAATGTTATGCTCATTTTTTGTTCATTTGTTTACCTAAACAAACATGAAAGATATGTTTCCTATAGTTAAAACATCAATAAACATGCATTAACAAAGAATGAACTCATAATGTATTGATCCGTATTTGTTGAAGAAAGATGTTGTACAAAGTCATCATAAATTTAATTTCCAGTTTGTTAACAATCAAGCAAGTTTTGTCTGTTAGTAATTTGGTTAAAAAGATATTTTCAATCAGTTATACATTGCAATGGTTCTTATAAGAGATGTTTTAGCCAATGTAACAACAATACTGGATGAAGCCAATTCAAACATTTTATGTTCAGATGAGCCAGATACATCTTTAATATCATCGATACGCAAACACTTAAATCAATGGCAAACTATATAAACCTACATAATTGTGTGTTTACTCAGTTTACACAGTTAATGTTTTTCCGTGAAAATAAATTACTGCAAAAAATGGCCTTTGTGTGTAATTGTTAGTATATTGATGAAATTCTACATATTGTAATAGCCACTTAAATGTGAGTGTTAAACAAGCTGGTTAATGTATTCGCAAGTATTTCTACATTTACAGTATTTCTGCATTCACCTCACATGTGCAGGAATAAAGTCTCTGACTTTGATACTACATTTGTTTCATTATTACAAGTACTATCATCACTAATATGGTTGTACAATTGTACATAGTATAGATAAAGTAGTTTAGCTTTTTAACTCATACCTGCTTAATGCTTGATTATTTGTGCAAATGCGTGGATTTAGTTCAAGTTGTGGTTGATTTTGATTTTGTCATTGTAAATGTGTTCGTAACAAAAAATCTGTCCATTTTTATTTACTTGAGCATGGTTGTTTAACAAAATATGTGGTGGTCAGCCAATGAAAACATGTTTTGGAAAATATGGACCAATCAACATAGAGTATACAATCAACATAGAGTATACAATAACGGTATTCTCAACTTATTTCAAATCCATTATACAGGTAATTAGATGCATCAGATGCATCGGGATATGGTCAATATTTCAGAATCTTATTTGTAGTAGTGGTCATATCGAGGGCTCAATGCAACACTGTCGTAACTCCTATGTATTTATATATCAACTGTTTTGCGTTGAGCCCTCGATATGTGAAACTCCTGTGAAATAAATACAATTCCCCTGGTAGAGTCTGAGGTCTTGTTGTGACTGCGTAGTTTCTTATGTTCATATATTAGAGTAGAACTCACCCATATTTATGTAGACACAAGGTTCTATTATTAACCATAGTTAGTAAAAACAAAGACTTATTATTTGAGAAAACCACCCTTGCTTTTGACCTTGATCCCGGAACCTTCATATTTGTGTTTCAGACTTTGAGAGCAAAGTTTAAGCAGCACTACTACATTAATTTTGTTAAACTGATTTTTTCTATTGACTATGGCTGCAGAATAAGATCATAAATGGAATCATGATGAATACCAATGATAGAAATGTACTTAAATCATATATAATTAACTACATGTGGATAAATTATTTACATAATTAATTATTTCTGTGTTTAAAAAGTCGGGTTTATGAAGGTCCAGTGTTAACCTTTCTTTATTTATCTCTTTATGTAGAAAATGAGATACTTTTTTGAAACAATGGAACAATGTAGTGAGTGATGGACTCCACTGAATGCCTTCAGCACTCATATAGTTGCCTTGTTTCTTGTCGTAAATTATTATTAGTATATCACTTATAAAGAGTAATTTGTGTACCTAAAATAGATTGTAGGTGTGAAGAGTTAAATTTGAATGAAATAGCCGAAGCTTGAGACTCTAGTTGATTCAATGCACATTCACTGTTTCTTCATGTGTGCTCAGGACTATGCTATCTGTGAAACCAATGTTATCATACAATTTTAACACATACTCTATGTATGTTACAGTTATACACCTACGGGCATCGGCAAGGCTAAGTCGGCCATGGAAGCAGCTCGAGCAAAGAAATCGCGCATGATGTCATCACAGAAAGAGGAGAACGATCATCTGGGTAACATGCCTGATTGGACCCCTGAGGACTTTGGTCGATCTTCATCAGACCGGGTACCGCCAGTTAGTCGTGAAGATAAGGTAGAGTTCAAGCATATATAATTTCACAGTCAGACCTTGTTCATTCGAATTAATTGGTTCCGAAATTTTATTTCGAATAATACATGGTTTCGAATAGCCCCTTTCAATTAGACATGCCTAAGAAGATACATCAGGACCTGATATTTATTTTGGGTGATACCAAGTATTCGGATAGAAGGTTGTCATATAAATGAGGTTTGACTTTAGTTGGTAGAAGTATATTTTTCTGTATTGTTTAGATTCATTTCTCCTTTTGCATACTAAGTTCCATTTGCAGTATGTCCCTCAAGATGTACACAAGAGATTCCTCTTCCCCATCTTTCTTGTGCCCCTTTATTCTTATCAGTGGCGATTACTGTGTATAAACCGAGCACATTATCATAGGCTACAAGTAATGCATGACTCTGTCAAAAAAGTATTAATGTAATCTGAAACGTACACATTTTTTTTTCACTATAACAACCAAATACTGTCATAGCATTATGAACTCGTTGGATGTTTGAAAATCTCGTCTCTATGGTTACAGTAATTCTCCAAGATGGCGAAAACCTCTCAGTTGCAAGACTTTTAGTGTGTCACAAATTTTACAATATTGTGATTTTTTTGCTACAAGCAGAAAATGTAATCAAAAGTGTGTAACAGAGCGAAATGAACTTTGACTAATACAAAAACCACAGGACTTCGTAAACTTTTTAGAAAATTGTATGCAACGTCCATTGTAACAAGAACATACTGCATGATATAACGTTATAACAAAATAATGTCTTCCCTTCTTAGAAGACTGAGTTACATGGTCAAAATTGTTAATGCTATGAATTATTTTGTGATGTTTTTAGGAGAAAATAAAAAGGGACGAAGCACTGGAAAGGGATGAAATCTATAAAACACCGACCCCTACACCAGAAGCTGATGCAACATGGCTGCAAGTACAGGACCTAGAGGTAAACAGCCTTATCTAACGTTGCTCCTATCATTCTGTTATATAAACCTGACTTTCTATGTGTGATTAATTCCTGTTGTATTAATATATACAGATACCTGCATTTTATTTATATCCATTGAAAAGTATATTTGATTGTATGAATGTACATGTAATGGTCCCTTTTTTATCTAATTGAATCCAGTGTTTAATTCTGTATTATTGCAAAATAAAACGAAAGCAGTTCTTCTCTCATTTCATTGAATACTCAAAAACTTCCTTGTCTCAATATTATAACTATGATGTGAGGATCCAGCAATTATCATCAGGGGGAAGGTTCAGCTCCTGGTTGGGATCCCCTCTTGATCTAGGATTAGATATATGGACAACCCTATTCTCCAAATACCTCAGGGGGAGTGTCCAGACCCCTAGTCCCCCCCCCCCTCTCTGGAACTACACATGCCATTGATGTAAAGTCATCTGGTGTGTTTATGTTATACTGATAGTTATCTAGTACTTTTTATTATTTTTATTATAAAATATTTCAGCTGTTTTATGCATGCATGTAAGTCTTACTATTAGACTTGTGAATTGGTTATTCTATATTTCATTATTGAAAGTCAATTTCCAGTGTGTATTCAAATCTTCAAAGCAGTCATGCATGATAATAGAGTAAAATAAAGATATTTTTTGTTATGTCAGTGTTTTGTTTAATCTTTTTGAAGTTGTTGAAAAGTTTGCATAAGATTTATTCTTCATGAATTATGTAATCAGTTACCATGGTTTGATTAAACTTATTTATTTTACATTGATTATGCAACAAGTTATTACAACTTATACTTATCACTATCAATGACCGCCTCCTCGGCTACTGACCAGTACTGGAATCATATTGAGAGATTGTGAAGTTAGTCATACAAAAGTGCTTATGATTTTCTTGTCATATATTTAAAATGAGCGCTTCTATGGGATTTACAACCTCTACTGCAAGTGATGTCACTTCAAGAAAAGCATCATGTGATATCACTATTTGCAAGCAGGAAACAATATTTACTCCATTTGGTCACTTGTTTTCATATTGCCATATGGGGCAAATATCGCTTTCTGTCAGTACATGGTGACGTCACATGTGACTTTTTCTAGAAATTAAATCACTTAAAGAAGAGATTGGAAATTGTACAGCGGCGCTCACACAAGTTTCAATGTTTTGCTTAAACTTTGCTCTCTGCTGTAGAATCCACATAATATTGCGCAAGAATATTTCTTACTTGTAAGTAAAAAAGCAAAGTCATGTGACAGTCAGCGTTGATAGATAGCGTATTTTGTCAGTAAAATATTTATGATGTCATAATGTGATGTAACGTTTGTGTACCATATTTGGCTGTTGTTGTTGTTGCTTTGCAATTACTACACTCCTCGATGAGTTTCTATATATCTGACATTCATCTAAAACATATCAGCTTATTCATCCAGGCACATATAACAGATATATTTAAACTTATAAAAAGTCAGAAACAATATTCTAAAATTTCAAATAATTATATGGCAACATGATACTTGTATGTCTATTTTAATTTTAGATGTACAAAAGATTTGATCATTTATAATATAGTTTTGGTAAAATATTCATAGAATTGACAGATAGTTTAATGCTTAAAATGAATTAAAAAAATAATTATTGAATTCAACATTGAAGGTTAATTTTCAAACTTGCTACCACTTAATGAATTAATGTATATTGTAATTTGTATTGTAAACATGCAGGATTCTAGATTTTGAATATTGATATATTTTTCACCCTATCGGAAAATATTGTGAACAAAAATATTTGTCTAAAATGAAAAATTAACAAGTGATTATATTTTTTGTGTCAAATTACTATTATGCATAATACTGATTACTTACCTGTATTTAGAGGTTCCATCGTCTGTTATGTTTGTCAGGATTATATTTTTACAGCCACTGAAAGTAAATTATAGGAATTGAAATTTATGAAGAACTTTCGATTTTTTTCCTTTCAATTTGGCGTTATTTTGTTAAAGTACTTAAATTTTGTTACTTTGTAAGAGAAGTTAGCACACAAGGTATTGTTGTCCTGTGATATGTTGTTCTAACTTGCTTGTCTGTGTAAAACTCTGATCCATGCAAATAATTAATCTAACTCAACTGAAAATAATTAGAAAGCTGAAAGTGCATTAAAGATAATTTTTCTGATACATGTTAAGTTTAATATATATAATAAGCAATTATGCCTTTTCATAAGCATTTTAAGACATTTTGTAAGGTCAATAAATCCTATTCATTGTCAGTTCTTTAATACAACCGGCCTTTGGAAGTATAATACCGAATATAAACATGAGTTGGATTGTTTTTCAGTCCTTCAAAGAAGAAGACAAGCAGTATGCTGATGTGAAGAAAAATTTGAGAGTTTCCATCAGAGATATGAGACGGACTGTAAGTATTCACTGATATTCTGGTGTGAACTGAGCATGGTGTTGGCCATGGACATCCATCCCTACAGTCATCTCTCGTTGTACTGACTTTCATTGCAATAGAATATTTGTATAAAGACACAAACCTGTGGGAACGAATCTGCATATTTTGTCATTGATAGAAGTTAGTAAAACAACATACTCAATACAATGACCTATTTCCTGGAAACCAACGAGAATTGACTGTATATTTAGAGATTGTTATACACGGCTGGTGTGTCTTATGGCAATGTTGGCATTCTAGGAAAGATAATGTTGTCATGCTGTCCATATATGTTCATATACAGCACAATTTTGTTACTGTATTTAGTAACATATGCATTAAGTATATATCTAACTTAGAACGTAGACATGACATTAAATTTTTTGTCAATTGGTGTCATATTATGGTAATTTTTTCAAAACGTTAATACAAATTTCTGGAATTCAAGCCACTAGACCAACTCTGACTTAAATTTTTTGCATTTCCCTGAATTTTTATATACCTACAATTGTTTGAAGGAAATACGTCTTTATTTTCAGTTGCAAAGCATGTTAAGTAACAATGCTACACTACCAGAGATAGAACAGCTGAATCGGCATGAATTTGACCTTGACATTGAGGAGCAATTGAGACTACAAGGCGAAGCCGACCAGGAAGTAGAACGGGTGAGAGATATTTCTTATTATTAACCAACAACTATTTCGTAAAACTCTACTGATATTTTCAGAATTGTGAATTTCTTGGGTTTCCTAAAATTCCTGGTTTTTAATTTTACTGATATGTCAGTCTGACCTGTAGGAATAGTTTTAGTTTTTTGCCACACAATACTTATCTGATATTCATGTTTTACTTTGAAATGTGCAAGTTTCAATACATTATTTGCTGTAACATATTTGGAAATGTTGCTTGTGTCTAGAATCATTTGTCCAGGCTTTTAATGTTTTGTTTTCCAAGGGTTGTCTTAACTGTTTTGTTAAGGTGTTAGTACTGGTTGGAAGACAGGAAGCAGTCATCAAGAGTGATTAGTATAAGTTGTTGGAACTTGTTTCACAATCGATGTAAAATAAATAAGTTTAAATTATACTGTTTTGTAAAATATGCCTTTGTCCAAGTCATTATTACATTGGATTGAAAGTGGATACAGTCTTAGAATTTTTGGAGACCATTAAGTGAACTGATTTGTGGACAAACACCAGTTTAATATTCAGGACAAACTGATTGAATGAAAGCCTGATTTGTATGGTTTGTGTAATTCTTGTTTTTAGGTCAGAGAAGAGATAGAGTTTGAGAATCTAGCTAAGATGTACCTTCGTGAAATGATCAAACGAGAATGTTGGGATGATATGGTGGTGAAAGGAAGAGCCGTACAGGTTGTACACCATTGTTAAACTTGAAAAATCCTCAACCATATCTTTTTGATTCTGTCATAATGGGGTTTTAAGTTAAATAAACAGCCAGGGTCATGTAGTGACTTATGCAGCTATTTGAGTGGAGGAAGACCTCAGGTGGACACCTGGGTAGAACCATGGACCTTCCGTAAGCCAGCCTTTCTGACTTCCTGACAAATTGTATATCCCGGATGGGTTTTGAACACATGGCAGTAAGGGGCAAACTATGAAGGCACCCATTTAGTTAAATGAGTCCTTAGATCTGTAATACAAGGTCTGAAGTCATGGACAAGCTAAATGATACTTCTCTTGCTGGTCAAACACTGGACATAAGATCATGTTTGCTTTACTATTATTGTGGGATGTATTAGAGAATGGTAGTCTCTTGTTTGCAGCAATATTTTATTTCTCTATGTTATTTGTGCAAGTGTGGATCCAGCAATTTTCGTCAGGGGGGTCCAGGTCCTGATAGGAGAGCGTAAGTCACGTGATTGAGGTAAACAAGGAATATCATTATGTGCGTGGACTTTATTACAGTACTTAACGTTACTTTTGGACAATACTGTAAGGCCTCTAAGTTTGTTGACCCCCTCTGGATACAGGCTTATAAGAGTAAAATCTAATAGAGATTTGCCATGGGGTCATGGGGGTCCAGATCCTCTGGATCCTCGCATGTTTATGTATAATTTGCCAGCCTACTGCTTAATTTCAAGCATGTTTGCAAAGGTTAATGTTTCGTCTCTGATTATGCAAAATCTGTTAACCAACTTTAATGTGATTATACATTACTTACAGGCATTCAATTCTAACTTGGAAGTGAGCAATTTCCCAATGAGGGAACGACAACAGGCCTTCGTCAAAATGCTGGAAACAGTAACAAAGAGACGCACCATAGAAATGGCGGAAACAAAGGTACAAATTGTGATTCTCATTATTGACTGTATTCATTCTTCTACAATTTCGTTGATAGCAAATTAATTCTTCCTTTGAAAAAATGTATTTCGGTGATAATAAATTGCTAGTCAATCAGTTAATATGTCACTGGCTCAAGCATCTGTATAGATATAACACCTTGAGAAGTATAATGAATCTGTGTCAGCGTTGGGTTTCATATATTTCTTGTCAGATATTGGTATTCCAATTTTTATGTATTGAAAGTATAAAACTTGTTTTCTTGATTGCCATGGCTTTCATATATTGATATATGAGATTTTGAAAACTTGAGTTTAAGACAGATCATGGTTGTTGAAGCTGGGGGCTAGGATTAAGTATGTTTAGTCCTAAACCATTTTATGACGTATTTTAATCTGAAATTCACTCATAATGTTTGTAAATATGTATTGAATTTCAAGAGTTGTGTTGAAATCTCATTGTGAATTTTCAACTCATGTTGATCATTGAACAAAAGAAAATAATAAGATTAATAAGGCTTTTGTAGTTTATTGCATCACATAGTATGTCATCAGTATCATCTTGCACAATCATTTAGACAGAATTTTTCTGATGCTTTTCTGGCTTCGGTTAATTCATGCTTCCGCAGTTTATAGTTGCAGCCTTTGGTATTCATTTGTTGCCAAGCTGTTGTGCACTTCAACTTTGGTATTCATTTGTTGCCAAGCTGTTGTGCACTTCAACTTTGGTTTTTATCTTTTTATACATTTGGAGTCTGTAGTTTGACCACTTGACCACTGGCAAAATGTTGCTTTTTCAAATATTAGGCATTAAATTTTGTACGAAACAGAAGTGTTTGCTTTAAAACATAAAAAAATGAATGGTTCTTTCAACGGGGTTCGAATTCACAACCCCTATGACGACAGAACTTAGAACGGAAGTTATAACTGGCAACCATACACACTGTACCATTGAGACAACCCCCGAAGAAAATGGGCAACCAATGCTGAAATGGTTGTCATTACTTCAGTGTTAGGGGCTGCCTTTGAAGGGGTCATCAGTTTGGGTTCACCGATAAATTTCTAAATGTGTCATGGCTGTCTGTGAAACATACGAATATTAAAAAAATATCTAAGACAGTTGCTTTAACATTTCTTGTGCCATTGACTGCAATTAGTTTAAAAATAAATTTGAAAAAAAATGCTATTAATTTATGTATAAAACAGCAGTGGTTGGTATGAAAATACCCTTTTATAAAAATGATGCATACACATATTTTCTATCTGATGGCAAGCAAGTTTAGGTATATACCATTGTATCGGTAAACCGACGAGACTTCTTTGCTTTCATTTCATGATATTGCGGTGGTCGAAATGTTTGTGTATATAAAAGTATATATCAAATTTTGTATTTATTTTATTATTATTTTATTATTGATACCAGGCTATGGACGATAGAAATTTACCTTTGCCTAAAAGAAAGGTACACAAACTCTCTGTGATTGGATAACTGGAAAATATGGCTTCTCATAAAACTGCTATAATTAATTCAGTGTGGTTGTGTATTTTTGATTGGCATGTGAGTCTTAATTCTGCCATTGGTTTAAACAATTTATGCATCATATTTAAATGACTAATTTACCATCATTTTACTTGAAATAGACTTTTGGCTGTGTAAGAATTGTTTAACGAATTTCGAATTTGTAAAACTCAATGTTTTTGTTTCTTTTACTTAATAGTGATTATGATTGAATATGTTCTTAATGCGAATAAAGACTTCTTTTCTGTTGAAAAAATGTCCATTTAAAACTACACACCAACTTTTCTGTGACTGTCTTAACCAGATTGTAGAGTAGTATAATATTTTCAGTAGAAATGTCGTCATCTTGTTGTTGGGGAACTTGTGTTACTGGCTACATAGTTATAATTATTAACTGCAGTATTTTACTTATCCCTTAATATTTTATGTCTTCTTGAAATTATTTAAAAGAGCTTTTAAAATGTATATAAGTCTTGTTATCCATACAGTTATAGGAAAAAGTTCAGATAACAAATTGTGATTTTTTGCTTGTCTACTTTGCTTATTGTAATATAACCAACTTAAAGCAAACTTTTATGAACTTATTTTTTTTGCTAAAAAAGGACATAAACAACCATTATATATAAACTTTGGATTTTGTGACATTATGCTAGAGCTATCAAACTCGCCTTAAAACATTGCTACTTGTACCCGATTCAGTATTTTACATTGCTTAGAGCTCTATAACCGGACAACATGGATGCTGGTTCCTGTTTCTATATGTTACATTGCTTAGAGCTCTATAACCGGACAACATGGATGCTGGTTCCTGTTTCTATATGTTACATTGCTTAGCTTTAACTTGACAACATGGTTGCTGGTGCCCAGTTCAGTATGTTACATTGCTTAGCTTTAACTTGACAACATGGTTGCTGGTGCCCAGTTCAGTATGTTACATGGCTTATCTCTAACAGGACAATCTTGTTGCTGGTGCCCAGTTCAGTATGTTACATGGCTTAGCTTTAACTTGACAACATGGTTGCTGGTGCCCAGTTCAGTATGTTACATTGCTTAGCTTTAACTTGACAACATGGTTGCTGGTGCCCAGTTCAGTATGTTACATTGCTTAGCTTTAACTTGACAACATGGTTGCTGGTGCCCAGTTCAGTATGTTACATGGCTTATCTCTAACAGGACAATCTTGTTGCTGGTGCCTGGTTCAGTATGTTACATGGCTTACCTCTAACAGGACAATCTTGTTGCTGGTGCCTGGTTCAGTATGTTGCATGGCTTATCTCTAACAGGACAATCTTGTTGCTGGTGCCTGGTTCAGTATGTTACATGGCTTACCTCTAACAGGACAATCTTGTTGCTGGTGCCTGGTTCAGTATGTTGCATGGCTTATCTCTAACAGGACAATCTTGTTGCTGGTGCCCAGTTCAGTATGTTACATGGCTTATCTCTAACAGGACAACCTTGTTGCTGGTGCCTGGTTCAGTATGTTGCATGGCTTACCTCTAACAGGACAATCTTGTTGCTGGTGCCTGGTTCAGTATGTTGCATGGCTTATCTTTAACAGGACAATCTTGTTGCTGGTGCCTGGTTCAGTATGTTACATGGCTTATCTTTAACAGGACAATAACAGGACAATCTTGTTGCTGGTGCCTGGTTCAGTATGTTGCATGGCTTATCTTTAACAGGACAATCTTGTTGCTGGTGCCCAGTTCAGTATGTTACATGGCTTAATTCTAACAGGACAACCTTGTTGCTGGTGCCTAGTTCAGTATGTTACATGGCTTAATTCTAACAGGACAACCTTGTTGCTGGTGCCTGGTTCAGTATGTTGCATGGCTTACCTACCTCTAACAGGAAAACCTTGTTGCTGGTGCCCAGTTCAGTATGTTGCATGGCTTACCTACCTCTAACAGGAAAACCTTGTTGCTGGTGCCCAGTTCAGTATGTTACATGACTTACCTCTAACAAGACAATCTTGTTGCTGGTGCCCAGTTCAGTATGTTGCATGGCTTACCTTCCTCTAACAGGACAATCTTGTTCCTGGTGCCCAGTTCAGTATGTTACATGGCTTACCTCTAACAGGAAAACCTTGTTGCTGGTGCCCATTTCAGTATGCTACATGGCTTACCTCTAACAGGACAACCTTGTTGCTGGTGCCCAGTTCAGTATGCTACATGGCTTACCTCTAACAGGACAACCTTGTTGCTGGTGCCCAGTTCAGTATGTTACATGGCTTTCCTCTAACAGGACAATATTGTTGCTGGTGCCTTGTTCAGTATGCTACATGGCTTACCTCTAACAGGACAACCTTGTTGCTGGTGCCCAGTTCAGTATGTTACATGGCTTACCTCTAACAGGACAATATTGTTGCTGGTGCCTTGTTCAGTATGTCATATTGCTTAGTTTATATTGCTAAAATTCTGTTACTATAGTCTGGCTTTATACTTCTAGTTCCTGGCAGTTCTGGTCTCACTTAACCTGCCATATATCATGTTGTTGTAAAACAAAGGGAGGTATCATCATTATAACATATCTGTCATAAGTAAAGCAAATGTGTAAAACTCACAGACATAATGACAAATGTGTATAACTCACAGACATAATGACAAATGTGTATAACTCACAGACATAATGACAAATGTGTATAACTCACAGACATAATGACAAATGTGTATAACTCATAGACATAATGACAAATGTGTATAACTCATAGACATAATGACAAATGTGTATAACTCATAGACATAATGACAAATGTGTATAACTCATAGACATAATGACAAATGTGTATAACTCATAGACATAATGACAAATGTGTATAACTCATAGACATAATGACAAATGTGTATAACTCACAGACATAATGACAAATGTGTATAACTCACAGACATAATGACAAATGTGTATAACTCATAGACATAATGACAAATGTGTATAACTCATAGACATAATGACAAATGTGTATAACTCACAGACATAATGACAAATGTGTATAACTCACAGACATAATGACAAATGTGTATAACTCATAGACATAATGACAAATGTGTATAACTCATAGACATAATGACAAATGTGTATAACTCACAGACATAATGACAAATGTGTATAACTCACAGACATAATGACAAATGTGAATAACTCATAGACATAATGACAAATGTGTATAACTCATAGACATAATGACAAATGTGTATAACTCATAGACATAATGACAAATGTGTATAACTCACAGACATAATGACAAATGTGTATAACTCCCAGACATAATGACAAATGTGTATAACTCGTAGACATAATGACAAATGTGTATAACTCACAGACATAATGACAAATGTGTATAACTCACAGACATAATGACAAATGTGTATAACTCATAGACATAATGACAAATGTGTATAACTCACAGACATAATGACAAATGTGTATAACTCACAGACATAATGACAAATGTGTATAACTCACAGACATAATGACAAATGTGTATAACTCACAGACATAATGACAAATGTGTATAACTCATAGACATAATGACAAATGTGTATAACTCATAGACATAATGACAAATGTGTATAACTCATAGACATAATGACAAATGTGTATAACTCATAGACATAATGACAAATGTGTATAACTCATAGACATAATGACAAATGTGTATTACTCATAGACATAATGACAAATGTTTACTCATGATCTCAGAATTAAGTTTTTATGAAAAATGACAAACTAATGAGCACTTGCTATTATGGAATAGGTACCCATATGTAGTAACATATAATAGTTTGCTCTTTAATTAATACATGTATGAAATCTAGTGTTGACAGTCGTACCATTTTTCTCGTTAGTGAAATAATGATCTTGAACACGAAATGAAGGTAATATAAAAGTTGAAGATAAATATCTGTATTTATGACTTGTACATGGTCAGACATTGGTAGGAGCTAGATAGCCGTAATCAGTACAATGAAATAATGGTGACTTTGGTAAGCTTGATTAATTAATATAGTTACCTTTGAGTTATCCCGGAATTTCAGCAATTAGTGGTACAGAGGATAAAATACAGTCGGACCTCGGTTCATTTGAATTTTTTGGGTCCGAAATTCTATTTTAAATAATACGTGGTTTCGAATAGCCCATTTTAATTTGACGCGCCCAAGAAGATACATCAGGACCTGATATTTATTTCGGCTGATACCAAGTAATTTGGATAGAAGGTTGCAATAAATGAGGTCCAACTGTATTTTTGAATGTCTCAAACGAAGACCTTTAGGTGGTTTGTTTTCTCCTTCACAGCGTTGTGTTCTGTGAAGGGTAATTGTGGAGATTTCATAGATTTATAAAAAGAAGAGTATGTCAAAGATTTTTCTTATTTGTGGTGAAGGCTTTTGGTGGTACATGTGCTTAGACATAGATCTCTTAAAATGTCCTTAAAGTTTTGTCATGATTTATTACACTTACTATTTTGAATCTACAGAATCTATTAAGAATCGTATCCTTGCATATTTGCTTGGTACATGTATTTGAATTACTAGATAAATTATTTTATAGTTACCGTATATAAATGATATATATTCCGCAAGCCTTTTGTCATTACTTACATACATATTAATACAGAGTTAAACAGTTAGGTATCTGTCTGCCAGATTTGTCTGGGAAACAAAACCTGGTCTGGTATAAATAACCTGGTTTGATAAAAATCAAATTTGTCCGGTAAAACCAACCTCATCTGGTAATATTTAAGCTGATCTGGTAAAAATCATCATTCAGGTAATCATGCTGAGGAGACATTAATTAGTTATTAATACTGAATTCCCATAAACTTACTGATGTCATGCATAATAAAACATATATAATACTTGTGTGTGGCAGCAAGTCATATTACAAATCTTCGTAAATCCTACTGTTCCCTGGATGATAGATTTTCATACACACATTTTGCTACAGTATTAAACATTGTCTGAGGTCCTTATTTCTGTGTTTGGTAGGGTTTGGAACTTTAAGGGAGTAGACTGCTGTATGAATTGTAAATATAATCTCAGATTTGGGGGGGATGAACATAACAGCTAGATGTATAGTGTTATGTGTTTGATTTCAATGGTGATAGCATGTTGTTGATTGTATACCAGTAGATGTGTGTGTTAACTCTATAACTGTTTGGCTTCTACTAATGTTTTTATAGGTGAGAAAGGAAATGACTGAGACGCCACAAAAACCGGCACAAACTACTGCGGTATGTATAAATTTTGTTATTCTGGTATATTTACACAGCTGTCAGGTATCAGTATGCCCGTCATTGACGATAATGATACATGTATATTTTTTCTTAATTTAAGGAACATTTGAATTTGAAGTTTGAACCTTGAATGAAGTGGATGTTTTTGCTTCTGGTCATGGCTTAGCGTTTTGTAGCTGTCTATACTTCTCTAAGGTTAAGCATATAGTCGCTGCTTCGTACAGCTGTGTGTGCGTCCATCCCCCATTCGTGTCTGTGCTATTTCTCAGCAACCACAGATCAGAATAACTTGATTGGGAGTTTCACCACCAAGAGGTGATGCACATATTGTTGGCATGTTCCAGTTTGATGATTGTTCACATACTTACGGCCCTTATCTCATGTCCATAGTTCGGGGAGCATCCATCGCTTCTACCAATATTCTTGTTTGAAATTAAAATTTGATTGAGAAAGGCTATTGAATCGGTAACTTTCATAACAACATATACTACTATGTATTATTTCAGTTTTTTTTAAGTATGTTACAACAAAAACGTTATGGCTATGGGTTTGTAAGTCAGAATAGTTTGATAAGATTTATATTATCTTTATATTCACACCTTTAAGTTATTTGTTCATTCAAATTCAACAGTTGCATTATCTTATTACTTTGTTGCTTTGTGGTTCATTATTGTTGGGATGATATTGAGTGTTTTCTGTGCATGATAACAATACACCTGTTAACAGTTTCGACATATCAGGTACGCATCGAGTGAAACAAATAGTTACCTAACCTGAATTGCGAGTAAAGCTGATGTGCTATACAAATAACATTCTTTTACTGTTGCATTCAACTATATCCATCAAGTACCTTCTAACATAGGAGACTTATTGTAATATGAAAACTTGTGAAATGAAGAAAATTTCATAATTTCATGTCTATATTCATTTGTTTCATATTTGTCGGATGTTTATAGTTTATACATTTACTAAAACTATTACTAATGTGTCACAATACTGTTTTTTCCATAATTCTTTTGAATTACCTACAACATTTAAATTCTTAAAATTTCATTGTTTTTCCATTAATTTGGTCTCGGACTCGAGGAGTTAAGTTGAATTAAAGATGTTCTCTTGCCATAATAAAAGTGCATTTATCATCGTGATAAACATGTTACCATGGTTACAGGATGATGAAGTGGAAGGAGAAGACGATGAAGGCAAGGAACAGCCATCAACGACCGGCAGTCTAGGTAGGTTATATACCATTGTCTGTATCTAGTTCATCATTGAAGTGTCAGAAAAGCAGACAACCATTGTTTGCTTACTGGTGGTTATCTGTTGATTCTACACTTGGATGGTTTGATGTTTGATATTTATGAATAGTACTCGGAGTGTGTGAACTTTCAATTATCATCAGAATGTTTGCTGTGCATTCAGTGTTTCAGAAGAATGATAACATGACTAATGATGAAAACTGTATTTTATAAGGCTGCATTGTGAACAACGTACATTTCCATGTGGGCCTAAAAACTTTGGTTCTGCAAATCCTATGGGCACTGTTTATTTAATGTGAGCTCTTTGCTAGAAATTTATTGTGTGCAATACATTCAGTGTATTGTATGTAGGATAGATAATGAGTGGAGTTGTCTATATAAAATACTCAACTCCACGAGATATTTATCTGACTTAGACTAGCTACACACGAAAATCTCATGCAATTTGCCTTAAAAAGTACCATATATTATAGCATTACCCCATAAATGATTTTATAGACAGTAAGTAGGTTATGTCTCTACGATATAGATGCTCAGAATACGGAGCGCTGATTGGCTTCAACTGGGGACAACAAGATCTAAGGAAAGAGTATTCCAGGAAAATGTGTTGTAAAAACAGCTGGCCGCTTGTTATGTTACTGTCTGAAATGTTCAGTACTTCTCATATGAAACATTGAATGTAACGCAAACTTTCTGTACACGTGTGATGCTTGTGTAAATTGTAAATGCAAAAGGAGAGGTTTTTGTCTCATCCATTTAAAAGAGAATATGAATATAACTTGCTCTTCTATGCTTGATTGATTTTATCTCCGTACCTTAGAATATTTGTGTGACAATTTTGTGTTGCTATTTTCTTAAAATGTGTATGTATGTATATAATGTAGTTCTCATTTTACTTTGAATCTTGATATATTACAATACTACCTGGTAGGAATATTCTGTTTTAAATTCTTGCAGAAAATAATGCAAAAAAAACTAGTAATTTGACCTCAAGTTATTTCATTGGTTGCTATTTTTATCACCCAATCATATTGCACATTATTAATTTTTACTTAACCAATCAAATCACTGGTTATTTTTATCATCCATAAACATTTGATTGACTGCTATACTTGTACTGTACCACAGTGACCAACAACTGAGCAATGAAATAGGTTGAAAAAGTCGCTCAGCACATTCGTTTGTTTCCTATCTCCATTAAATACAGTTCTAGGAGAAGAAATCTGGATGCTAAATGCCTTTGCTTATGACCAGTATGATATTGACTGGTAATGATGGACTTATCTTGCAAGTTATGTCACCAACTTTCTTATAACATAAATTTGTTTTATTCTAACGTTTTCATTCGATGTTAGTTTCAGATCTTATTGGTAAACAGAATTTGTATTTTTCAATCCCCCAGTTACAGAACATTACCTAGTTTATATAATATCATAATACAATGTCACAAATGTTCACTGATAAATATACTGAAGACAAGTTTGTTACCATAGTAACTAGATTCAAAATTATTTTTATCACTAAAATCAAACAGGGTTTTGAGTGTTTTGTTTGTATTTAAAAGGATATTGTTCATCATTATGGATATTTCTTATATACATGCAGTGATTTTTTTTTGATAATTGTACTGCCGAATATAGACTGTTTCCCCTTACCAAAAAGTGTCTATTTTTCCCAAAAATCATAATTGTTCCCAATTCTTCGCTCATTTTTCCCCCTCTGACTGAATTTCTTTTTATTAAGTCAGGTTTTTGTGTATTTTTTCCTTTTATAAAAGACCATTGCCTTGAATCTTTGCTCTTACATCACCTAATATATATATAAAAAACACCAGCCACAGCTGAAAGGTTATTTTTATTAGCAAAACAACAATTTCCTTATTTTCCCAAATTTGGGATTTATCATGCCTTTTTTCCCAATTGAAAAGGCACAGGCAGTTAATTATTATTTTAAAAAATCACTGATATGTATTTTGATTTACCAAGTGTATTGTCACCTGTTTGGACGATTGATTGGTAATTTGTTTCGAACTTGCTGTCTGACGTATAATTGAGTATTAGCACGCCTTGTTCAGTTATGTAACACAATGTTGAGAGCTTTTATAAATTAACATCGTTTATCAACAATATTCCCACTTCATAATGTTGCACCGTAATCAACATTTTGCAATTAATATGTATAAACTTTATTTCGATCACTCCTATATCTTTTATATCACCAAATACCAATTATCCTTATGTTTCAAAATCATGTTGGTCACCGTTATGTATATGTCTCATTCATTGTTCAATTACCATAGTATTTATTTCAGCAAATTATGGGTGCGAAAGTTTGAAAATTCTGACTTATCTGGAATATAGGGTCAACGATAATTGTATTTTCCTTGTTTTTCAAATAAAACTTATTTTCAGATTCACCAGTTTTATTGTCATCAAGCAGGCCTCCTAGTGAAACATTTAACTCCTGTGATAATCTATGATTTTTGAAAAATCCCTTAAAGCCTTCACTTTTTCTGAAAAAACCTGATATTTTCACTTAGTTTGTCACATCATATTCCCTGATGAAAATTGTAGCCTTATGCTCCTACTTGCAAATATCATCTTGATTACCTGTAAAAACCATCTCTGATTGCCCAAACAGGATCCTGTTGTCGTCGCGGTGGCTGGTGCAGTGTCGGCCCGTCTCGCCACATCAATCCATCAAATTAGATGGTCTAAATTGGCCTTTATTTGCTCTTTATTTTTACACAAAACTTACACAGAAACCTGTGGTTTCCTAACTTTCAACCTTTTTAGAAACCTTTATTTTCAATGATACTTGCTGGGAGGCCTGTCATCAAAGTGTTGAAGTGTGCTGCAATATTTTACTATATAAGTCTTATTTTACTTGTTTTTACCTTCATAAACAGGATATGATATATCGGTATCAGATATTTTGGGTATGACAAGAAATTCCATATTCTTTTCTTTATTCATATTGGACCTTCATATAAATGTACCATATCAGCCATTTTTTTCGGTATTTGGGGAAGTATGGCGGGTCCTTTTGATAGGGAAAATTTGCATCATGAGTCATCAATTTTGGGTATTTATAATGAGGCTAATACTTTAAATAAATTGACTGAAGGGGGATTTTTTTTTACATTTGGGAAAAATATATAATATTTTCATTGGGAAATAGGGCCCAATATCGACCCCAAATGTGCCATAAAAAAGGGCTGCATATCAAGGTGTCTGTGCAAAACTATGGTAAATAATTCTTTGCTGCAGTGTTGTGTTGAACTTCTGATAATTATATGGTACAATCTATCCTCAGATTACTGATTGATCCCTCTTCTTTTATTTATACTATTTCAATTAATGTTCTCTAATGGAAAGTTATTTCATCCATTGAAATAAAACAAAATCACTGAAATCTTCTATTTGGATGCTTTGGTTATCTTCCCTGAAAAACAATTCTGATGAAAATACACATGTAGGCAACCGGGAGAGAAAGTAAACATTGAGATCGTATAACACATTCATTGTTGTGTTGTTTTTTAAAACCTTGGTGATGAATATCCCTGAGTTTGATAGAAGCTTAAATCTCATTCAACCTAATTCATTGAATTGATTAAAGCTTAAATCTCGATGAGCTTGAATCATTTGATTAGTATATCACTATAATTCTCTCATTAACTCGGAAGGTCCAATATGGTCAATTCTATTTATAGTACATAACTATATATCTTGAAACCCCTGGTATCTGTATGGTGATGGCTTCTGCTACATGTAATCTTCAATATACCCAAGTATATTCCATTTCAGGATTTGTCAGGTCTGATATTCAATGATTCATTCTTGTATTTCTTGCTAAGTATCAATTACCAGTATGTTTACTAGGGTGTGTGTTCAGTGTCTCTCTGCTGATTGGCTGACTGTAATTGTTACCATTACTTCCCACTCAGAACTCGTATAGTGCTGTTAGATTGACTGCGAACAGGTATATGAACTTTCAGGACCTATCTATGTCAATTTAGGTAAGAAAATGTTCTCATGCATACACCTATTTTGAAATGTAATATTCCAGGTAATATATTCATTCATTCGCAGTTAATAAAACAGCGCTATACGTTCTGTGGCCAAGTTGGGGTGCAGAGATTTGAGTGTGCCACGTAACTTACAATCCTTATTGAGTACTGAGTATAGTATGTGATCCATTTGCCTTTGAGATTAGAGTGTGACTCAGCTTGGCAAACTTTGAGTGCTTGTTGCACATTTAAAGGAATGTACTCAATGCTGATACGACTCCTTTGGAGATTTACTACTACCACATATCTAGTAATTCTGAACTTTAATATATCTTTTAACCTAAACAATAGCAATTCATTCTCAGCTCTGTATTTTACTTATAAACATATTGTTAATATACAATGTTAAAAATGCACCAAACATAATGTCACACTTTGATGTTATCATATGTCAAACCATCATCATAATTATGTTTGGTATCCAATACCATTGCCTGAAGAAGTATAAAAATTATATGAAACGCATTGCAAGCAAACATTGAGTTTCTTTTCTTTTCTTTCAACGTTGAACTTCAAGCATAATCATTGAATGTCAGACCATGTATTGTTCCTTTCTCTGTATTGGCTGGGCGTTTTATTCACTTACAAATAACAATTACCAAGGTCATCAAAACTAATAAGTCTCAAATGTGGAATAATATTTATATAAAACCAGATCATGCTGCTCACACTTTATTCTGTCTGTTAAATAAATGATTTTCATAAATCTGAAACAATCCAATCTCCGATGCAGTGACCTCCCTTTACATTGTACAGAGACCTTGACCTTTACAAACATTTTAACAGTAGTCAGTTATTTTCGGTTTTATCTTTTGATTTTATGTATTAGATACTTACGGTTCTGGTTTTATTAAAGAGAATTAAGGCTAATGTTAAGGTGGTTCAAAATAACAAATTTGAGACAAGAAATTTAATATGTTACAGTTGTTTTACTGAATATCCATCGTCACATTTGTGAAGGCTGTGGTTAATTTTTTTGCTTTGTATTTTATTTTTGAGTATAACCCAATCATGCCAACCACCTGTCTGTATATGTCATGCTTTCACAATATTCTGTTTTTGTATCATAGATGTTCTGTATATTGATGATTATTATTCGCCTTTATTTTATTTACAAAGAAGTCGCGTTTCTTAATATTGTTCACAAACAGTTAAAATATGTTGCTATATATTTCTCTTCTTGCTGAACCCACAGCAGATTGTCATGAGTTTTCTCCCTTTATCCCTTCTATAGTAATAAATATAAATGTAATATGACAATAGATACTACCGAAGAGACAATGACAGAGAATTCTAGAAGGAATGAAGGGAGATAACTCCAGTGACTGAAACTCTTGATACAACAAAGACATTTTATATTCTTTCTTTCCTGTTGTAATCCAATGTTTGTATGAGAAGGCTGTGAACTTGGTATAATTACTTGAAACAATATTCATGTGTAAAACCTGTATTAGTGACCACAAAAATCCGTTTTCAGGTTTTTACATTTTTTTGTAGTTTCATTTAGTACCAAAGAATATATTAATCTGGCGTCTCCTTTTTTATAGCAATACAACAATTAGGAACAAAATGCAAACATAAACTACAAAATGAAGTCACATCAGAAGAACTTTTCTCAAATGTACATTAATTTTATTCTGAAACAAATCTTCTGTTTTTTCAAATGAAAAACAAATTACATAACATCAACATTTTCATGTTTGCTTAATGATATAAATCAAAATAAGATTTCCTATACAGTGCGTAGATTGGAAGGTCAACATTTCAATGGGAAGTTTTCGACAGCATAACCACAGTCACTAATACAAGTTTTGTTGTGGAAGCTTCCATATATATTTAAAATCCCATTGAAAATGACTTAAAAGTACAGAAAAAAACTCAACAAGAAGAACATTTCAGACAAATAGTTGGTGCATGATTTTCAGAATGTTTTTTAGAATCTATGTCTATCAAGCTTTGCATGCATGTATAACAGTAACTATATGTAACAATAAGCATGTAATAGTTCATATCTTGTCCTGGATGGACAGTCTTTGTAAGATTGATGCTGATTGATGGAAATGCGTACATTCCACCTTCAGTTTGACATCTTAGTCTCACTTTCTGATCAGTGTCGTATTTATCCTTCTCTTTATACTTCAATAAAACATACTGATTGATTTTCAATCAACATTCATAAGCATAGGCTTGCCTGGTTAGCTCATACACTAGGCTTATCACAAAGTAGGTCTGGGTTTGGTTCTCAGGCCTGGGCAGGTTATGTCCTTCTGTGACACATGGCTGTCATCTGTCCTCCACCTCTGATTCATGTGGAGACGTTGGCTTGTTGCAGTAGGGTTATAGAGTTAAACTGATAAATAATTAATTCAAGCAAAACTCATACATAACTGATAAAATGTTCCAAACAATCATTATCATAACAATGAATTACTTTGGCTAAATCACTATCAAATAATAGAATGCGTTATAGAGAAATTATTAATACTTTATATTTCTGAAAACTTTACAGTCTTTAGTTTTTGGTCTCTAACAAAATCAACAACTCTAGTGTTGATGGTGGGAAGAATTTTGGAATGAAGAACTTTTTAAATTCCATAGTCAGCCCTTGTCTTTTAAATACAATAGGTGTTGGTAGTACATAAAGTGTAGTGCAATGATACATGTAGACTGTACTCTCAGGTACATGGGGATACATGTGCAGTTAATTGTAGATTTTAGTCCTTGTTAATTCTGACTTTTAAAAAACAGTCTGTATATAAAGGCATGAGACCCCTACTCCCTTTTAGTGGTATGAGACCTATAGATATCTTTCTTCTTGTGGTTTGGTGTATTTTAATGCATGTTGCAAGATATTCAAATAGTTCAATTATACCGTATACCACATTTTTGCATAATATTTTGTAATTAAAAACAAGAAAAAATTCAGCTATTTGCCTTTTAGAGTAACTTTGCATATAGTGTGTTGATGTAACTGTAGTAAACATTAGTTATATCATAAGCTCAGCTTTGACGTAATTCTAGGCATTTTAAGTGCTATTATACATGCAGTCAGACTGAGAATTTATGTACATACAAGCAAATATCTGCGTTGATCAGAGATTGGCAGATATTTGCTGAACATCATTGATCACACATATAACAAGAAAGCAGAATAATGCCCATCATGTTGCTGTCACAATTCAGTCAGTCTGTCCATATTTGGTCGTGTAGGTATTAGATGTATGTATTTGCGCATTGATCGAACTGCAGAATATTGAATAAATTACTAAGTGATTATTTTTTCGGACTGAGAACTTTAAATGTTTTATTGCAGGTGCTCAGTATGGTGGAGGAAGTGAACTGTTTTACAGTCAGTTTGAATTGAACTCCAGAGAACAGAAGATTAACCAGATTGTTCTTCTAGAGGTTTGTTATATAATCACATGACTGTCTGCATGGTGTGCTCTTGTGTCTATAGATCACATGACTGTCTGCATGGTGTGCTCTTGTGTCTATAGATCACATGACTGTCTGCATGGTGTGCTCTTGTGTCTATAGATCACATGACTGTCTGCATGGTGTGCTCTTGTGTCTATAGATCACATGACTGTCTGCATGGTGTGCTCTTGTGTCTATAGATCACATGACTGTCTGCATGGTGTGCTCTTGTGTCTATAGATCACATGACTGTCTGCATGGTGTGCTCTTGTGTCTATAGATCACATGACTGATCTTCTTGTCAACTCTATTTGTAGATCGCAATACTGCCCGTCTGGTTGACATTGTCTGTATGTCACATGACTGTCTGGTTGTCTTTGTCTGTATGTCACATGACTGTCTGGTTGACTTTGTCTGTATGTCACATGACTGTCTGGTTGACTTTGTCTGTATGTCACATGACTGTCTGGTTGACTTTGTCTGTATGTCACATGACTGTCTGGTTGACTTTGTCTGTATGTCACATGACTGTCTGGTTGACTTTGTCTGTATGTCACATGACTGTCTGGTTGACTTTGTCTGTATGTCACATGACTGTCTGGTTGACTTTGTCTGTATGTCACATGCCTGTCTGGTTGTCTTTGTCTGTATGTCACATGACTGTCTGGTTGTCTTTGTCTGTATGTCACATGCCTGTCTGGTTGACATATTCAGTGGATCACATGACTGTCTGGTTGACATATTCAGTAGATCACATGACTGTCTGGTTGACATTGTCTGTAGGTCACATGACTGTCTGGTTGACATATTCAGTAGATCACATGACTGTCTGGTTGACATATTCAGTAGATCACATGACTGTCTGGTTGACATTGTCTGTAGGTCACATGACTGTATGGTAGACATTGTCAGTAGATCACATGACTGTCTGGTTGACATTTTCGGTAGATCACACGACTGGCTACTAGTATTTGGTTGGTTTCCCAGAAACCTGGGAAAGGACAGCTAACCACGGTGTATACAGTTACTGAAGTACAGTTGAAAAACAACATGTAACCCCCAGTATTCAGTATACTTTGATGTTGAAAGTTTGTCATTAAGTTTTGAGTGCTATTGTTGAGATTATATGTTGAATAAAATGTGAATTTGTCTAGCCTTACATGTGGAATAATGTGTATGACATATGCAGGTCGAAAGAGCTGTCCTGTCATTTTGTATTTTTAGAATTTTGACTGCAGTATAACAACTTGTTCTTAAGTGATGAACGTAATATTGCAAGTTTATATTGATTTTTAATTTTATTCATTTGAATAATACGACTATAGCTTATCGCATTTGAAATGCAACCAGTAGATTAGAAACTCTGAAATAGAGCTGGTGGATTTGCACTTTTGACCAGTACTTGTATATAATGAATGGATGTTTACTTGTAAGCAACTTTTATTCAGGATGCTATCTACAGGATAAAACAAGTCTTTAACAAAGATTTTGATGAACTCTTCATCAAGAAGGAACAGGAGATTGGAAAGATAAAGGAGAAGAACAAGAGGATTAGGAAGATTATTGCTGACCTTGAACTTGTTGAAGATGTCATTGAACCAAGTCTGGGAGTTGCTGAAAAACCGGAAACTCTGCTAACTGTAGAAGATCATGAGGCAAGTACCGGTGAAAGTATGAATGTTGATTTCTGAGTATGATACACTGTGTCTCGGATCATGAGGCAAGTACCGGTGAAAGTATGAATGTTGATTTCTGAGTATGATACACTGTGTCTCGGATCATGAGGCAAGTACCGGTGAAAGTATGAATGTTGATTTCTGAGTATGATACACTGTGTCTCGGATCATGAGGCAAGTACCGGTGAAAGTATGAATGTTGATTTCTGAGTATGATACACTGTGTCTCGGATGGCCATATATTGTTATGGCATTTGGGAGTGGGGTTAGAAGTTTCGAATTCTGATAGAGGTCCTTTCTGATCTTTCTGATATAGCCAGTTGGTGAGCCATCAGCTAGTTAAATAATGGTTAAATGGTTACTGTCTGTCTACCTGCCTGGTGCGTGGCACTAATCGGAGGAATGGGGATGTAATTGTGTTCAGAAAGTGAGTGTCTCATAAATCAGAAATGGCTGGCCCCTTAAAAAGGAGTGACACTATAATAGTTAAACAGTTCTTTTTACACAATGGCACTTTTATCACATTGCTGATTGGCTGAGTGCTTGTTGTAGATAAATAATCCTTTACTTGGTGTTTACTTCAGACTGGAATGATGGATGTTTGTTTGGCAACCTTTGATTAGCATGGAATCCTTTTCTCGATAGAATACATCAGTTAAAAAAATGATACTTGTAACATTAGTGCACTATTTTAAAAGCTTGGTTCAGTTCTTTTCTAAAATGAATCCATTTCAAAAAGTTGGCACTTCTTGTTATTAAGTTTGTGCCTATAGCATTGATGAAAGAAGAAACAAGACATGGGTGCAATAGTTTAACATTTGAAATTATTAGTTTCTGAATTATGCTTTTGTAGGTTAAGGTTGAGAAGTATCTCACCCCTGAACAAAAGAAAGCTGTGGAGAAGCAGCAGAAAGAGGAAGAAGACAGACGTGCACGTGAAAGAGGAGATAATGCACGTGATCGGGCTCTCAATCAGATGATGGGTGGAGTACTAGAAATAAAGAAAGAAGATGAATTGAAGAAGGTTAACAATTTTTTCATTATTTTTATTTCAATACCATTTTTTGACAGAATGCATGGAAATTTTTCAAAGTTATCTGACTTGGATAATGCTATGGATAGGTGTATGGATAATGCTATGGATAGGTGTATGGATAATGCTATGGATAGGTGTATGGATAATGCTATGGTTAGGTGTATGGATAATGCTATGGATAGGTGTATGGATAATGCTATGGATAGGTGTATGGATAATGCTATGGATAGGTGTATGGATAATGCTATGGTTAGGTGTATGGATAATGCTATGGATAGGTGTATGGATAATGCTATGGTTAGGTGTATGGATAATGCTATGGATAGGTGTATGGATAATGATGCTGTGGTTAGGTGTATGGATAATGCTATGGTTAGGTGTATGGATAATGCTATGGATAGGTGTATGGATAATGCTATGGATAGGTGTATGGATAATGCTATGGTTAGGTGTATGGATAATGCTATGGTTAGGTGTATGGATAATGCTATGGATAGGTGTATGGATAATGCTATGGATAGGTGTATGGATAATGCTATGGTTAGGTGTATGGATAATACTATGGTTAGGTGTATGAATAATGCTATGGTTAGGTGTATGGATAATGCTATGGATAGGTGTATGGATAATGCTATGGTTAGGTGTATGGATAATGCTATGGATAGGTTTATGGATAATGCTATGGTTAGATGTATGGATAATGCTATGGTTAGGTGTATGGATAATGCTATGGATAGGTGTATGGATAATGCTATGGATAGGTGTATGGATAATGCTATGGTTAGGTGTATGGATAATGCTATGGATAGGTGTATGGATAATGCTATGGTTAGGTGTATGGATAATGCTATGGATAGGTGTATGGATAATACTATGGTTAGGTGTATGAATAATGCTATGGATAGGTGTATGGATAATACTATGGTTAGGTGTATGGATAATGCTATGGATAGGTGTATGGATAATACTATGGTTAGGTGTATGGATAATGCTATGGTTAGGTGTATGGATAATGCTATGGATAGGTGTATGGATAATGCTATGGTTAGGTGTATGGATAATGCTATGGTTAGGTGTATGGATAATGCTATGGATAGGTGTATGGATAATACTATGGTTAGGTGTATGGATAATGCTATGGTTAGGTGTATGGATAATGCTATGGTTAGGTGTATGAATAATGTTATGGTTAGGTGTATGAATAATGATATGGTTAGGTGTATGAATAATGCTATGGTTAGGTGTATGAATAATGCTATGGTTAGGTGTATGAATAATGCTATGGTTAGGTGTATGAATAATGATATGGTTAGGTGTATGGATAATGCTATGGTTAGGTGTATGGATAATGCTATGGTTAGGTGTATGAATAATACTATGGTTAGGTGTATGCATAATGATATGGTTAGGTGTATGAATAATGCTATGGTTAGGTGTATGAATAATGCTATGCGTAGGTGTATGGTATTACAAAGGAACCACAGTATATGTACTAGATTGCCAAAAGTCAATATCATAAACTTACAATTTACATCAAAATTAAATGGCTGAGCAAGAAAACTTTTATGTACTGTTGAATTTTATTAATATTTTTTAGGATATCCCCAAACCAGCTTTCATAACTACGAAAGAGGAAAGTGACTGGAGCGAGGAGGAACAGAAAGTTGCCAAGGAATATGAAAGAAAAGTTAAGGAGTTGGCTGAAGAGAGAGAAAAGTTCAGAAAGGTGAGTATCTCTGATCTACAAGCAACACATCAATAATATGACCACCAATGGTTCTAAAGAAAGTTGGTGTTAAATGTGAGGTGGTGTAATTATTAAGTTAAAATGTGGAAGAGCTGAATGCTTAAAAGGTTGAACTTAAAAATTGTTCTTATTTTTGCTTTCTTGACCTTGTATTTTAATATCAAAATGAGTTAAACCATACTTGCATTATAGTTCTATACCTTCAAAGTATACAGAGCTCACCCGGCTAGCTCAGTTGGTACAGCACTGGACCATCATCTGGAAGATCCAGGTTTGATTCCCAGGCTGGGCAAAATATTTTTTTGATGACACTGTCTATGGTCATGTCCTCCATATGTGGAGAAGTTATCAGCTGCTTGAGGAAGAGCAAGTTAGTACTGGTTGAAAATTGATTCCAGTAAAACTGGTTAGGTCAACTGGCTGCCGTTCATGACGGGAAAATTGTTGACAACGGCATAAACAATAAACATTTAACTTACCAAATAAGTACAATAACAAGTGGTTTTGTCTCATTTTCCAGCAACTGGAGACGGAACTAAGAAAGAACCAGAGTTTGATACAGGATGGTATGGCAGGATTTGATGATATGCTGAATACTGTGTTTATGAAGAAGATTAAAGTGATGATGGTCATATATCAGGTGAGTTAGACCATTCATCTTCCAATGTTACTTTACATCAGTTGTGAAACAAGTTATTAGAAGTCCACTGATCATTCTCAGTGACTGCTTCCTGGCTCACTAAACAGTTTTCATGCCTAATTCGGAGATTGTGAAGTTTTCCAGGCATGAGAATTTTCTGCAGCTTTAATGCTCGCAAGTGCCGTTTTTGAGACAATTTAAGCCATCATAGATGCTTAAAAGCCAGGAGCTTCAGAGGCCCCCTAGACCCCTTGCCGAATTTTCAGCTGATTGTGAAATTTTGCATTATCATGTCTGGTTTTCATGGTTCAATCTCGTCCAAGGTGGGATTTTAGCCCACCACTTTTGGATCAGGGGACAGGCACCTGACCTCTTGACCCCTATACCTCCTGAAAGGCCATTAGAATTGAATTTTAAGATTATGAGTTATTCTTGTGCGGTCTTGTAGCATTGCTCGGTAAATAAATCATTTTGTGGCATGACAAATAGAGAGGCGCTCTGGGATGGTATGACAAATAGAGGGGTGCTCCTAGATGGTAATC